>CM046346.1:13902660-14362453 GCA_025403435.1 Artocarpus heterophyllus
GTACATACTATTAACTTAATAGTATCAAATCAATAACTGCATGTATTCAAACAATATAAATACATGCAACATACACAATTACATGAACTTAATATCTCGCTACATACATTTCATTTCATTAAGCATTCATACATTTCATTTTATTTCCTTTCGTACATTTCATTTCATTTCATTTTCTTTCATGCATTTCATTTCATGAACCTCCTTCATTTCCTTTTTACATTCTCCATAACATTACATGCACAACTAACATACATACATACATACATACTTTCCTTTCATACATAACTATTCATATCATCTCTGAGAGCAATTATCACTTCCGGCTACATATACCTTCTTGCCGAGAAGGACACCACTAGCCAACATACATGCATATACAAAGGCATCAAAGCCCAAAACTGTACTAATATCTCATCTATGTATCATAATACACAAAGATTTTTTGAATTTTTTTTTTCGACTCGACTTTAGACATGTCACTATATTCGGAACCTCCTTAGGATTCCTCTTCTTCCTCCATATCCGAATCAGTCGACTTATCATCACTTGCGATTATAGGCTCTAGAGGCACAGGCTCTTCATCAATGTTATCATTATTATCATCATCATCATCATCATCATCATCCATACCTACTAGAGGATCTTTTAATGGCACGGCTACATTTTGGTCTGCATGTAATGCCGCCATAAGAGAATCATGGATACTAAGGTAATTTCCCGGATACTGCATTTGCTGCTGAACGACATTGGGAAGATCTCTCAAAACCAAATCGTAAATGCACCATAAGGGTAACTGTGGCGGAATCAGTGGTACCTTAGTACGGTAAAATTTAAGAATGTAATGATCTATCGGTTCGCTTACGTATCTTCCCCATATCGATTCTACTTGTAGGTACAATCGATGTCTCACATCCGCCCATAACATCGGAATCACCTAGACTGGAATAACGTTTGCTGGTGGTATGGGTGCAACTCAGCTAGAATTTGTCCTCTAAAACTTTACCAATCCCATAGTTGCTTGTCAGGTTCAATCCTTAACCATCATACTAAGGCTTTCCTCATCAACAATCTTGAGGCCAATAAAACTTGGAGATGCGGTGACATATGACAAGCGTTAAAAATCACTTCAACTAAGCCATTCGGTCTACACCATAGGCTGCCGACTCCCATAACACCGCGGTGGCATCTCCTCTTGAAAAGCAATGCTGGCTCTTCGATCAGCTTCCATATCACGATCATGATGCGGCTCCGCCATATACTATATTTATTGTCGTAATTAACATAACAGTGTCATATAAAGCAGTACTGAACATTCTTATACTTAAAATCAAACTATCTTACTTGAGCTATGGCAATGGAGCAGACGACGATGTACAGTAGGATGGCAAGATTTCCGCTTTGATACCAACTGTCACAACCCGTCTTTTCGGGCTGTGATAAAACTCTTTCTTACTTACTTTAGGGCAAAAATTTAGAATTTTTTTTTTAAACAGGAATAAATAATTTGCTTACATTAACTTTGGTAATTCCCAAAATACTTTCACATACTTGTATTTACATAATTAATACTTTTACTTTTACAACATCTTTCTTTTAAACATTTCATTTCAAAATAACGTTTAACATACGTAGCGGAAAACATTACAGCAGCGGACTCCATACCCAATCTGCACATCATCCACCTCTCCGCCAGCTCACCATTTGAACTTATTCTGATCTTCTCGTCGGAATACCTACAGCATGAAATACTTAAAGAGCTAACGCCCAGTAAGTCCCATAAATCCCACATGGATATTCACATGAATACATGAATCAATTATGCTTTCTTATAAACTTTCTTTATCCTCATCATTTCTTATCTTTACTAGGGCCCAAGTGTTCGTACCATTGCGCAATTTCATTTAGGTCTACGTAACACCGTGACCGTAATATATCCTTTAAACTCCCCTTAAGTTAGGAGTCGGTACGACACTTTTCTTAATTCTGGTGATACATTTACCAATCCATTTATTATGATTGACATACCATGCATGAAGTGATAATCACATATTATCCATGAAACATAAATTCTCTTGCATAGCATAATACACACAGGTACTTACTTTTTATACACACTGGTACACATTAATATACACACAGGTATATAGCATAATGTACTCACAGGTACTTAACATAAAATGTACACACAGATACCTACTTTATACATACTTAAGTATTTATCATTGTACACACATGTACGAAATCATGATACACATGCTCATTTTCATTATTGTACACACATGTACATAACATGTTATACACACAGGTACGAAATCATGGTACACATGCTCATTCTCATTATTGTACACACAGGTACATAACATATTATACACACAGGTATCCATTCGTATGCTCACAATTATTCATACATGACTATACCCCTAGGTATTCATATCATGGCAAACATACAAGTTTACACTAATTATACGCACATGTATACATATACATACATTTCTTTCTAAACCTATATTTCATACTGTAGGTGGGAAGGGTACTTACTTGATACGAATGTCGAGCAACTTAACCTCGATTTCCCTTCTCCTAGACTCCTAGGATCCTGTTGGCCAATTACAAAACCATTAGCCAAATTCCACTATGTTTCGATACGAAACATCCGTTAGTTAATAAATTGAGTTGTATTATTATGTACAACTCTAAAAACCACTGGTTTTTCTTATTTCTATCTAACTTTACCCTATCGTTTCTAACGAAGGACGGGAACCTTTCTAGTCGTTTTCTTATCCCATTGGAAACATTTCAAAGCGGTTCGGGTCTTTTGGACAAAAATGACGATTTTGCCCTTCATGAGTCTACTAACCTAACCAAGCTTGATTTCGTTATTCTTATGAAAATAACCACATACTAATTTCAAAATAACACCCTAGTGGGTCAAATCTCTTTATTTCTCAATTATGCCCCATTTTCATAAAACTTTGCGGTTTAGTCCCTGAACTGAAAATTTTGACGATTTTATCCCCGGGACTAAAATTTACTTCTTTGCATCAAAATTTCCTATTTTTCTGAAGGATCATTTTTACTTAAGGTACCATACCTTAAATCATTTTGAAAAATGACATTTTTTCCATTTAACACTTTTTTCACATTTAACATATTCTTGAAAAATCAAAAACTTACAAACGATTGAGTTTTTTGACAAACTGTTCGCGGGACCTAACAGTTTCATCGATATCTACAACTTTCATGTTTTAACTTTTCCCAAAATCTCACTGTACAGGGGAGTTTTTGACTATTTTTCAAATCTTCCGAGAAGGAACTTTTTCTTTCAATTTAGTCCCTATAGCATTTTTACAAAAATCCGTTTACAAATTGTAATTCTACCCCTGTAGAAACCATTCCATGCCTTAATCAAAAGATTCTCATGCTCAAACATCACTTTTGCAAAGTCTAACATCAAATTTGCAAAAATAATACTTTTTGGAAAAATTGAAATTTTGCACTATAAACCAAAGTTTCACAACTTAAACTTGCCTTTCATCACATATACATGAAATTCCATCAAATACATGCTCAAAACCCCTCATGGGTTTGAAAAAATAAAAATCAAAACAAAATTCAAAGCTTTAAACTTCAAAACTTACCCAAATATTACTTTTTGGATTTCTAGCCTTCAAAGGCTTCTTGAATTTCTTCTTGGACTTCCTTTTCATGCAAAAATACCATGGATTAATTTTTGCCCTTTACCCATGAAAAATCCCTTGAAAACTCATTAAAAAGTTTAGGATTTTACCTCAACACTTGTGAGAAATCCTTGTACTTGCTTGTAAAACTTGTTTTGGGGTATTTTTGCAAAGTTTAGGGGCTGAGAAATTTTTTTAGAACTCTTGGATATGGCTGCCGGATCTTGGAACAAAAGAAAGGAAATGAATGTTTGTGATAACTTTGGGTTAAATGCATCCTTATCATATTTGGTGACTCATGGTAACCCATGAGTATACCACTAGGTGTCACAAGGTGATTGGGCCACTTTGCATGGCTTGTTGGCCCAATAGAATTCAAGCAAATGTCTGCTTTATGGAATTAAAAATTTATACTGTGTAATTTTTTCACCGCACAGTATTTTTCCTATACTGTCGTGGTCAATTCAGTGTACTTTCTATCTTTAGACTGTATAAAAATATTTAACTTACTTTTCGTTTACTTTTGGAGGCTAATCGTGACATTTTTTGTATCTGCGTTTTCATTTAGCAGTATTCATATACTGCTCTGGCCTCCTTTCTATCCCCGGTTAGGGTTAGGACAACCTCTATGTCCTATTTACATTCTAATCATTCATTCATTTATGTCACAATTTCACAATTAATTGTGACATGAAATTCATTTTATGGATATTATGCACAAATTTTTGAGTCATCAAACTCATAAAATTTGTATTTTACAATATCCACAATTGCATTACATATGCCATAAAATTTGCAATCAATGCCGCTCATTCATATTTTATTGTAATTTTCACAGAAATTACAATTTTTTACAAAATTTCACATTTTAAGAATAAATTCATTAATTAAACCTAATTAAATATTAGGTTTTATTGATGACGTTTCCTCAGTCATTACAAAAATTCTATGAAGATAGCACAAAAAGAGTCACTTCACAAATTTAGCTGAGTATTATAATAGTAAAATTGCATCAAATAACACAGTTTTAATTCTTAATGTAAATAAATAGTAAATTTTTCAAAATATTTAAGTACATAGCATTGCTGTAATTACGTGCTCTTTTTAAGCACTTTAATTTCTAATTTTGACTCGCTTTCTTCTTCTTTTCCTTCATTTTTTTTTATTTTTTGTTTTCTATTTGTTGTTTTATGTTTCTCTCAATGTTATTCTATATAAAAATAAGGTTATTAACGCCAATGGTCCTTAAACTTTTGGAGTCTCTTCCACTTTGTCTTTTGAACTTTAAAAATCACTACTTTACCCCCTGAACTTTCAAAACTCATTACTTTGCCTCTTCCATCCTTTTTCTATTAAAATAAATCAAATTAAGTCTACGTGACTCGTACATGGGTTACTTGTAAAAGCAAAAATGACAATTTATTACTCTCTTTTTTTTTGTCACATTTACACTTCATTTAGGAACTTGGGGAAAATAATTTAGGGCTTGATAGGAAATTGAAAGAGAGTCCTTTTCCTACAAATTTCTTCAAAATCGTTTTGGGCATTTTCATCCTAAGTAATTATTTGGCACCTTGAGAGGATAAAGTTTTCATGAACCATGGATCCAAACCCTAACACAGAGAGAGAAGGTCCATCTTGTGGTATGTGTTTTAGAAATTCGTTCTTTTATATGTTGTTTGGAAATCTTCCATTAATCATGATTTGAAATTTGAGATTTTTATGATATATTCTCGTTTTTGCCCTTACAAGTGACCCATGTGCAAGTTGTATAGAGCTTAATTGTGTTTATTTTAACAATAACAAATTTAAGGGAAGGGCCAAGGTAAGGGTTTTGAAGGTTTAAGGGCAAATTGTTGATTTTTAAAGTTCAATGAGCAAAATTGGGGGACTCTAAAATTTAGGAGCCATTGATATTAAAAACACTAAATAAATTTTGTTTTAATTTAAGTGGTTAATTTACTAAACATTGTTATATGTTGGTCTATTTATTTTTATTTCCAATTAATGATGGCCTAACCTCCTTCTCCCAAGATAATATACTTTAATATGGTTATGTTTGTGCCCTTTTTTAACTTTTTACACCCCCATTAAAATATATCCCCCTCATAATTTTATAATAACAAAGTTTACTTATTGCATATCTTTATAATTCCAAAACTATCCTTAAGATTATTATTTCCTTCTACCTCATTTTTCTTTTCACGCCCACTTTTTTATTTGTTATTCTCTTAATAATTTTTTTTTCTCTATCTCTTTTTTTTTTGTTAAAGTTTTAGGCATGAACCATTTTCATACATTAAGGAAATTTGGAAATTAACCATTGGGTATGATATATTCTTCATATTTCTTACTAAATGAAACAAAAAAAGGAGCATGTATGTAATGGCATGTTTATAACAAATAGTAAATTGATGGTTTTGATTTTTTTTTTTAAGAAAATGAGAAGAACAGTGGCAAGAAAGAAGGTAGAAAGTGATAAAAAGAGTAATAAAGAGAGTGACCTAACATTTCTCATAAGTTTCTGTGTTCGAACTTCCAACAGTTCAACAAAGTTCTTTTCTTTTTCCTTTTTTTTCGTCCAATCTCTTGTGAACCAACATTTTTTTTGGAAAAAAAAAAAGAAACAGTGGTGTCCACATGTTTTCGGTCTAGTAGGGTCCCTCTGTTAGTAACACTAACCACCAATGGAATGACAAAGGACCTTGTCCTTAAGCCTTTATCATCTAACAAACTATAGGTGTTAGAGTATGATGACCCAAGTTCAATTTAGCCCCACTTGAAAAGCTCGCGGTGCACAATTGTGATGAAAAAACAAATGTAGGATTTTTCATAAGATCTATGACGGTATAGACCTTTGCATTTTTGGGCCGTTTAGTTTATGTTTTTGGGCTCATAGGGTTTTGTATACACTTATATATGTAATGCATTGTGTTAGGGTTTCATCATGATCGAATTTTAGCTTCCTTAATTGCCTCTATCTTGTAATCTTCAAGAGTTTAGTGATTTTCTTCTCATTTCCTCATGATTTTTTCCCGTCTTGGGTTTCCACGTAAATCTTTATGCATTTTTGTTCTTTGTTTCTATCGCATTATTTTCGTAACAAGTGGTATTAAAGCGTGGCTTTGATCTTGACAATGGTAACAATGAAGTACGACATTCCACTTTTGGATCGCGACACCAGGCTTAGTCTTTGGTAGGTTAAGATGCGGGCTGTGTTGATGCAGATGGATTTGAAAAAAGCGTTATTAGGGTTTGACAAGATGCCCTCATCATGGTTGACGGAGGAGAAACAACGTAAGGGTCGGAAGGCTTTAACCCAGATTCAACTTCATCTGTCGAATAGAATTTTGCAGGATGTTTTGAAGGAGAAGACCGTTGCTGTGTTATGGTTAAAGTTGGAGCAGTTGTGTATAATGAAAAGTCTTACTAGTAAGCTACATCTGAAGCAGTGTTTACATCTACATAAGATGGCTGAAGGTGCGCCTTTTGAAGAAAACATAACCATTTTTAAGGAAATTGTCTCTGATTTAAAGGCCATGGAGGTTAAGTACGAGAAAGAAGACTTAGGGTTAATCCTGCTATGTTCACTGCCCTCATCATATGCAACGTTTAAAGATATAATTTTGTATGGTCAGGATACATTTACTCTAGACGAAGTTTATGATGCCTTGCTACTAAAGAAAAGATGAAGCAGCTTGTAACTGAACCTGTGGCTCAGGGAAAAGGCCTTGTTGTTCGTGGTAGGACTTCGGAGAGGAGTTTGGTTCTAGTGCTGATGTGAGGGGCAGATCGAAGTTTAGGCATAAGGACAAAGTCTACAACTACTGCAAGAAAAGAGGGCACATTAAAATCGACCGCTATAAACTACAAAACAAGAATAAGAGAGCGATTGATCAAAAAGGAAAGCAAACGAATAATACTGGTGAGGCTAGTGTTGTGGAAGAAGTTTCTAAAAGGAAGCTCTTAGTGATTTCTATTGGTGAATCCAAACCTTGTGAGGATTGGGTTTTTGACTCTGTATGTACATTTCATATATATCCCAACCGTGACTAGTTTTCAGCATATGAAACAGTTTCTAAGGCTCTGTTTTGATGGGTAACAACACTCTATGCAAGATTGCTGGTATTGGAATTGTCAGGATCAAGCTATATGATAGAGTAGTAAGAACACTAGGTGATATGAGGCATATCCCTAATCTGAAGAGGAATTGAATTTCCTTAAGTACTCTATGTTCAAAAGGGTATAGGTACTCTGGTGAAGGTGGAGTTTTGAAGGTCAACAAAGGTACTCTTGTTATGATGAAAGGGCAGAAGAAGACTGTTGGTTTGTATATTTTGCAGGGTACTACAGTTATAGTAGATGTAGCTATTACTACATCCACTGTGTCTGATAGTGATCTCACTAAGTTTTGGCATATGCGGCTAAGGCATATAAGTGAGCTTGGGATGGCAAAGTTGAGTAAAAGAGGACTGCTTGATGGACAGTGCATAGGTAAGATAGAGTTTTGTGAGCACAGTGTGTTTGGGAAACAAATGAGAGTTAGATTTGGAAAAGGTATTCACAACACAAAAGATATTTTGGAGTATGTTTATTCTGACCTTTGGGGACCGTCTACTATTTCTTCTCGTGGTGGTGCTTGTTACATGCTTACGATTATCAATGACTTTTCTAGAAAGGTATGGACATTCTTTTTGAAGTAGAAGAATGATGTTTTTACTATGTACAAAGATTGGAAGACCATGGTAGAACAACGGGCTTGTAAGCAAGTTAAACGTCTCCGCACTAATAATGGCTTGGAGTTTTGTTTAGATAAATTTAATGTCTTCTATAAATCAGAAGGAATTATGATGGGTTTAATAGACGTACTCCACAGAAAAATGGTATGGCAGAGCGGATGAATAGAACATTGATGCAGAAGGTATGTTGTATACGCTCCAATGCTGGGCTACCTCAGTCGTTTTGGGCTAAAGCCGCTTCTACAACTTTCTACTTGGTGAATCTCTCTCTTTTCATTGCTATTAACAAGAAGACTCCACATGAGGTATGGTCAGGTAAACCTGCAGATTACTCTAATATAAGAATTTTTGGTTGTCCCGTCTATGCTCATGTTGATAATGGTAAATTAGAGCCTAGATCTATAAAGTGTGTATTTCTTGGTTATAAGCCTGGAGTTAAAGGCTATAAGTTATGGTGCCTAGAAACCAAGAAGGTGATTATTAGTAGAGATGTTGTGTTTGATGAGACTACCATGTTACGTGGGACATCTAATGTGGGATCTAGTGATGTTGATCAAGAGAGATCTAGCAGACAGGTGGAGTTTTAGATTGAGACAGGTACATCATCCGATTTGACTTCTCAGTCAAGTTCAGAGAGTCATGGAGATGTTGCTTCCCTGTCATCGCCATCGAGACCACCGCAGTATTCTATCACCAAGGATAGACCTAGGAGAGATGTTAGGCCTCCAAAGAGGTTTGTTGAAGCCGACTTGGTGGCTTATGCTTTATCAGTGGCAGAAGGTATTGATTGCAGTGAATAACCTTCTATTTATTCAAAGGCGGTTAGCTGTGATGACTCTAGGAAATGGATGATCACTATGCAGAAGGTGATGGAATCTCTTCATAAGAATGGCACTTGGAACTTGGTGAAGTTGCCTAAAGGTAAGAAAGCTGCTTGCTGCAAGTGGGTGTTTAAGAGAAAAAATGGTACACCAAGAGTTGAAGAAGCCAGATATAAGACCAGACTAGTTGCAAAAGGTTATAGTCAAGTTCTAGGTGTAAACTTCACAAATGTGTTCTCTCTAGTATTGAAGCATAGTTTGATTTGAGCTTTGCTTGGTATTATGGCCATGCATGATCTTGAGGTTGAGTAGTTAGATATGAAGACTGCATTCTTGCATGGGGAGCTTAAGGAGGATATCTACATGCAGCAGCTAGAGGGTTTTGTAGTTTTAGGTAAGGAGAACCATGTGTGTTTGCTGAAAAAGTCTCTCTACGACTTAAAATAGTCTCCCAGGCAATGGTATAAGAGATTCAACTCATTTATGACCTCTCATGAGTTTAAGAAGAATGACTATGACAGTTGTGTCTACATAAAGAAGAACCGTGATGGGTCTTATGTGCATTTGCTCTTATATGTTGATGATATGTTGATAGCTACCAGGGATAAGGAAGAAATCAGGAAGGTGAAGGCTCAATTCAGTAAGGAGTCTAAGCAGAAAAATTTAGGGGCTGCAAAGAAGATTCTTAGCCTGGAGATTCTAAGAAATAGGAAGGCAGGCAAGTTGTATTTGAGTCAGAAATGGTACATTGAGAAAGTTTTGCAAAGATTCAATATGCATAGTGCCAAACTTGTGAGTACTCCATTAGCTACGCATTTTAGACTTTCTTCCACTTTGTCACCACAATCAGATAATGAGATTGAGTATTTGTCTCGAGTTCCATATTCTAGTGCAATGCGATCCCTCATGTATGCTATGGTATGTTCTCGTCTAGACTTATCATATGTAGCCAGTACAGCTAGTAGATACTTGGCTAATCCTGGTAAGGAACATTAGAAAGCAGTTTAGTGGATATTCAGGTACTTGCGTGGTAGTATTGATATTTGTTTGCAGTTTAGGAGGACCAGAGATGCAATTATTGGATATGTTGATTCTGATTTGACTAGAGATCTTGATAAGAGAAGATCGCTTACATGGTATATATTTACCATTGATGGCTATGCTATTAGCTGGAAGGCTACTTTGTAGACTAAAGTGGCTTTGTCTACTACTGAGGTAGAATATATGGCGATTACTTAAGCTTATAAGGAAGCTATTTGGTTGAAAGGGGCTATTTGGTGAGCTCAATGAAGACTTGCAGATTATTACAGTGTTTTGTGATAGTTAGAGTGCTATTTTTCTCACTAAAGATCAGATATTTCATAAGAGAACTAAGCACATTGATGTTCATTATCACTTTGTTCGTAAGGTTAATGCTCGTGGTGATATTGTTATGAGCAAGATTAGTACCCATGATAATCTTGCCAATATGAGAGCTAAGTCATTTTCTACATCCAAGTTTGAGCATTGCTTGGACTTGGTTGGTGTTCGTTCCTTAGGGGGTGTTTTTGTGGAAGAGGTGGAGATAGCTTGTTGAAGATTTGTTCCTTGAAATGGAATTCTCATCAAGGTGGAGATTATTAGAGTATGGTGATCTGAATTCACTTTGGCCTAACCCGAAAAGCTAGCGGTGTGACACTTGTGGTGAAAAAACAAATGTAGGATTTTTCATGAGATCACTGGTGGTATAGACCTTTGTATTTTGGGCCGTTTAGTTTATGTTTTTGGACTCATAAGGTTTTGTTTATACCTATGTATCTGATGTATTGCGTTAGGGTTTCATCATTATCGAATTTTAGCTTCCCTAATCACCTTCATCTTTTAGGAGGTGTTTGGCAGTGGTGGGAACCACTCAGTTCCCACCACAATCTCAGTTATGAACAGTGTAAAGCTCTCACATGCTATAGTAACAATAAAAAAAATATGCTACAGTATAAAACTCTCACATGCTACAATAAAAATGGTTCCCACCACTGGTTCCCACCACCCTTCCAAACACCCTATTAATCTTCATAAGTTTAATGATTTTTTTCTCCTCTGCTCATAGTTTTTTCCTGTCTTGAGTTTCTACGTAAATCTCTGTGTGTTTTTATTCTTTATTTTTATCGTATTATTTTCGTAACGATAATTTTCTAAGAGTTTGCATTAAATAGTCTATGATATCAACCCATAAGGCAGACTTTTTGCTCTCGGCTGTGACATTGTTGTATGACATATATATACGGCAGTTTTTTTTTCTTTCTTTTCTCTCGAGAAAAACATATACGACAGTTGTATGTATAAAAATATATCATGCGCGTCCTATCTATTCCTGCAATTCTCAATAAAAACAAGGTCGAACGTTAAATTGCATATTTTTCAGTGATGGGCGATCCTTTAAGCCGGTATGATGATAGAAATGCAGTGTTTTAACAACCGTTAGGCATGCGCGGAGCCAACATGGGCCCTGCGCCGCCACTCACATCTTCTTGTTTTTTTTTTTAAATGTTATATATGTATATCTATTGGGATTTATCATTGCATCATAATAATAATAACCCCCACTCAATTCTAAAATCAGCCAACCGATAGTGAAAAAAAAAAAAAAGGAAAGTTTGATTGAAAGCCTAAAAAGAAGGACAAGCCTTTATGGGAAAAAAAAAAAAAAACTTACTTTTCTCATTTAAACCTCTTTTTATCTCCATGTACACGCCATTTTCAATTTGTCAATTTTCTACTATAACTTTTGTGAAGAATCGACTACGTAACTGGATAGAAGGTCAATTTATGAATGACAGTTTATTTGTGTATATTAAGAAAACATTTTTAACAGCTTTAATAATAAAATTATTATGAAATATTTTTAAGACAAAAAAACGGGTTAGGAACAATCATAATGTATTTATATATACATACTTATATTGATTTTAATCAAATTTTTGTCTTAATTATTAGCTCCCGTTGACAACAATCGCTAGCTTTGTCATGCCCTTGGGCGAAATGGACAGTATTAACGTTAACGATGATATTCTTTGACGCACCAATGGAGACATGATTAATCTCAAGCATAAACTCGTACGGTAGAAGTACGACATCTTGGGCCTAGATCATAACAAATTTCTTTTTTTTATGTAAAAATTTCATAATCTGTCGATTATTTAAGGAGTGAATTAATATCTGTTTTCGTTATACAAATATCACTTATATGTCCTTTTTTAAAAATTTAATATATTCAGAACCCTAAAATACCCTCTAACTAAATATTATCATGTATTTAAATTTTTATATATTTCAAATAGTTAAATTAGGAAAAAAAAATATACACGTATATTTCTTATTTTAAATATTACATTGATGCATTATAATTATCATTTGAAGTCTTAAAAAAATGAAATGAATGTCATTGAGTATTTTTATCATTACGTACCATTAACTTAATGATATAACAATTATATAACCTATAAGATACACAAAAAGACTTAATAAATACTATATCATTAATTTAATTACATATCACCAAAAAAAAGCAAATATCATTCACTTGAAGTCATAAGAAATGAATGTCACTGCGTATCATTATCATTACATATTATTAACTTAATGATATATCAACTATATAACTAGTAAGACACATAAAAAGACTTAATAATACTATGTCATTAATTTAATTACAACACCCTAATTTTAATTTGTCGGTAATCCAACTTGTCCATAAAAAAATTTCATCTTTTTAGAGAATTTTAAAATCGTTATTTTATATATGAATTTGATTTAAGCAACAAACACCTTAATTCTAGAAATTTTTTTTAAATATAATGATATCATAATCCATTTAAAATCTTAAATACGCATATTATAGTTATTTTAAAAGATAAATTAAAACTAATAATATCATTATTATGGTCATTAATGTCTTTATACATATACATTAGGACAGTGTAATCTCTTCCAGTGAGAGAATACCACTTTGACCATCTTTTGAGATAACAATATGTACTATTTCTCCTACTACTCGTGGGTGACTCTAATCTGATATTATGCTTATCAAAGTAATTCTTTAGAATTAAAGTTATTAGAAGATACGTTAATACTGAAATTTGCACTCTAATAAATTTTGATAAGACTATAATTTGAATTTTTTCAACGTGTAGTATTATTCTTAACCAAAAAAAAACTTTTTTTTTTTTATAATGGCTTTTAGCTGATGTTAAAAGATTTCTCATTCTTTTAAATGACAGTAAATTCCTAGTCACAAAATCGTTGGCATTTCATAATTGTTTTTAATTGTTGTAAAATGTGGGGATGTCAGGTCAAACACACAGTAAGACAACATTTTTAACGATGGTTTTTAATGTAAAGCTAGTGTTTTAAAACTTTGGGATGATTTTTTCAAGGTGTTTGGAGGATTTGGTTTCTAAGGTTATCCAAACCATTAATGTACTTCAACTTTTAATTTTCTTAATTTTCCTTGCAAGGGACTCCCATCTTACTCAAATATATATGCCATATAACCTTAATGGCACTGCTCTCTCCATTGTCAAGTCCTTGTTTGGTGTTTTGTTTGTGTTTCGCTTTTGTTCTCTCTTTCTCTCTCTCTTTTCCGGAATTTGTCAAGTCATTGTTATGGACCCAAAAAGAAGGCCTTAAATTTTAGTCATGATAGCTAACCAATTGGGGTATCATGTCAAGTTGAGATGTTCACAGATGCCAAATTAATTAGTAGTAAACACTAAAGCCAAAGGACCACAATACTCCATTGATCCATCTTGTGCCGTGACATGAAGGGTTCTAGCTACTTATAACTTCCTGTCATAATCGTAGCCACATTGTCTTATGGTCCATTTTGCCCAATACATCAATGATCTGTCTTAATTAAAAATTGATCCCTTCCACGGCCATATGAAATAGGAAGAGCCAAAGACACACTTAACCACTACAACTTCACATCTTATGTAGATATTTTCGACCGATTGCTATGGCACATTATGAACGTCACATATTAGAATCAGTAAGAATTGATTTTATTATTAAAAAAATTTGCTATTTGTAGATTATGGTTTTATACCAGTGAAACCAATGGTAGAGCCAGAACTTTTGCTCGGTGGGAGCACTATAAAAAAAAAAGTAAAGATTATACTATTAAATTAGGATATTGTCATAATTTTTTTTATAAAATAAGGGTACAAAAGTATTTTTTTTAATTATTCAGTAGAAACAAAGGTATAATTTTTCTTACAAGATAAGGGCATATTTTAAGATTTTAAAAAAAAATTAGAGTAAAAAATTAAATTTCAAAAATGCCCACACTCAACACAACTTCCCTCCACCACTGTTTTATACCTTACTAAACTTTCGTTTGCAACTTCAATTATAACTGACGCTTTAAGTTTAAAAACTGTAGCATGTGAAAACTTTATATTGATATGAGAGCTTAATATAGTTAACAGTTGTAACTGATGGGTTGGAACAGAAGTTCAAAACACCCCTTAATACTAAAAGGTGTTTGGTAAAATTAATTTTAATAAAAACTTTTAATTGCTACAGTGTAAAGCTCTCTCGTACTACAATGATCAGAAAAAATAAGTTACAGTGTAAAGCTCTCGTATACTATAGTGTTTAGTTTAAAAGTTTCAGTGCTAACTATACTTCTCAAACACCCCGTTCCTCTTCAAATACCAAATACCTATCAAGTGGAGAGCACTTGTTAGACACGCGCAAGTAAACATGGTCACAAGTTATAAAGTGATTCGGAGTCCGGATGTCAATCCCACGAGGATTGTGTTAATTTTGTGTTAATTAACTAAATTGATTGGCTCTAAGATTATTTGGACAACCAGATAAAAGAAACTAATAAAAATAGCTAAGTAAATAAAATTAAGTAATGAAAACAAATAACTAAAAATACAAGAGCATCGACTTCACCATAATTAATCTGCATTATTTTTTTATAATTAAGTGAATCTCATGATTAATTAGTCGAGAACTTCTTAATTAACCCAATTGCCTATCTTGGATGTCAAATTGGATAATATGCTCAATAACTCGGTTCGAACATCTCTATCTAAAACCAAATAGTTAGCATTCGTTAAGCTCTAGTTCTCCGAATGACTACAAAGGAACTATAAATATCTTGATCATAAAGTCACCTAGGTTGCGTTTTCCACAATCCGTACATGAAATTTACCTATCTTGAGCATCAAATCCCACATACTAAAATCATCTAATTCATTTGCCAAGTGAACTAGTAACATTAAGAGTAGAATAACACAAATAATCCATGAAAATGTACTAAAAATAAATCAATACTTCATAATAAGGCAAAGTCAAAGCAATAGAAAACAAAAAACTACTACATAGCTAAAATTAACCAAACTAACATCAAGGGATTATCATTTACAAGTCACAAAAATAACAAGAAGAGAAATAGAATGAAAAACCCAATTTAGAGTTGTCACAGTTGTTAGACATGTATGCTCTAAGGAGTAAAAATGTAATACGTTTTTGGAGACATTTTTATCAATAAAGAATTTATTCATTTATAAATATACCAAATATTGTCCTCTTTACGTTCATATTTATTGAATGTATGATAAGCAAACAGTAGTCTGAGACTGTCAGTCTAAACCTTAAGAATTGGGCATATGATGGGATGATTATGCGGAAGACACAATTCTTAGGGTGACGGTCTAAAACATATGATCCGCAATCGAGGGAATAAAGTTGGGCACTTTATTCATGTAAAGATTGTTATGTTGTCTATATCCCTTTTGGGAGATGGTTTGTCTTGGCCATCGGAGTTGGACTCCATGAATAGAAACATTGGCACGTTGTCATAGGTGACGATGTGTTGGATCGGGACATAAAGTGAATTGATTTGGATTAATAATTCTATCATGGCAAATCGATTCAGTTTAGACAATCATTTGTATTGTATCTTAATCCTGAGATGAATAATGGGCCCGTTGTCTCGACTTGTGTCTTTTGATGTACCAATGGGTGACTCCCACATCTCTATAGTGGCATGCATGCCGGTACGTTGGAGGCATGACTCTTGATAGCGTAGACTTGTTATTCATAGATATGGAATCCATAGCTCCTCTTTAGGAGTAATGATATCCTCTTATATGCGTTGTCCTGTAATTGGAAAACTGGAGCGCTCAACCATTTAGATACATAGGTGTAACCGAATGGTATACTATCTTTGGATGGTAAGTTTTCTAATGGTGAGACAATGGAACGTAAGATAAAAATAATCGGGAAGGTAAGACAGAACTTGTCCTTAAGTCGATTATGGATGATCATATGGGGATGCGATACACTATGATATGTCATGGAGACTTAGCTACACGAGCTTCGTAATTCTATAAAGTTCGAGAGTGCAGCTCCAAGCTTTTAGTGGAGTAGCGTTGGAGTTGATAATTGTGAAATGTATATCTGGGATATTGGGTTTCATAATTATCATGAGCTTGAACTTTATAGGTCCATTTTGGTCCCCTTTGCTAGCTCACAAAATCCTGTAACGACACGGCGTGCTTTTCCAATAATTGGTGACTTATGTCAGATTTATCAGATTGGTTTAAAATTTATAAGAATCAAATAATTCATGTCTGTTTATCGTTTGAATTAATTATGTAAGAAATTAGTTCAAGATGAACTTGTTGAATTATGGCGTTCGGATAATTCTTGTCTGTTTATCGGTTGTTTTAATTTTGGACAATTAGAACAAGATAAACTTGTAGAATTATTGTGAATTGATTTATTTTCTTAGAGATTATCTTGATAAAGTTTGTTTTGATCAGATATCTTTTCTATTGGGCTATTTGAATCAAAACTGAGACTTTATCCTTTAGAATCTCGGGTGGAAAATAAAAGATTCGCGGAGATTTTTTCTCGGCAGTTCGGCCTGCCGGATGACGTGTTCGGCCTGCCTATCAGACAGTTCGGCCTGCCTATCAGCGCACATAAGATTACGCATTTTTCACGTGTATCTTATCAGATATTGACCCGAACTTGATTCTGTTTCGATTTTTGAGACCTAATCTGATATGGACTGACCCCAAGGACCAATAGGTATAAAAAGGGAGTGAGTCTAATGATTTACTAAGATCAATTTGAGAGATTAAGAGTGATACTCTTCTAGTGAGCATCTAAAAACTCCCTGAGAGCTTTTGTTCACAAATCACGAACACTAGCTTTGGGTTCTCTCTGTTGGTTGGAAGGAGAGTCACCGGTGGAAGAGATGTACGTGTGAGCCCACATTCACTCCGGTTGTGGATAGAGAATAGCAAAGAAGACCAGTTGGTTGAGGCTCTTCTGGAACGTTACTTCTCTACACAGGTCGCGGAGGTTCTTCGGCACACTGAGGTTAGTAAGATCTGTTTAATTTATATATATAATATGTCAAACTTGTATTTTGGAAAATACTCTGATGAAAAATTTTTAAATTTCCGCTGCGCACTTTGTTTCCAACAACAGTTTCCAAGCTCTCCATCGTCTTCTCCTCTCATACTTTTTGATCTCTAAAATGCTTCTCCCATGATGATTTTATTGAAAAGGAAACCTAAATCTAAAATTAAAATTAAAATCCTAGACTAGAAACAAAAGAAATATTTTTTTTCATTTCTTTTTCCCCATCTTCTTCCTTAGATTCAGCTCAAATCTCTTTAGAAAATTGTGCTTCCTCCTCTAAACAATGGAGGCTTCCCTAGAGTTTTAAGAGATTGGATTCATTCAACATCAAATGTTGGTCATCGGATCAAAATTTGTGGCCAAGATTAGCCAAAATCAAGCTGTGACACCCGAGAATTTCTAATGCTTTAAAAATATAATAAGTTAAAGATTATGTTAAGACAAAAATACAGTTAAAAAAATATTGTATGATAACATATAAAATTATACAGTATTAGAAAAATATAGTGTAAGAAGTACACTGATAAAGTTATGTAGTATAAAAATTACACTATAAAAGTAATGCAATGTAAGAATTAGACTGTTTAAGGTTAAGCAGTACAGAAATTAGACTGTTTAAGTTAAAGCAGTATAGGAATAATACTGTTTGAAGAATATGGATGAATAAGGAATGCTGTAGCAGTATAGAAAATATACCAATAGTATAAAAAAATACTGTCAGTATAAATTTAGACTGTACAAAGTTAGATAATATTAGAATTTCATTATGTGATAGATGAAAATAAGTATGAGAGGTTGTGGAGCCTCGTGAATTGTATGAAAAAGAATACCAGTAGTATAGAAAATATACTATCAGTATAATTTTAGACTACGTAAAAAGTTTTGTGGGACACCTTGAAAGTTTTGATTGGGCCGTCACATTACTAATGTGGTCCAATCACATTTGGTCACCCAAAGGAACTCGCTTGATTACCAAGGTGACTCACCACCCTTTTAAAAAAGAAAAAAGAAAAAAAAGTTGAATTATTTCATGATATGAGAGACCAAAATGTTGGTCTCCACGGTGGGAAAAAAAGAAGAAGAAAGAAACGTGAAAAGGAAAGAAAAGGAAAGAAAAGAAAGAAAGAAAGAAAGGAAGAAAATAAAATGCTCCATTTTGGCTCTCCAAAACCGCCCCTCCCTAAGGCCATCCTCTTTCAAATTTTGATGATTTCCAAGCTTCCAAATCATGATTAAAGCAAGCTCTAATGTTTTAGTGCAAAGTTTTGAAACTTTGGAGGTAAATTTTCAAACTTTTTTTAGGGTTTTAGTGATTTTTTTTTTCTAAATTATGGATGGGTTTTAATGAAATTTTGTCATGGTTTATGACAAAGGAATCTAATCAAGTTTAATTGCACAATTGGAGGATTAAAAGCTTGGAGGAATTCTTGGTAAGAATTCTAAAATCCTAGTTTTTGAAAGTAAGCTAAAGTTTATGTTTTTATGTATGCCAAGTGCTTAATGAAATGTTTTGGACTATGGCATGTAACATGAATGTTAAGGCATGGTTGTTTTATGTTATATGTTGATGGTGATGATGATGGAAAGAAGATAGTTAGGGTTTTGGTGAAATTTCAAAAGAGACTAAATTGCAAAGAAAAGTGTATTCTTGGTAGATTTGAAAATCAGCCAAAAAGTCCCCTTAAATATTGGAGTTTGATAAAAGTTAAAATACAAAAGTTGTAGAACGCATCGAAACTATTAGGACAACGTGGATAGTTAGTCAAAATTCGGCTCGGTTTAGGAGTTATGAATTTTATGATATTTTGGGCACAAAATTTTAAGAAATGAAAATGTTATGAAAAGTTTAGAATTTGAACAAGGAGCTTTTGTAAGTTTTGTTTCTTGCAAAAAACTAAACGTTATGCTATAAATGGGTCGCTTTTGATTCCAAGGGCACAAATATGAATATTTTTGTATTTCAGGCCAAAACCATAAAATTATGTGAAAACTGGGTTTTTACCAAGGAACATTAGGCTACTGTAATTCTGTGGGTAGTGAGTAACCACAGGGTTTACGTTTTAAAATATTAAGAATTTGGTCAAGTAAGAATGGAAGAAAAAGAGATTAAGGGCAAAATGGTCATTTTATGAAAAAGGCCAAAACAGGAAACGCTTGATATTGGAAAACACTTCTTTACAGGAATTTTTCCGTAACATGTAAGAAATGAAACGATAAAGTTAAACAATGAATTTTATAAAGTTACGAAATAGACGAAAAACCCGTTACGGGTAAAATCGTCATTTTTAAGAAAGTGGCTAAAATGGAGTTAAACACTCCAAACTAGCAAAACATTCTTAGAGAGAAAATTTTTTGTAATACGTTAAGTAATGAAACCGCAAGTGAGACAAGACGTTTAACTCAGGGTCGCTTAAGAACAAAGGTAACTCGGTAGATTACAAAATTACATAAAGAAGAAGGTAACTCGATGGGTTACCAAGCTAAGCAGAAAGAATAGTAACCCGGTGGTTATATAATTAAGCAAAGGGAAAGGTAACCTAGTAGGTGACAAAATTAAGTAAAGGAAAGGGTAAACCGATAGTATACCAAGTTATGAAAAAAAAAAGAATGAATGTTTAATGTTTAAGTTATTTCATCAATCGAGTAGATTGATAATAAGAAAAGTTAACTAATAAGTCGGTTGTCCTTTGATCAGGATACAGAAGCCAACTAATGAAAGGAAATAGAATGAAATAGAGAATGCCAGAGCATAGTCCATGTAAATTTCAAACCTCACCTACAACATGAAGTAAATAGTTTTCAAATGTTTATATATATGTTTGCAAATATATTTGCAATTGTTATACAAATTGTTTTTAAAAGTATGTTTGCATTTGTTATGAAAAAAGTTTTATAGTTTAATGCAAGATTTGTAATGTTTTTGCAACTATTATGTTAAAGCATGATTGCATTTGATGTGCATAAAGTTTTGAAAGATTAAGTAAAAGTTTGGAATGTATTTGCAAAAATTATGTTTAAAGTATGTTTTGTATTTTGTTAATGCATAATGTTTTACAGTATAAGTAATTAGTTTTATGTTACATTTGTTATGCAATAAGTTTCAAAGAAAACAATTATGATTTGCAAATGTGTTTTTATATAATGTGATTACATTTGATATGCTCACTAAAGTTAATAAGAAGGTAAAGTAAAGATAAAAAGTAAGTGTCATATCAGCCTCCTTGATGTGAGATACACAAGTAAAGTTAAAGTTTGACCTCCTTGGTATAAGGTACATAACCTCGGTGTTCGATGGTCTCAAGTCTTTCACAAGGGAAGTATTATGTTTAAGATCTCATGATTGATGATGTTGATACGAATACTAAAGTAAGATAAGGAAAGATAAGGAACAAAGATAGAAAGTTAAAGTAAGAAAATAAGGTTCATAAGACGCTCATAATTGAAAGTTCATAATTGAGCATAAATGGAAACATGCATTTTGATGTTGCTTGTTTTCCTTGTCATGAAATATTTTTATGTTATGAAAAATATTCTGAAGAATGTTTTATGTTAGGTGTTTATGAAAAATATTTTCATGTTTACAAGAAAAGGTTTATAAATGACGTTTTGTGAAAAACATTCAAGAAATGTTTTATGAAAAATGTTTTCAGAAATGTTTAAGAAAAACGTTTATGAAAAATGTTTTAAGAGAAAAGTTTTTATGAGAAAAGTTTTTAAAGCATGTTTAAATGATTTGTGAGATTATGTTTGAACTTACTGAGCGAAAACTCAGTAAAAGTTTCTTCATGTTGTAGGTAGTCTTACGGGTAACCAGTAGGAACTATTTGGGGAGCTTGGTGCTGCGGAGGGCAGATGCAGAGATTTGACTATGGATACCACCATGGTATGCTTCTACTGTTCAAAAGAAATGTTTTTCAGTATCTAATATAGTGTTTTCAAAGTTTTAAGATAATCAAAGTTTGAAGATATGTTTTCAAAGTTTAAGTCATATTTTACGAAATGTTTTATATAATTATAAAGTTAAGTTTAAAGATATGTTTCATCAAATGTTGCTTATTAAGTTTTAAGAAACAATTTTTTGAATGGTTTTAAGATATGTATTTTACGAACTGTTTTATATAACTGTAAAGTGAAGTTTAAGCTGTGATTTAATAAATGTTTCTTATTAAGTTTTAAGAAACGATTTGAAATGGTTTTAAAGGCAAGTGTTGAGCGATGTCATAACTTAAATGGCGACAGAGGTCGTAACAGTTTTTAAGTATGTTTTTCAAGGATATTAAAAGGAAAAGAAAAAAAAATTAATTCAGTATTTTTCTTACTAAGTAAGTAAGATTAACGTTTAAGAATGATGTTTGAGAAAGTTAAGTGACTACTCGAAAAGGCGGGTCATTACACAAGCAATCACCAAAATCAGCACTCCAAGGGCTCCAGGGGGAGCACGCGGGCAACTCGTTCTACCTGACAGACGCATCAACGAGTGTGGGTGCGTGATGCAGCCAGTGCGCCTATGTGAGGGGGCCTGCTGGGCCCCTAAGGTGCCCGGCTAGTGTGCTACACGTGCCCATAGAAGGCGACGACAGCTGTTCGCACCTAAAATCACCGTTGTAGCTCCTTTTTCGATATCGTTTTTCCGTTAAATCGCAATTTATGAATTCCCTACAAAATGACACTTAAAACATTAAATAACACAAATGTTTGAGGATTTTTACAATATTTAAATGTAAGAAATGCTTGATTTATGAGTAAAATACTCATTCATCAGTACTCCTAAACTACTCGACTCGATTGACTTAGGTTTGTAAAATAGTGATAGGGCTTACTCCTTGTTTAGCTCATGCCGAGTTGAATTAGTAGGATTTTTTTTATGTATTTAGTACAATGGTGATTTAACACTACCAGATTTGGAATTGTAGAAAATGAAATCTGCAATTGAATTTGTAAGGGAGTGAGGACCACTAATAGCGCCTTGACAAAGAATCTGATCACCAAAATGACTAGATTATAGAGTTAGGCAAAACCACGCTCAAGTAAATGAAGAAATAATTATGTATATCGAAGATACAAATTGATGGAATAAAATATCACAAAATCGTGTACATGGTATTTCAGTGATAAGTATGAAGAATTATAGTTGTACAAGTGTTAAGAATTAGACGCTCTTATTTTATATTTTTAAGGGTAAATAAACTTGTTGAAAGAAAAAAAAAATCATGAAAATAAGAGTATAAATGTATAGTAGCTCACATTTAATGTGAGATTTATATCTCCTTTCAATTGTTGTAAAAAAATTATTATGTGAAAAAGAGGTTTACGAGAAAAATCAAGTAAAGCACTTTACAACTCTGTGTTTTCTCTAATCTCTTAACAATCCTAAAATTGACACCTCTTTATATATAAAGTCCATCCAAATAATCTTTCATGTAAAGTAATAATTGCTTAGGGCAAAAATTAGACTCCAGATTAACAAAAGATTCAAGATCCTGATCGTAGTGCCTATTATGTATAAGAAAAGAGAGAATGATAAAAGTAGGTTTCCTTTTGAGATAGGATTCTTTTTTTAATTATTTTTTATATCTACGCCAGATATTAGACGCAACCAACAAGAACTAATAGCTATTGTGTCTAAGGGCTTTCTTATTTAAAATAAATAAAAAAATAAAAGAACCATTTAAGGGTGGTTGGGATTTTTCACGTTCTCGTACTATAATTTTCAGTGTGGCACTCACATAAATAAATTATTGTTGACAATAATTGGCTGCTGAACACTGAGCAGGTATACTTATGACTTTTGATTTGGCACGTCGATCAACTTTTTATATTCAAACTTTTAAAATCTTTTACATATATATTTATTTTTAAAAAAATTTAAATTAGATAAATCTTTCAAATTTAAGTTTTTAAAGTTCTATTTTCCCTTGAACCTTTTAAACTTCGATATGTTTTCTACAATAAAACTTAAAATTGCTTCTTCTATGTTTGAGAAAAACATCATAACTTTTTCATTTGAATCCGATTAAGATGATTTTTCTTTAATTATGTTCGTAATATAAAAAGAAATAAATGAAAATCCATATTGTAAATTTTTTAAGATAATGAGTATTAAAATTTTGTTAGATTTGTTAATAAATTGAAAACTTTATTTACTATTTATCCAAACACAAATTTCGATTTTATTTCATATTTAGATTAACTCTTTAAATGTACATTCAAATCTCAATTAAGATAGCAATTCAAATTACTAATTTGAAATCACACAACTCAAATAAAATAATCCAAATCAATAGAATTTAAATCCATTTATCAAATAAACCCTAAGTTTTCATGTCCATAGTACTATTGATTAGGTCAAATCAAGTACTACTGCTCAATCTTTAGGCGATGGGAAGGACCAAGGATCTAGTACTATCCAATTAACAAGAAAAAGAAACATTGCCAAACATTTAAAGATTCAGTCTGATTCACCCACTAATTGCCTAAGCTGAATGAAGGAAATAAACCTAACTCTCAACGCCATTTTGAATTTATAATTAGGACAACTTACAATTTTTAAGAGTAATAATGTTTATCACTAGTGCTTTTGATTACTAAAAAAAAGTGCTATCATACACATTTATGCAGTCAAAACTATTGGTATTATATTATTTAACTTGAGGGAAAACAATTTCGAACTTAATTAATGCCTCAAATTTAAAGCTAAGTATAGAATTACCATTAGACTAAAGTTTTCAATGTTTTTCAAACCAACAACTATGGACAAACCAATTTGGTTCATTA
The DNA here is from genome assembly GCA_025403435.1 of Artocarpus heterophyllus. Lineage (NCBI taxonomy): Eukaryota > Viridiplantae > Streptophyta > Magnoliopsida > Rosales > Moraceae > Artocarpus > Artocarpus heterophyllus. The sequence continues at coordinate 13,927,102 of CM046346.1, forward strand.
GTAAGACCCGGCTAATATCATTTACTAGAGGAGCTTGTAAAATACTGCATTTTGTTTTCAGTAATTATTAGGTTGTGTTGTTGTCTTTTCACAATAACTAGCATGTCTTTGTAATGTTAGTTAGAATTAATTGATTCTAACTAATTACAGTGTAAAACTCTCAATAGCTACAGTAAAAAAGTAAAAAATTGTTATAGTGTAAAATTCTCACATGTTACAACTTTTAAACTTACAACGTTAGTTCTAACTAATTTGCCAAACACCTCATTAATTCCAAAACCAATTTGCAGCCACATCAGGTTACAATAATAAGGGTTAGAGAAAAAGATTAACAAAAGCTCAACTTAAGTGGAAAATTAAAGACAAACAAATTCAATATAAAAAGCAATTCTATACAATCTGGCAAGATTGAACCCAATGTCAGGTGAGACTCACTATTTATGAGACACCCAAGACCTAACCCTCTCGGTCGAGTCCATTTTCCCTGCGTATAAAACAGATAGAGTAAACAAGCTTGTAAGTCTATCTATGTTTATTATTTAGTTAACAAATTGTTTTTTGGACTTTTAATTAGATAAACCCAAATAAAAAAAAAAAAAAAACCCTGAGTCTGCATTGATTGATTTTTTTACTGTCCTGAGGCACTCGGAGGAATAAATGGAGTTGTAGGCACAAGTATACATTATACCAAGAACATGGTAAACTAACAATTGTGGGTAATTATGGGCAGGGCAGACCAAACAAAGAAGGACCACAAGGCACCAAAACAAAACCAGGCCAGCCATGTTATGATTAGTCTCTGACTCTCTCTTAAGAGTTGAGACCAATTCGTTTGTTTTCCATCCTTGTCAAAACTTGTACGAATCAAGCTAGGCTGGGCTGTCCACAATATACAGTAGTTTTCAGCTCGATTTTGAGTCCAAATATATATATATATATACACACACACATATATCCCAATTAATTTCTCTCTCCTCCCTCTCTCTCTCTCTCTCTCTCTATCCATCACAATAGCAAGTTAGCAACCACATTTAATTTTCTTTTGACTAGGCTCCGCCCAATCAAAATATTAGTTCACATATTTCTTTCTCATTTATTTTGTGTGTTCAGTTTGACAACATTTGAACTTATCTTTGTTGCATTGCTTCAACGTAACCTATACTACTCTACCACATGAGCCGAAGTCAAGCAGCCATAGCTAGTTCTCATTTAATAAACAAATATATAATTAGGGTTTTTTATTCGGTAATCTAATTGAGATTAATTGTCTGTGGCACATATTATTTAGCACATATTAATATTTAGCTTCAACTTGCTGAATTCTCTCTAGGGCAAAGCACATTCCTTATGCCGTGTATGGACCATGAACTCAATCAAACTACTCAAGTTTAAGATACATGTCGTGCATTTTTAAGCGTCCGTTTGATGCTTCAGTTTTCAACTTATTAGTTCTAACTGTAAACCGTACAAAACTCTTAGCAGCTACAATAAAAAACAAAAAAAATTTAATGTGTAAAGCTTTCACATTGTATAGTTCTTAAACTTAAAACTTCAATTACAATTGAATTGCCAAACGGCCTATTATTTTACAAATTACAAAATTACTGACCCCATATGAGATTAAAATAAAAACTTTTGGACGGGCAATGTAATTTTTTTAAGTGTTTTATTTTTATTTATTTATTTTTTTCGTGGGCATAGACACATGACTCCACCGTAAGGTATGGAATTCTTTTTTTTTTTTTTTTTTTTAACAAAGAAATGGGAAGAGTCAAACTATATGTACGCACACATTCATCTTTAACTAATACCTGTATTATATGTGAACATTTTCCATTTAATAATCCATACCATATTTTAGATCTGAATTCTGAAGTATTAAATTTATAAAAGATGCAGATTCAAACTTGCGACAGAATAAATAGATTGCATAACTACAATGTCGTATCTTAATTGGTATATGTGACACTGTTTAAAAGTCCCCCCCTTTTCTTCAATGTTGGTTAGCACAGAATTCAAACTCTCTCAAATTTGATATAACGGATTAATAGATACTTCAAATTAAATTTCCACAATTTTGATGTAAAACTAAAGAGGCGCCTTTCAAAGTCAAAATAAAAACATGATTAATTGATTATACCGAGTACAGTTAGAGGACAACTTTTCATGAATTCGTGCCTTCATCGCATGCCTACAAGGAAATATAAGCCTTTCAAATTCTTGCCGGAAACACCTCAAAGTTCCCTCCATGCCATGCAGCACCGTCTTATCCATTCAACTACTTTATACTAGGCGGGCAAGCGTATCAAAAACCCTAGGTCCATTTTCTACATGTACAGCCAGCATTGCCACAGCACCTTGAATTGTCATTTTGGAATGTGTCACTAGGCGTCAAAGTGGGGATGTAAACGGGACGGTTTTGGACCATTTTTAATATCATATACAACCAACATTGCCAAATTACGCTCTGGGACATCGCGTGCTTAGATATCGAGATAGATAGGGATGTAAACGCGACGGTTTTGGACTAGCTTCGAACATCATATGCAACCAACGTCCTCACAACATCTTAAAGTGTCAATTTGGGACACGTCACTTAAATGTCGGAGTAGGAATGTAAACAGACAGATTTGGCCTAGTTTTTCCAACTAATTAGCTTTTATTCATTCTTAAGTGATGAATCCGAATTGCAATGTTAAAGGTGTACAATATTTGATAAAATATGATGTCACCAGAATTGCAAAACGAAAGTTAAATCAAAATATTTTAACCACAGTATTCTACAAACCAAAACAAGTGTGACTTCGACTAGTACTAGACCTTTTTTTTTCCCCACGTACTAGGCTCTAAGCTTTGTAGACATACAGCTCAGTGACGTATAATTCATTGAAACTGCTATATAAAACGTGTACATTTGTTACACGAAAGTAAAAAATACGTAAGATTTTCCCCGTACCTCGTCCAAAATCAAGCAAACACCCCCATATATATATATATATATATATCTCCCTATGCCTTTGCATTACTACTTGCATAGGGAAAGGACCACTCCCGCACTCGTACCCAAAATGGACCCCTCCACCCAACGATCCAAACCTACCGTGGGTCCCAACATGCACAATGTCTCCACCTCATCATACTATCATATATGACGATGATGATCATCATCACCACCATCCATCTCCGTCTCACACACACCTGATAATATATCATATATAACTCTCCCTGTTGAGCACTCAACTGGCCAAACGAGTAGATAAATATTTGGGTGAGCCACGACAAACCGACCTCTTTCACCGGTCCTCCTATTAGGCGCCACCACGTGGACCCCACGTTACGAGGGACTCCACGCCGCTTTCCTACCAGGCCCCTCTCCAACCCCAAAGCACGTAGAGTCATAATCGCGCATGGGTGCTCATCACTACTCCTGTGGGACCCGCTTTCACCGCCTTCAAAACTCAAACGCAACTATCGTCGACACATTATGACGTGGCATTCTCGATATAACGGTAGCTTCAATTACAGCATTAACATTCTTCTTTGCTTCATATAGAGATAATAATAATAACGATAATAACAACGAAAATAAAAAGTTAACTGGGATTGTTGTCCCTCCATGTAGAATTTATTGTTTGAACTTTTATTTTAAACGTAAATTTTGCAACAGATAACTTTTTTTTTAATGGGACAAATCATCTTTTATTTTTAGAAATTTGGTTTTTACACCTTTTTACTGAAACTGCGATGTTACATATATATATATATATATATATAATTGATTAATAACATAAATTCATATTTTTAATTAAATTTTTACCAATATAAAAAATTTTAAGTTAACTTTTATTAAATATAAATTTAAGTTGACATTTATATAAAAAACTATATTATATTCTTAATTATAAATATTTTTAATTTAATTTTCAACAACATAAAAAATTAAATTAATTTTGATTTAAATATAAATTTGAGTTACCATTTATATAAAAAGTTCTGTTAAATTCTTAATCAATCACATGTCAATTACATTAAAAAAATTATTATTATTATTATCAATAAAGTGATTAAGTTTAAACTAAGTTATCAAAATTAAAAATTAAAAGCAGTCAAAATTAAAAATTAAAAGTTACAAGACAATATGCCAAATATTAAAAAAATAATAATAATAAAATATTGCAAATTAAAGCAAACATAAACATAAACACTCCATAATTCTTCTCTATATTTTGATCAATTTTTAAATCCAAATACATTAGATAACAAAAACCCCCCAAAATAAATATAACGTTGGAAGTTAGTTACACTTGCAACTTAAACGAACATCAACATCAAAAACCAAAAACACTTTCCAAAATCATCAAATTAAACCCAAAAAAAGGGGAAAAATTATATATCCGAAAAATTTACATGCAATAAGAGACAAGTCATATTCATAATCTTTTCTTAGATAAAAAATAATAATAAAAAAGACTCTGATTTTTTTTTATTTCTTTTGTTTGGTTTGCGATGTTGAGAGTTTTCTTCTTCTTCTTCTTCTTTTTTTCTTTTTTCATTTTTTTGCGTAGTTAAAAAAAGATGAGAGATTTACGGGAGATAGAGACTAGGGTGGTCTTGATCGGTCCATTCACTCTGACTCCAGTATGCTTGATCAACGGTGTTAGGAAGATCAAAAAGACCTTGATCCCCGCACTGTTGCCAATCTCCCAACGTTCCGAAACCCCCGCCGTTAGATCGGCCGTCGTGCAAAACGGACAAATCAACCTGAACCGTCTGATCGAGCAATCCACCCGTGATCTCCTGCATCTTCAATTCTTGATCATCAGCTACGCTCATCGTCACCTTTTGTCCTTGCTCTTGCCACGACTGACTCTGCTGAACCGGATGCTGATGCTGCTGATTATGCTGCTGCCGAAGATGATGATTATTCTGATTCAACCTGAACGGCGAGATCGAGACGTCGGAGATCGAACCGTACTCGAAATTAGGCATTGCTCCGGTGGCCGACGACGCGATCAAGCTCGCGAAACTCCCCATCTCTGAGAAAATTCCGCAGTCCGAACCGCCTTGCTCGAGCAACGAAGACGGCGGCACCGATGGAAGAGGCTCGAAGCTAGGGTTGAACGAGTTCTGAGCCACAAAGATTTTCGATACCTGATTCATCTTCATCAAATTCGAAGCCGAGGTCGTCGATGGCGCTGAAACCGCCTCCGTCGCGGTTGTGTTGGTGGCGGCGGTGAGGCTCGAGCTCTCGCTGCTGGAGTGAGAGTTCGATTTCTGGTCTTGCGATGGCGCCAGAGGGGGCGCAGTCGTACTAGCAGTCGTAGTCGTCGTCCCTGCCGCCGATGTAGCCGACGAAGCCTTAGACTTCGATCGCTTCGTCTTCCGGCAGCCTCCTCCGACGGGGACATTGCGGAGGACGCCGCCTTTGGTCCAGTAGCGACGGCAGTTCTTGCAGAAGTGTCGCGGCTGAGAGAGGTTGTAGTTGTTGTAGTAGCAGAATTTGGTGTTGAGCGAGTCGCAGCGCGGACACTTGAGAGCCCCCTGCTGGTTCTGGTGGTGGTGCGGCCTCAGCCTCCGGTCTCCTCCTCCTCCTGCGAAGAACCTCCCGCCTGCGATCGAATGAATGTCTTGCATTTCAAACAAATAATAGCAATAACAAAACCCTACCAATTCCAAACGCCAACAAAAAAATCTGTCGGAATTCGAATTCTCTAGAAGGGAAAAAGATCACATTCGCTGAAAATCTGCCATGGAAGAGACCACTCTCTCGCTGTTTATCAGTATTTTGGCCGTGCGTTTCTGAGAGGATCAAGAAAGAGGAGAGAGAGTGTGTAAGAAAGAGAGAGAAAGAGAAAGAAATCAGAAGGAAGGGAACTTCTTAACTGAAAGTCTGACAAATATCCCCACATATCTTCTCCCTGGAACACTTACCCATCATCAATTTTTTATCCAAATTTACCAAAAAACCCTCCGATGATTGCCAAAATAACTACGATCTACGGCCGCGTTGCAGCTTAAAAGACGAAACGACCCCTACGTAGCCAACGCGGATTTAGATACGGTGGATGGTAAATTCAGAATCTTTTGCAAGGACGATTTTTGGGTTAGACCGTACGGACGTGGAGAGGATCGGAACAGTCGAGAAGAACACGTGGACGGCGGAGAGTTGAGGTGTTGTAGTCCACAAAATGTCGTTGTCGCTTTGTCGGCTACTCTTTCTAAGTTTTTAATTTTAATTTTAATTTCATAATAATTCTGTTTACATAAAAAAGTTTTATTATCTGCTTCGGCTCTGCTAATCTCCTGAGCCTGTCAAAAGACGAATGGCCCAGAGGGCGCCACGTCTCTTCCTGGGTGTTTATTGGGTGAGTGGTCGAACCCTCTTTTTTTTTTTTTTTTTTTTCATTTTTGGGTTTCACTGGGCAGGACGTGATCATACATGAATCTGATCCCGTTATCGCCACTTCACTGTTTTGTGAGCGTGTGTATTCTGGCGGCGCCACTGTCAAGTGGTACTTTAAGCTTCGTCGTTTGGCAATGTTCAAGGTCGTTTTAACGCCTGTTTGGATGCCTTGTTTCAGTTATTTGGACTCAATAGGGGTTAGAACCAAGTCTCAATAATTAGGATTACTTTTGGTTCTAACTTAAACAATAGTTAGAATTATTTTTAGTTCAAACTAACATTTTGACAAAGTTATTAAATATAAGTTTCAATCATAAATTGTGGTTTTAACTCTTTTTTGTTTTGATTAATGTTGGTTTTAATTAATCGGTTCCAACTAAACTCCCAAACATAAATTTAGGGTTCGTTTGGTGAATGGATTCGAATTAATGATTTGATTTAAGTTATGTGATTTGAATTAAGATTTGAGTTTAATGATTTGAATTGTTATCCAAATTGACATTTAGATGTGCACTTAAGTTTTAATCTTAGTATGGAATAAAATTAAAATTTGTGTTTAAAAAGGTAGTAAAAATAATTTTTGATTTATTAACAAATCTAATAAAATTTTAATGTTAATGATCTTAAAAAATATACAATATGGATCTTAATTTATTTTTCTCTTCACTAGGAACATAATGAAAAAAGAATATCTCATTTGGATATCAAATGAAAAAGTTATGATTTTTTTTCCTCAAATATAGGAGAAAGAATCATCTCATTTGGATATCAAATGAAAAAGTCATGATTTTTTTCTCATTTGGATATCAACTTTTACTGTAGAAAAAATATCCGAGTATCAAAAGTTTAGGAGATCAAAACTCTAAAAACTTAGATTCTTAATACTCAAAGAATTTGGATTTTAGGGGGAGAAAAACACGTATCTAAATGATTCTTGATACTCAAATCTAAATTTAAATCCATTGAGTCTAAAAATATATAAAACAAACATGCCCTTGATGTGTTGGTGGTCATTGAGGCATGGTTTACCCAATGAAAAGGCCAAGAGTGAGAATGCAGCTTTGAAAAGTTTGCACTAAAATAGGCATTAAAGTCAATTTTATAGAAAACACCACTAAAACAAAATTGTTTTGCACTATATTCCGAGACACCTTTATAGTTTGTTTGGAAAACAAGTTAGAAATAATAAGTTTTAATTACTATAGTATAAAATTCTTACATACTATACAGTGAAAAGCAAAAGTTTCCTATAGTATAAAGTCTAACGTGCTACAATGTTTAAGTTTCAAATTCAAGTTTCAACATATTTCCCAAACGAACTCTTAATTATTTGATATGGCATTGGGACATCACTGTTAGTTTTATTAGGAAAAAGCAATCAACCATTCCTTATTATAAAAAAAAGAGCAAGAAATATAAGAGATCAAATATATAATTTGTTTTATGTGGTATTTGTTAATGTAAGTTCGAACCAAAACTTTTAGTTACAACAGTATAAAGCTCTCACATGTAATAGCGTCAAGAAAAAAGCGTGTTATAGTATGAAGCTCTCATATGCTACAACGTTTTTTTTTTTTTTATCAAATTTGGTTTTAACCAATATCCCCAAACACCTTATTAATTGGTCTTATTTGATCCATAAGTTGAACAATTTCTAATTATATATATAAAATTGGAGTTGATCATGTAAAAAGTTATTGTATAAAATTTTTTAAGGTCTCGAAATTAGTGGAAATTTTGCTTAAATGATAAAGCATGAACTCAATTAAGTTATCAGAACGTTCACATGTATTTGTTAGATTTGTTTCTCCACGGTGTTGCTGGATCGATTGGAAGTTTGATTATAAAGGTTTTTTAAAAAGACCCATATATGTTAAAAATTTTGTATGCCTTTTTAGTTTCTTAATAATGGACTAAGGCAATGTCATTTTCTCAAAGCGTCATTCAAACTTACCGGTGCTGTCGTTGATTTAATCATAGATAGGGGTTGAGACACCTGATGATATATGCCGGTAACATTGCTTGTATCACTCTGTTCTTGCATGAAATCTCTCTTTTCAAAGAAGAAAAAGGAAGGAAAAGAAAATGAAAGAAAAGAAAAGATCAATTATATAAAAATAAAGAGAGATGTCAATAGAAGGGATTTCTTTTCAAATGAATTTATGAAAGAAGTTTGGTCAGTTTGATCGATTGGCAATTTCAAATTTCTAAAACAATTAATCAAATTAATTATACTTTTAAACCTGTCAAACCAAACAAATTAAAATAATAGCCAATCTTTCATAAAAAAACAATCAATTTGATTTGGAATTTATTTATTTATTTATTTTCCTTTTCTCCACATAGTTTTAGTAGGAGTTTTTACCTCAACATGGTAATACGTTAAATTATTCAGTTTTACCAGCAGTTTTTACCTCAAAATGGTGATACGTTAAATGATTCATGGATATTTATTTGTTCCACTGAAATGCTGAAAAAAGATTTCTAATTGAGCTGATCAAAACTTTTTTGAAATACTAATGAAAGTGTTTTTTGTTTTTGAGTTTGGAGTTTAGACACAAAAATTGGTTTTGGAAGAATATATCAGAGAGTCATGTACACAAATGTAATTTTTTTTTTTTTGAAATGAAATTATTCGGAGTAATTCCTGTACCAAATAGAATTGATCCAGCCACCAAAGCAAAATATATTGTTATGAACAAGCCTAGCGAATAGTTGGTGATAACATTAACCAACAATGTCAAAGTTATGTGAAGTCTTTCACTTTCCAAGCTAATCATACAGGGGAAAAAAAAAATCTAAACGGAATTATTTGTGATAATAATAAAAAAAACTGAAACGGACTCATCTGTTATTAAAATTTGATAATGGGAATCCTCCTAACTCCCTTTCTCTCACAGCCGACAATCAAAGCTTAAAGGTGAAGACAAGGTTCATTAATTAATAAGGGTGTTCATGGATTGGAATCTACGGATTAAGGGTCAATCTGTTATTCAATTCGTATTTATCAGATTAAGATTTTTTTAATCTAAAACCAATCTGTGAGAGTGCTAATTTGATCCACTCCGATCCGATTTGCGAACAATAAATTTTACGGATTGGAATCTACAGGACAGATTTGGGTTTAAATTAATTACAAAAACTAAAAATAAAAAGCATAATTTAACATGATATAATTCATTAAAATCCAACAAGTTACAACTTTTTACGGATTAGAATCTGCAAGATCACGGATTGGGGTTTAAATTAATTTCAAAAACAAAAATTAAAAAAGCATAATTTAACATGATAGAATTTATTAAAATCCAACAAGTTATAACTTAATCGAATGCAAGTTAGATAATAAATAAAATTGTAGCATTATAAGAAACAAACTTAATAAAACTCTCTCTCTATATATATATGTATTAACTTAAACGAAATGGGGTAGATTTAGGTTTTATTTGAGCTGGGTCTTATTTTTTGACTTGATAAAACTGTATGAAATTTTAACCCTAGCATACACACATATAATAACTTAGAAATTTATATTAGTTTAAGAATTTATATGTACATATATATTAATATATAAAATTTAAGTACTATATATGTATATTAGATTCATGTATTGGGAATTATTCAATCTATGATTCAATCTATATATATTGGATTGAGATTTTATTAGCAAAATCTCAATTCAAAACTAATTCATATTTTCAAAATCTAATCTAATCTAGCGAATTAAATATTAGATTAAACGAATTACATAAATCGACGAATTTCACGATCAACCTTATTAATTAAGCATTGTTTTGGCAAAATATGAAGCGCTCAATTTGCTCAATTTGGCAAAATCGACTTCTGTTGTATATTTATTGTTTACAAATATAAACCCCTTTCGTTATAATGACATTTCACAGCTATTTTTGAATACGTGTATGTACAAACTAGTCTTTCATTATATATATATATATATATATAAACTTATATATGGAAACATAATACATATATATATATATGTGTGTATGTGTGTACACACAAATAAACATGCATGCATGCGTTTCTGGTAAAATTTTCTTTAAACCACATTTGTCCTCTTGGTCAATGGGAATCTCGAATTAGAACACTAACAGATGTCAAATATTTCTTAACTGCACTTTTTCCTTTTGACAAAAAAAAAAAAAAAACCAAATATTCTCCCAACTAATTTAGAGGAAAGCGTGATTAGGAAGTAATCCTAATCCCATCCAAGCAAAAGTACTATTGCCGTGTTGCACTGCTCATGAATATCTCAATCTAAATCATATATTAAATGTTAATCTGCACTTTTTACTTAAAATATATATAAATACCGAAGTATTCCTAATTTATGTGTGGCAAAAAGAGAATAACCACCAAAGTATGCTTTTTTAAAGTTTTATGGGATATCGAATATATTGCTTTAGAGGATATTACTAACGAGTACCACTCTTACGTTAACACATGCATCAATAGTATATTATAGCAACACTAGCAAAATCCATTTATTTATTTAAAAAAAATCACACAAACATCAATTCACATTCTGATAATCACTTACTAGTGTAGTAAACACGACACATATAAACAACCGATTCGGTAACATTTAGAGGGTGTTTGGCAGTAGTGGGAACCACTCAGTTCCCACCACAATCTCAGTTATAAATAGTGTAAAGCTCTCATATGTTACAACAACAATAAAAAATTGTGCTATAGTATAAAACTCTCACATACTACAATAAAAGTGGTTCCCACCACCATTCCAAACACCCTATTAATATAATTAAACAATATGCAAATGTAATATTTTCCTATCACTAGTGTTTCAATTTCCTATAATTCATCCTCACAAACTTCGAATTAAGGTAGTCTCACAGCTCCTATACTACCTACTCTCTTCTTTACTAGATTAAGAGTGCCAAACTGCACACATTCTTAACTCTCCTCTTTATTAGGATTCCATAGACCAGTTTTCCTTCTTAAACTCCACAAATAAATTAATAACTCTTCTCTATTCCTCAATTATATAAACACTAGCTTAATCAACCTATGATAATTATTTTTTTTTAATAAAAGATCTACAAGACGACAGTTACCAAAAGACATGTCTTGAAAGAAATGAGTGAAGCTACTTACTATACATCCCATCTTTTGAAGTAAGTCGCAATATCAACCCTTAGGTGATAAAAATCGATTTGAGCAGTTGAAATTTTTTCTACTTTTGTTGAGTAATAACTGATAGCCTTTTTTTTCTTAATGATAAAAAACGTTTCCTTTTATCATCAATGATTGAAATTTATTGGGTGTTTGTAACTTTAGTTTTAACTGTGTTTTAAGTTTAAAAAATATAAAATATAAGAGCTTTACATAATAATAACTTTTTACTTTTTACTGTAATTGTTAAAAGCTTTATATAATTTATAGTTATAACTGGTAGGTTAAAATAGAACTTTTAAACACCTTAATAGCTTACATGGTAAATATTTTTTTTAAAAAAGGACACACACGTAATTTTGACCTTTTATCTTAAATACACCGTTCTGACGTTTTTGTCCTTTACCATAAGGAAAACAATTGTATCATTGTCATCCCTCAACCCCCTAATAAAAGATAATCACTAACAATGTTAAGGAGTAAGGAGTACGGAGGGGCTTTTTTTCCTTTTAAGGCTACCCATGGCATTAAAGTGCCCATATGCACATCGTACAAACTTTCAAGGATGCCCATAATTACAATGTTTTTAAGACATGATTTTGTAAGGGACGACAATGTTTATGGTCCCAAGTGCGAAGTAAATATATCAATCATCCTATTAGTGCTAGTGACAGAGGGCAGGGGGATAGCTTTTAATTTTTTCTTTTACATATAGTAATTTCAATCTTAAAGATATGTTTATAAATTAAACTTAACGTCTTTAAATTAATATTTTTTTATGTATTAGTATAATTTTAAATAAAAAAAAATTATCCTCCTATTAATAAATTCTGACTCTCTCATTGCATCTAATTGGCCGCATTCAGCAGCAAAATTCAAGTAGTGGAGCCCTTGGTCATTCTCACTGTATCAGACGTCCATTGACTGTTCTAACTTCTAAGCCTCAATCGTCAGCTTGCCATGATATCACACCAACTAGAATTTTTTTTTCTTCTTCTTCTTCTCTTTTTTTTTTTTTAAATTATGGGGTCTATTTTTTTTGTTTTTATTTAGGAGAGTGGTTGGACCATTTTTAGAGTGTGTTTGTTTTGGTTTTTAAATTACGGTTTGAATTATTTTGCTACAGTATCTTTTCTCATAAAAATTTAAATTTTTATTTAAATATTCTACTCAAATACTCGTACCAAACACACTTTTAATGATTGAAACTTTTCTTTTAGTTTATCTTGTATGAAAAACACTGTAGCATACGGATTTGATTAATAGGAGAATTTCAAATACTTGCGGGTACAAAATGGCCCAAGAAGTAGTACTAGCTAGCCTAGCATAGTACCAATTAGCTAATTATTATTTTTTTTTAGGTGGGGGTGGGGAGCTTGTGATAATCCAAAAAGTGAGTCATCACAAAAACGGTGCAATCCAACAAAACATAAGTGGTACTGTCACGGTATTAACCCTCTATAATGGTAGTAGGTACTTGGTGCTCCTTGAAAACGAAATGAAAAAATAATGAATAAACAAAAAAAACTCACAGTTGATAAAAAAAAAAAGGGGTTTTCTTGGGGTCACTACAATGATAGTGCAGGATAGTGTCAAAACTGTAAGGCACTCAGAATCAAATGAAAACATTGCAATTGATTTTGATTGCTTCAGAAAATGGGGTAACTTGATTGAAACATCTTCACATGCACATGGGACGGTGGTGGGTCTAAAACAAAAATATATTGGGTCTTCTGGTTTTTGTCCACGTCTCTCTCTTCTTTCTCTCTCCTCTTTCTCTCTCTAATATTTTGAGGAGCTATATATATATATATGTGTGTGTGTGTGTGTACACAAGCAATTGCTGTCCTTTGTTTGGGATTGTAAGTAAATTACGTTATTATATGGGGTACAATTTTGTAAATGTAAAATGGGAAAGTATATCTAAAAATATTTTTGCAAACTCTGGTATGGTTTTGTTTTAATGGGTCTTTTCTCTTGGCTGTGCCATTTTAATGGTTGTCACTATCCCATGCAACCAACTTGGGCCTCAGACCCTAAGGCCCAGTCGGTTGGAGTGGAGACATCTTCTCAGGTTTTCTGCCCCCACCATCTCCTACCCCACCTATCATGTGGTGCTTGGGCCCCAGCCCACTGATCTTCTACTGCCTTACCCAAACAACCCATTGTGTCTTCTCCCTGTATTTCCTGGAGCCCTTCTCCTCTGCTAAGTTAAAAGTTTTGTGCCAAAATGCACCCTTTTTTTTTTTCCATCCCACTAATTGAGATTTGTTATCTAAATTTCTAAGCCAAAAAATTGTTCATAATTTGAAGATTTTTATTTATAGGGTATTTAAAAGTAGTGGTTTGAACCAATGAAGTAGTGGTTTGAACCAAATTGGTTCAAACCTATTGGTTTAAAGCACTATAGAATGTATGAGCTTTATACTATAACTCACTTTTGTTTTATACCGTAGCATATAAGAAGTCTACCTTCTTTAAGTTCAAACCAATGCTCCAAATATCCTATTAAATAGTATGATAAATCGTGATTAGTGAGATAGTGAACGAGATAAATTTTTAGGACTACAGATTTCAACTCATGTTGAGCATGATCTGTAATATTTTTTGTTCATCTTTTCATGCAAATATATCTGTTATTTGGTTAATTGGTTTCAACTACATTTCCAGCCATTTTGCTATAGTGTCAATAATGTTTGGAACTTTTCAAGTTGATACTAATATGCCATTCATGAAAGCTAGATTATTTTAGGGTTATTAACACTAATGGAATGGACTCTAAACTTTAGGGTCTCCTTCACTTTGCCCCCTAAATTTTAAAAATCACTACTTTACACCCTAAAATTTTTAAAAACTCTTCACTTTGCCTTTTAAATTTTTAAAATTATTATTTTTCCTTTGAACTTTTAAAGGTCCTTATTTTGTCTCATATTTTCTGATTTTTTGTTCAAATAAACAAAATTAAGCCCACTTAATTCACACGTAGGTTACCTATAAGGGCAAAAATAAGATTTTATTACTCTTAAGTTTTGTTCTACGTTTACACTCTCATTTAACTTTTTTTTTAATATGCTCTCATTTAACAAAGATTTATATTACACATTTTCTTCTTGATTTTATTTGCTGATATCTCCTCATCTTTATTATGTAACTCATTTTTTTTAGTTTTCAAATTTAGATTTCGACAAATAATGTAGATTTATTATATGAGTTATGCATTAAAAATGAGAAGAAATGTATAGACAAATGCTTTCTAAATGAAAGTTCAAAAAAAAAAAAAAGGCGTCAAGTGAGAGTTTAAATATGAAACAAAACTTAAGAGTGATAAAATCTTATTTTTTTCCCTTACAGATGACCTATGTGCAAATTCGTGGGCTTAATTTCATCTACTTGAACAAAAAATAGGAAATTTAAAAGACAACATAAGGAGCTTTGAAAGTTCAAGAGCAAAATAGTGATTTTTAAAATTCATGGAGTAAATTGAAGAGTTTTGAAAGTCAAGGGGGTAAAGTGGTCATTTTTAAAGTTCATGAGGCAAAATAAGAGAGAGCTTGAAGTTTAGGGGCAATTAGTATTAATAACTCATTATTTTAACTAGAATCAACCAAATATATATATATATATATATATATTTCTATATATATATATAGAGAGAGACACACACTTTAATACAATCTGAGATAAAATATATATATATATATATATATATATATATATATAATTGTTCATAAACGTTTTCCACATGAACTTTCCTATCCTAGAATTAGCACGCAATACTAACCATTGTCTCTTAATAAGAATAAAATAAGAAAAAAATCTGTGGATCCAAATATGCCATATCATATATAAAACGGTGTCTCAAGTCTTACTATGTGAAATGGGGTTTGTGTGTGTGTGTGTGTGTGTGTAAATGTTTGAGTGAGATCTAAATTATTTGGTTGGGCAAGTTTGTCAATAAAATGGGTCCACCAAAGTCAAATTATAGTTAAGAAAGTGATGGTCCAAACTATTCAATAAAAATGCTAATAAAAAAAAAAGAAGAGAAAACCATGCAATGAAAGTGATTTTTGCGATTTGGATGCGGTGGGCAAATAGAACCCACACTTAATTGGACGACCAAAAACAAAGTGTGGTACCAACAAGGAAAACTAACCACACAGTATTTTCTATGTTTATAAACACTGTATAAATATCAGACAGTAATCTATATATAGTTGGTATCATATTTTATAAAGACTTGGTTGAGTTATAATGATGCTTATTATGTCGGGTTGTAAAGCTTAACTTTGTAATTATATATAGATATATGTATATACCCACATGAATGTCAGGCTCAGATTGATCTTCTTTTTCTTCTTCTTTTTTTATGAAGAAAAGAAATAATTTTTATGAAGAAAAAAAAATAATTGAGAATGTTTCTGGTCTGTTGCAAGTAGTGGAGGAAATAGATGGGTGGTGGCCCCTAATTATTTGTATTATTTTGCTTTGCAAAGCCGCTTTAACATAATAGGTCGACTCGGCTACTTTAGCACTTCAACAATTTGGGCCAGTCTGTCTTGTCTTCTTCTTCAACTGTTTGGCATAATATACAGCTCTAGTTCTCTGTACATATCATTAAAGAAAAGAGTTTCTTATATATGTATGTATATACATGTATAGAAACATTAGTATTGGTGTATATGTATAAGAATAATATTAGGTTATATATAGAAACATTATCTTGGTATTGGTATATATGAATATTTTTTTTTTTGAAGGCATATTATGTATATCAATAATTTTTAAGGTGGTTCAGCCATTTTATGCATCAAGTATAGGGTACGTTTATTTAATAATTGTTGTGATCCTGCAAGAAGAGTATGTGTATTGTGCCACGGCAAGAAGCAAGCAAATTAAGAAGTGATTGTGGATTAAATAGCGTATTATACTCCTGTTTTCTCATGCAAAAACTTCTCAAAACTACTGTGGAAAGTAATTGAGTTATGTGTCAATCACTTTTAAAATATTTTATCGAATATATTACTTCTGAGATTTGCTTTCTAATACAATAGAGTATGGAATAATATTTGACTAAAAAGAGGATCAAATACCAGTTGTTACTAAGCATTGCCCTTAAAAATAAAAATGCCAAGTTTAAATCATAATAAATAGGTGGTGCCCTTTTCTATTAGCTTAATCATGCATCATGTGTCACATAGGGTATATGACATGTATGTTTGTTTTATATTATAAAATAATTAGTGGATATTTGATATTTTCTAGTTGGCTTTTGATGATGTCCAGAAATTCCATTGATACATAAACAGAGTCCATTTCAATGTAAAAGGCAAAGTAATTTGTGATATATTTGCTTAATTAGAAGCGTTGCTAACATTCTAGTTTTTGTTGATCAGTTTTGGTGTGTAAAATATTGTCAAAGCAAAACTTTCTGTGTATCTTTCATTGCAAGGGGTAAAGATAATAACCACACAAAGAAGTACGTACAGACAAGCTTTTCATAATATCGATGTATAATGAGGCAAATTTTTTTTTTTCCCCTTGAGAGAGAGAGACAGAGGGAGAAAGCATAAAGGACATAATTACATGACTCAAAATGAGCTCATACATATATAGGCAACTAGACATACACTGCTTTGTCAAATTTTTGGGTCCCATCCGCCCAAATGACAACAACAAACGCAGTGATGTTTTGTATTGTCGTTTTCTTTTGTTTACACAAACCGTGATGTGCATGGAAGATGAACTCCGAGATCTTGTAGTCACATCCTGCCGATACTATATACATATATATTTGCCTACATTTACGTCCCAGCAACCCTCCCTAACCCCTATACGACAGTCTCACTAACCCCTAAAGACTTATACGTATCTTTTTGCAATATTTCTTCACAGATATATATATATATATATAAATATATATATATATATATTAACTGTATATAGTGCTGTCAAAGCAAAACTATTTCAAGGTCACACTTTGTCTATTGTCTGATTCTATGTGCAAGTCACACCAAGGCCTGCATGCATGAGTTTTCTTATGGCTTGTGGTCTAGGGTGCATGAGAGAGAGAGAGAGAGAGAGAATTGAAATACCATCAATAATTGGAATATGAATCTGTGGTCCATGGAGAAGAAAAGGATTACTAACTGTCAACAATTAGGTGCGGACACAAGATTTTCTACACTTAAAATGTCATGAAATTTCATAAACATTATTATCCCAGCTCTTCTAATAAAGGGTACTTTTTGTTGTTGCCAGAAATTCCAATTCATGGCGTAAGGTCTTTTCCCGCTTCAAACAAGAGAAGGATATAGGAATTACTCATAGCATATAAGACTCCAAACAATTTTACAAATTCTAAAGTGCTATTTTAAAGAAGATTCTCCACTTATGCCAGAAAAAACTAAATTCTATAAGCAATATACATACTGGTATAGTGTATCACTACTGACTTCTAATCAATCACTTCTCAACTTCGACTTATCATTTGTTATTATGAACTCAGAAATCTACACAACTTTTTATGAGTCTTTTGGCCTCTTGCAAATCTTGTCAGTGATAGATATCTACCATTTTTTGAAATCAATTACGTACACTGATAAATAATATTACGTAAACGCAAACGAAATCAATGGTACGTATGTATATTCAGATAGGGATTAAATTTCCTGGAGGGCATGAATCCCAAGAAGGGCCACAATTTCCATGGGAACTAATAGTACTACACAAATGGGGACCAATGTCAATTAAGGGGGTCTTAGCTTAGCTAGCAATTGTGTGTGGCACCTCTATGGTTAGTCTGTCAACATTGATAACAATGTAACAAAGAGTTTTCCCTGCGAAGGTAGCTACCCACATGCATGTGGTTATTTGCCCCACTTTGGATGTTGATTGATGAAAGAACATGCAAATTAGTTTTTTTCCCCCCTTTTTAACTCCTATATATATTAGCTCTTCAAGTTTTTGCTCTCAATATAATGTATGTATCTATTTATTTATCTATTATACTTCATCAATCCCTCTCTATATATAAAATATGTGTGTGTGTGTGGATGTTTGCATACACGTGAGAGCCTAGCTAGTGTATGAAAACCAAATAAAAACTTAAGAGAGACGACCAACAGGCAACAATGTCCATGTCAGATCTCTGCAATGTCTAAGTATAGTACTACTGGAGGAAGATTGGTGGGGTCCGCCAATTTCATGGCAACAAAGCACAACAAGTTGGCTAAATTATTCTGGCACTTGAGGGCCTCACCTTTCTGGCTGAGTCTCATGAAGTTGATTCACTAAATCTGTTAAAATATTTGGAGGTGCAAAGAAAAAGTGAGAGATTATTTATATTTGAAAATAACAGATTTATCATCAAGAGTACTCAAGTATAACGTCCTCAATTCAGAGCAAAAACAAAAATAAAATAAAATGTATAATCTCCTTAAAACAATTAAAATTACTGCCTTTTTACAATTAAACTACTTGAATCATAACTGTATGAGTATTATATTCATACTAAAAAAATTAAAATAGTATATAATTAGCTTTTAACCTTTGTGTTGGTGCTCAAGAAGTCTAAAGTACAACTCGATTAATTAATAGGCCAATTTAACTCTAATAACGCAAAGCTGACAAAATATACCGTTAAATAGGAATTTTCTCTACAAAGAATAATACAAAAATATTATAACTGTTTATCTAATAAAAATTAAACCACCAACACATATTACTCGTGCCAAAGTTTTTAGCAAAATTAAAAATGCCATACAACCGATTCTCCCTTGATTAATACTTCAAATAAATATTAAAACGTATAGAGTACAAAGAAATATTTATTTTTAAAAAAGATAATATATATATATATATATATATATATATATATATATAATAACATCATGACATGTAGATCTAGAGAAAAACTTATGGAGAAAGCATACATGTACGAATATGAGGTTCCGATATTATATATGATATGTTTGGTCATGTGGGGGGTGCCCAAAGGTGGAACAAAAACATCGTTTTCATCAAAAAATATAATTAAACAACAACTTGCAATCGAACGTGTCAACAATGAGGGGAGGAGAGGAGCAGAGAGGGGTACGTGAGAGAGATCACGTCCGTCTGAGGCAGATTCTCCCTGTCCAAAGCATCAATGTCTGCACATGCACAGAGGGGGAGATATGGACCAGTCCAACTGATTATGATAATATATATATATATATGTATGTGTGTGTGTGTGTGATATCCCATCAAAGTTTTGCAAACTGTTAACCCCCATTCATATCCCCATTTAAATCATCTAGCACTTCCAATATTTTATCAAACCCGGTCTACTACATTAAAGTATTCTTAGTGAATATAATATACATTAATACATATATGTAGGGCTGGTAATTTTAGACACGACACGACGACACGATACGAAAATGACACAAGATAAATAGGTTTGGATCCCACGTTTATTAATTGTGCCATAAATGGGTTGGCACGAATAACACGAAAATAAACAGGCTGGATTCGTGCTAACACGCTAAACACGCCTTAATACGTTTAATTAAACGGGCAATAAACGTGTCGACATTACACGACACGACCCGTCCATTTATAACACATTTAAACTTAAAAATAAAAATATTTAAAATATTTATAATAGGTTAGTATTAATTAGATGCTGTGTTTTTGTTAATTTTCTTTATTGTTTTTTTTTAATTTTTTTATTAAATTTTTATTTTTTAAAAATTTTTAGTTAATTGGGTCATAAACGTGTCATATGCGTGTTGTTATCGTGTCAACCGGTCATGGCACGTTTAATAATCGTGTTAATCATGTCACGTTGTGTTACACGTGCCATAGGTGTGTCGTGGTCGTGTTTACATTTCTGGCACATTTATTAATCGTGTCGTGTTTGTGTTCCGGCTAAACGTGTTGTGATGTAAACGTGTCGACACGAACACGGCACGAACATGATTTTACCACCTCTACATATATGTATATACATGAAATTTGATCTTTAACAACTAATTTTTATTTAGTCATAGAAGTTCAAATTTAGTTGCAAAATGCCTTCTACGACTCACAGGGTGTTTGGTATAGTGGTGAGAACCATTGGTTAGAACTATTTTTACTATAGCATATAAGAGCTTACACTATAACAACTTTTTTCTTTTTACTATAGTCTGTGAGAGTTTTATACTATTCATAATTGAGTTAGTAGTGTAAACCATTCTATCCCAAACAGACGGTAAATATTTTTAGTCAATTCTCAGTCACTGAATGTTGGTCGTAGAAAGTCTTTTATGACTAAATTATTATGTAGCCGCTAAATATTTATGCTTTCGACGACTACAAAAATTGCTACAAAGCTTTTGATTAGTCAAAAAAATTTAAAGGACACCAAAATTTATGTTGCAGGGAGGCCAAATCACATTTTTCTGACTACATAAATGTTAATTGGCAACTGATAAATAGTAGCCATTTAATGAGTCATTAGACAAACAGTGACTAACTTTATGGTCACCAAAAGAACCAATTTAGTGACTATTAGTTAGTCGTTAAAATATTTTATTTACAATTATAGTAACTAATAATTAGTCATTGAATAATTTAATTGTGAATTTACGTGACTAAATTTAGTCGCTATGTTATAAAAATTCAGGAGAAATTTTTTCCTTCACTATCTAATTAAAATGTGGTCGTGGAATCAAATTGACTCTTACTTTTATGTTACTAATATTTTAGTATCCAAACACAAATATTATTTCATATAATTTATTTAATTTTAATTGAGACCAAATCTAAAATCAACATATAATGCCAACTATAATAACATACATAAACAAAATAATGTAATAACATACTTAAATAATAATTAAATCAAATATCTAAATAGTGATATAACATAAAACCCAATTAAGGCTCAAAAGTAACATCACACCAAACAAATGTTGCAGCGAATAAATTATTTTAGTAGTAAAAACTTGGTCTTTTCCTCCATTTTTAATATTTAGTGCTACAACATTTTGCGACCAAATACAATCTTAGTTAAAAATTAGTTGTTGATAAATTTGGTACTGAAAATAATGAAATTTTCTACTAAATATTATCTTAGTGACTAAATTTTAGTTGTAGAAAACTACTATTAGCGGCTACAAGCGTTTAGTCGTTAAAAGTTTTGTCACTAAAAGTGCAATTTCTTGTAGACACACAAACTATTAGAAGTTGAATTTGTCATATATATCGCTAAATTATTGAACTGTTAAAGTGTTTATGAAGTAAATTGGATACTCTCCCTTTGAACTAGTTTTTAGGATGATAATATCCACTTGAGTCCTATGATAGGAACATATAATTACTGAGAAGTAAACCTCTCTGTTAAGCGCCTCATTGTAAAATTTACCTTCTCCATATTTTTTGAGTTAGTATCATCACATTAAATCATATTAGAAATTATATAACAAGTAGATCAAACAAAGTATCATAAAGATCTAACGATTCAATATGATACAATAATAGTTAGTGTCTTTTTTTTGGCGTCCTTTAGTAAGTTGTCCTCAATATATATTTTTGTGTATTTAGGACAATAAGAAGTTTAATATGTAAGAAAAATAGAGAAGAATGGAAAAGGAAAATGAGTCCCATGCAGAAAACTTTGTTCTAATTTGACCTCTCTGTCGGTCAATTGGATATTTGGGATGTGGATAGGTCATTCTGTTAATTATCGTTTGACGTTTACTGTGTGACCAGTATGACTTATGATTTTCAACCTGACTTATTCCGGCATCTTCCCGACCACAATGCTAGTTTGCAACTTAAAATATCACTGAAGAACCAGCTGTGAAACAGATTATTTATTATGGAAGAAAGATATTTTTGGGCAGGACAACTAGAAGCCGCTTTCTGCACTAGACAACATATAAAAATGGGATATTTATTTTTTATGCAGTGTCTTTTAAGTTTAATATTTAAAATATATACCTTTCATTTTTCATCTCATTAAATGTATGCTTTTATATTTGATATACAAATTTATGTTTTATTTCAGTCAATAATTAATTTGTTTATTAAAATGGCAAATTATCCTTAAGTAATCAAAGACAAAGGAAAAACTAAAACTTTTATAAATTAGAAGGAAAAAAAACACGCAAAATATTTATTTGAGATCAAAACCATAAGTTTAGTTTTAGTTTCTTCATTTTTATTCCTATTTGAATGTTTTTTTTAGAATTTTTAGGTCAAAATCATGATTTGACCATGAAAAGATATAGATTGTGTATCAAATCTAATATGAAAATATATATTTAATGAGATTAAAAAATGAAAGTATAGTTCTCAAATAAAAAAATATACAATATACAAGAAAAACAATTACCCTATAAAAATAATCAATATAAGAAAAGACCTTTTCTTTGATGGGAACTAAAAAAATACCTACTGGTAGGTATCTTTTTTTTAGTCATCAGATCTGAAAAAAAAAAAGATTTTGCTTAGATTTAATGGTTTCAAAATGTGCATAGAAAAAACACATAAAAATAAATACTATTTATAAAGTCAATATTGTAAAGAGAAATTGACAAACCAAACATGTATGTGTGTAGTAATACCTTTTTTGGTTCAATTTCAGAAATACTATTTTTTTTGATATTGTTTTTCAATTTTTCAATTCTATAAAAAATTTTCAAACATACCATTTCTGAAAAAGATAAAGACGCTATTGTTTCCAACTATTGTAGTTTAAGGTTAAACATATATGTATTATCTAATAATATTTTGATATTTTTGGATAGACAAAATAGTATGAATTAAAAAAGGAAAAAAAAAAAAGAATGTTAGAACACAATGAAAAAGTGGTATACTACATAATTTACTCTTTATATATACTTTCCGATTTGCACGGGACCCACAAAGGATAAACTTATTTTATGATATAAAATATATTACTATTATGATCCACAAAGCTTGATTGTGGATGTCAACTCAAAATTCAAAGAAACATTTAATAATTCATGAAGGGCCAAGGTTGAATATTTAGAAATTCATGAAGGGCCAATCATGAAGATTTAATAATTCACGAAGGGTCAATTTATTGATCAATAAAAGAGGTTTACGTATACTGCTAAACATTGAGAAGCTTCATGAAAATTAACAAAGATTCCTTGATGAGCTTATTGTATGGATGAAATGCCTATAATAGGCAGTGTTATAAGGCAACAGATATATGAGAGAAATTATGAAGTGTTGAAAAGAGTAGAAGGAAGAAAGAAAGAAAGAAAGACTATTAATAATAAATAAATCTTGATATTTTGTCTCCATATTTTTTTACTTGTGTCTTTGGTTTACTAGTATCATATTATAGTATTATAACATATTATCAGCACAAGTCTCTAACTTTTGATATTTGTGGTAAGTTAGATTTCTCAAATTAATAATTTTATATACTATGCGTCAATCTATGCACTTAGTTTCTTAGATGGACTCTTGTAACTTTCACAACTCTAAATCATGTACCTTTAACAAGCTTCAAAAGTCACTTGTTATTATTTTAATATTTTTGTTGATCTTAGTTCATGATGAGTATCATTTATATGTCCACAACATGAAATTTCCCGATTATAGATATGAAGTTTCTTGGTAGGTTTGTGCAATTTATTATTTTCTTTTGTTTTAAATTTATGTTAACTATCTTATTGTCATCTCTTTTCTAATCATATAATTTTTCTTTATAGCTTTTTGTGATGTCAAATGTCATAAAGCTTGAGTTTATTGCCCTTGATATATTGGGCAAAAAACTACTTAGCATGAACTCTTGATGCTAAAATGCATATTGATGCTATGAACCTTGTAAATACGTACAATTAAAGAAGGAAATGAAGCATCCTCAAAATCGTGCAAAAGCAATGATATTTCTTCGCATTATCTCCATGAAGCTTTAAAAGTTGAATATCTTATGGTAAATGATCTATTTGTCCTTTGGGAAAGCCTAAAAGAAAGATATGACCATTAAAAGACTATTATACTCCCACATGCTTGCTATGAGTGGATAGACCTGCGCCTGCAGAGATTTTATAACAGTCAACGAGTACAACTCTACAATGTTTAGAATTACTTCTCAAATAATATGCTGAGTAAATCAGACATGTTAGAGAAAAACATATTCCATTTTTCATGCCTTGAATATGCTTTTATAGCAGCAGTATCAAGAGCATAGTTTAAAAGGTATTCTAAGTTAATATCATGTCTGCTTGTTACTCAACAAAATAATATTTTAATAAAAATTCATCAATCACGCTCAATTGGTTCAGCGCCATTCCTTGAAGCGAATACTTTATCTTTTGAAAAAGCTTATGTATCACTTCCTAAAACAAATGCTATGTCGTTTAATAATCGTGGACACAGTCGCGCTTGTACTCGTGGTTGAAATCGTGGTCAGGGTAAAACTTGGCATCGTAATGGTGATAACAATAACTCGTCAAATTTTAAGAAAGCCACATAGTACCACTAGAAGTGGGAAAATAAGGAGAAAGGAGAAAAAAAAGGGGCTCTAATAGTAAAGAAACTCTTTGTTATCGATGTGGCATGAAAGAACATTGGTTGCGTACCTGTCATATGCCAGAACATCTTTCTAAACTTTTCTAAGTTTTACGAAGGAGAAAGAAAAGGGCACTGAAACATATTTTATTGATCATCATCTGGGCACTACCCCTCTAAATGTTTTAGATTTCTTTGAGAATTTGGATGGAAAATTTGATTATTTGATTGGAGATAGAAATGTCCATAAAGCGTAGTATGTAATATTATGATAGCATTAAATAACCTTTAGTATGTTGACTTGTAATTTAGAGTATGTTGTTTAATATGTCACTTTCAACTTTCCAAAATGTAATAGACTTGTAGTTCTTAATTTAATATATATTATTTAATAATTATTACTTTTCTATTTTATTCTTCATGAAGAACGTGAATTTTATTTATCTTGATTCCAAGGCCTATGAAGAAGATCCGTGCTTGGCAGACAATGCGACGATGCACAAAATTCTTAAAGATAAAAAGTACTTTTCGAATTCAAATCTAGGCAAGTCTAATGTCAATACAATTTTTGGTGTTGCAAATTTAATTGAGGTTTCTAGAAGAGCCAATATCATGTTGCTTGAAGAGAAAAAAAATTGTTATACATGACGTGTTGTTCTCTAGCAGATCCAAAAGAAATCTATTAAGTTTTAGAGAGTTTTAGAGATATAGGTCGTAATTGATATCATATTAAGACTACAAATGAGAATAATGTAGAATATCTCTACATTACTTCTAAAGTCTCACGATAAAAGCAAATATTGGAAAAGTTACGAGCTTTCTCATTTGGGTTGTATTATACATGTATTTGCACAATTGAGTCTTATATTATGATGACCCAAAAAGCTTCTGATCCAAAGATATTCTGCCAATGGCATGACCGTCTAGATCATCCTGGGTCACTAATGATGCAAAGAATAATTGAAAATTCACATGGACATCCATTAAAGAATTAGAATGTTCTTTTGTCCATCAATTTTTTTGGTGTAGCTTGTTCTCAAGGCAAATTAATTATTAGGCCATCTCTAATAAAAGTTGTAGTTGAATCTCTTGCATTTTTGGAGAGAATTCAAGGAGATATATGTAATCCTATCCATCCAACATGTGGACCATTTAGATACTTTATTGTCTTGATAGATGCCTCAACACATTGATCACAAATTTGTTTGTTATCTACTTGCAACGTTGCATTTGTGAGATTTTTTGCTCAAACAATCTAATTAAGAGCATAATTTTTGGATTATATAATCAAGACTATTTGTCTTGATAATTCTAGTGAATTTATGTCTCAAGCTTTTAATAATTATTGTATATCAATTGGGATTAATCTTGAGCATCCTGTTGCTCATGTACATACACAAAAATTGTTTAGCAGAATCATTTTTAAATGTCTTCAGTAAATTGTTAGACCATTACTGATGAGAACAAAGTTGCTTGTTTCTATCGGGGGCCATACCATATTGCATGTTGCAACACTTATTCATATCAGACCAATAAGATATCAAAGATAATCCCTATTACAACTTGTTTTTGGTCAAGAACTAAATTTTACCATCTACAAGTTTTTGGTTATACAGTATATGTTCCAATTACTCCACCACAGCGCACCAAGATGGGCCCTCAACAAAGGTTAAAAATTTATGTCGGATTTGAATCCTCCTCTATTGTTAAATATCTTGAACCCCTCAATGAAGGTTGAGAATCTATGTTGAGTTTGAATCCTTCTCTATTGAACCCTTGACTGGTGATATTTATACTACATGATTTGCCAATTGTCAATTTTATGAAACAGTATTCCTAGTGTTAGGGGGAGAAAAGAAACAACTAGAAAGATAAAATGAAATTTCATGGAATATATCTTCATTATCTCATTTTGATCCTTGCACCAATCAATGTGAACTAAAAGTTCAAAGAATTATTTATTTACACAATATTGTAAATCAATTGCCAAATGCATTTAATGATACAAAGACAGTAACTAAGTCACACATACTAGCTGCTAATGTTCCAACTAGAATTGATATCCCTGTTAGACAAGTTGAAAATATAGCAGCAAATAGGTCTAAGGCACGCCTAAAGCATGGTAGACCAATTAGTTCCAAATATAAAATCCTTTATAAAAGGAAGAGAAAAACTAAGCAAACTAACACTTTTGAATAAATCAGTAATCCTGAAGGGGTCATATTACCAAAACAAGTTACTGACATTATAAATGAAGAAAAGATCCCAAAAGTGGTCCAAATACCTGACCAACTGGGAAATTTTGAAATCTCAATAAATTATATCAGCACAGGAAAACAACGGAACTGTGATAAAGTTATTGTCGACAATGCATTTGCATATTCAATAGCGCTTAATATATTGAAAGAAAGTGAAGATCTTGAACCAAATTCTGTCGAAGAATAATTAAAGTCCGTACACATGAAGATGTTAAACCAGTTGGATACAAATGGGTCGTTGTGCGTAAATGTAATGAGAAAAATGAAATTGCGTGTTACAATGCATGACTTATTGCACAAGGTTTCCCACAAAGACCGGCAATTGATTATGAAGATACATGTTCTAGTATGTTGGATACAATTACTTTTCGATATTTGATTGGCCTTGTAGTCTTTGAAGGACTTGACATGCGTCTAATAGATGTGGTAACCGTATATTTATACGGATCACTAGACAGTGATATTTATATGAAAATCTCTGAAGGATTCAAGTTGTCTGAAGCATTTAATTCCCTATCACAGGATATGTGTTCAATTAAACTACAAAGACCTTTGTATGGATTAAAACAATATGGGCACATGTGGTAGAATAGCCTTAGTGAGTATCTCTTGAAGGAAGGATATGTTAATAATCCAATTTGTCCATGTATTTTTAATAAGAGATCATAATCTAGATTCGCTTTCATTGTAGTGTATGTTGATGATTAAAATATTATTAAAACTCTTGAAGAGCCTAACGAGACAATTAGTTATTTAAAGAAAGAATTTGAGATGAAGGATCTAGGAAAAACAAAGTTTTGTCTCGGCTTTGTAACGCCCCTATATGGGGGTTAACAGTTTTTAATGAGATAAAATAAAAATAAATAATAAAAGTAAAACCTTAAAAATAAAATTTACCCGGGACTTAAATAAAAACTCTCAACTCAAAAATAAAAATATAAACGACAAATAAACCACAGTTTTAATGTAACACCTTAAATTTAATAATATAAACTGTTGTCATCATCATTTTAACCCTCAACACATTGTAATACAGTCACAGAAAGTAACAATTGATGCTTACATTATCATGAAGAACATTCTCAACGATTGAAGCAGTCCCAATGTAATATAGTTACATCACTTCCTCAACTATATTTCTCGTAGCCACCTCACACTTAGTGAGTCCTGAAAAGATATAAACATAAGGGAATGAGCAACACTATGCTCAATAGAGAAAGCCATTACTCACCTTTAGGTTGTTATCATTACCACATTAAAATCTGCATGGTTAGTAAGTCACATCATATTCCAGATTATGAGGTTTATTATGATCACATCTTATGGATACCGTAGTTAATCATTACCAAGTGTCATAATTACACATTTATACAAATATTATCAATCATCATTGTTCCTAGGTATCCATGTTAAATTGAGTATCACTCAACTCATCGAAACCCAAATGGGCGCACTTGATCACCCTATAAACATTCCAAGGGTGTTCCGGTGAGGGGACATCAAGCCCCGAGTCCTCACCAAATCGATTCCTGTACAGTGTGTTCTGGGACTTTCAACCCAAGGAAGCGTCATCACCTTCCCCCTATTTTACCTTTTTGGGTATTCATGCCCAAGGACGTAACCGTCGCCCTTTTCATGTCTCACAATTTCTCTATATTAAATCATTATTAATAGAGTCAGTTTTCCTAACCATGCTTCTCAATTTATAACATGTGTCAATTCATTATGTTCCTCGCCGTACAATACAAGACGAGTCCATGTCATAGTTTCATATGTGATACTCATATAATATCAGTTCAACATAGATATATATATATTGCGGCAAAACAATCAATTTTAATTCTATAAAAACCTCACAAAAATGAGTAATAGAATCCCTACCTTTCAAGCTTATCAACAGTC
This sequence comes from Artocarpus heterophyllus, assembly GCA_025403435.1. Lineage (NCBI taxonomy): Eukaryota > Viridiplantae > Streptophyta > Magnoliopsida > Rosales > Moraceae > Artocarpus > Artocarpus heterophyllus. The sequence continues at coordinate 13,956,334 of CM046346.1, forward strand.
TCTTAATCCTGGAATCAATTAACGTTAGCTCCATACTCCCTTGATCTTGAACTCCAAGCAAAGCAGATCCAGTTGTATCTCGCTGTATCTATGAAGCATCCTCTGTAGTGCTCCTCGAGCGACTATGAATGGCTAGGAATGCTTCCTGGAGATCATACATTCTTGAAAACGTCATTCTGGACTCCGATACTGCTGTTTGAATCGCCTCGATTCGCGTGCAGTCGGTACCGGATGATTTTCATCGGAGTGGAATTTGCTCGAACGGAGGTCACCATTGCATCCAGAGCATCGAAACGAGTCAGGAGGCGGTCTCGGATCTTCGATCGGAGGTCCGGATCACAAAATCCCATTTTGGCCTTTGACCGGCCGTTGACCGGCGTTGACCACCGTTGACCGGCGTTGACCGACTTTGACCGTCGTTGACCGGCGTCAATCGGGGTCCGTTGGCAGCTGGGCTCGGGCCTACCCCCCCCTAAATCGACCCTTCTGAGTCCAATGGCGGGGTCAATTTCACCCAATTCTGCCTCTAACATAGCGGGTCGTGAAGTACAACGTCGGTAGAAATGGATGAGCTCCGATCTTGATTCTCCGACGATGGAAACCTGAAATTGGCTGAAGGCTTTTGCTACCCATCCTCCTATGAGCATTTCCCCTCATCCAATTTGAAGAAACGTGGCTGGGAAGAGCCAAAACGGAGGCTCCCGCGGCGGTTGACGGCGGCGTTGGCCGTTCTCCGGCGAAACCGGCTCCTTCCGTGCAATTGATCGAGGGGTTTTACTCCCCTTGATCCTCTGAACTCATTGGGAGGGGTGGTGTCAGTCACCTCCTCCGGCAAGGCGGAGTTCCACCATGGGGGCGGCGGTGCACGGCGGCAATAGGCGGGCGGAGCAATCCGGCGGTTGTTGAGCTGCCACCAATGGTGGGTTTTGTTCCTCTCATCACGGTGGTCGTGTAGGAACAAGAATCACGTCGATCGGACGTCGGACGGCGAAGATATCTCGTCGGAAAGAAATGGGTTTTGCCGCCACTTTGGGCGGCGCGTGTGGTCTCCTCCGGCTGCGTTTTGAGCGGCGCGGCACCTCGTTGGACTCAGCTCGTCGAGAGCTTTCCATTGGTGCGGGAGGTGTCGAAAACGGATGCCGAAATCTCAGACGATCTTTGAGGAGAGAGAGAGAGAATTTTTAGAGAGAGAAAGTAGAGAGAGAGAGAGAGTTTCGAATTATGAGAGATTTTCTGATTTTTTTTTTATATATATACTAGGTAATTAATCTAATTACCTTAATACCCTTAGGAGAATAACGGGTGTCACAGCTCTACCCCCCTTAAAGAAATTTCGTCCTCGAAATTTCAATTCTAGTAATACTAGTAAAAATTATGATTCCAATTCTGAGTCTAAACCGTTAATGTTGTTTGTCCTCCAAATTTAAGTTATCGTATCTCCACTTATTTACTTGCATAATAAATCTTACTATAAATTCTAAATCCCTCAATGAGAGTATTTCTGACAAGTTTCAATTTATAACACCGTGTAATAGTCTAAGAATCTGATCAGGCATACATATTGACCATACCATGATTCCAGTCCTTCATTGTCCATGGACTGTGATTTACAATCACATTTAAGGAGATTGCTAGAGAAATTTTATATACTTCATCTTTAGGTTCCTTTTCCTTTTTGAGTAAGGAAAAGTCAAATATATTTGATTTCATACCTCAACTAATAAACTAAAACATAATCATAAAACATATATCACAAACACTTATATTCAAAACCATACATTAAACTTATTCATAGAGATATTAAACGAAATCTCAGAGTTGCAAACATACCCGACATATTTTTCATTAAACAGCTATCCTCATGACACAAACATTCAACCCAAATAATATACTCATATTTCATATGGAATATCCCCATAACTGACTCTGGTACTTCCACATAATATTAACAGAATATTACACATTACAAACATAATACGGATACGTTTCGAGAGTACAAGGCACTCCGTATACCAGCTATCCATATCATGCATGCTTATAGAATACAAAAACATCGATAAACAAAAGATCGGACCTTAAGAAGGATGCGTTTCGAGAGCATCAAGTACTCCGTATCCAGCCATCCCGGCATTAGGCTTAATGAATCTAAAAGATTTAACAACGACGTACCACAAGAAACACAGAATACAAGGCAAACGGTTATTCGTAACACACGAAATACGGACACACATGCCTACATGCCAAAGATAAAACAAAAAGATTACAGATGGAGATTCAAATCAATTGGCCGCTCCCGGCTTTCCCTTTCCCATTCAAGCTTGGATGTTGCAGTGTCGGATTCTGGATGTATGATTTGCATTTTATCTATCAATTCCTCAGCTGTTGAAGCAGTGACAAAGATTTGTCTCTCCGATTCTGTAGTGATGTTTTCTTCCACAGCGTAATCTAGAAATTTCAAAAGACCGTCATAAAAACCCTTTACGTTCAGCAGTCCCAAAGGTTTGGAATAAAAGCCCAACAATTGCCCACAAGCAACTATAAATATTTCCTCAAGAGTACCTAGACCACCAGGTAATGCTATAAAAGCATCAGAATTATAGATTATGTCTTTAAAATTTTTAGGGATACTCCTGACTCCTTCTCCCTTACCTATGGCTTCCTTACAAAGGTTTCCTTCAACTGGAATATGAGGCCAAATTCTTACATCAGTAGCGTCGCTAGACCTAGCTGCTAGTGCCATATTTACCATCATTTTTATACTACCACCCCCATAGATTATGTTAATCTTCTTGCGTGCTAGGACTTGCCCTAAGTGATTTGCAGCTTCTAAATAAGCTTTATCTTTTCCAAGGCTGGAACCACAAAAGACACAAACATTCTTTATTTTCTTCGTGGACTGGGAGGTAGACATATTTGGTTTATAGAAGTGGTTGCTTAATGTCTGCTCCACTTAGACTTCGGGTTCTACATGAGATTTTAAAGATGAGAAATATACAGAAAGGGCTAAAGAGATAGACGAGTAGGTAATGAAAAGGTAATCCAAAGATTTAAACAAAATCTTGTGCGGATAAGAAAGTAAGATAAGGTGATTGATAATTTACAGAAAATCTGATTCACTTTTTGAAAAAGATTAGACTCTAATTGTATAACTTTTGACAATTGAGAACAATTTGACAAAAGACCGTCTTGACACAACTGTAGACTTTTTGACAAATATACACCAAGTCTAGAAATTTAATATAAACGACAAATACTGTAGAACTTTTGAAATTTGAGATACAAATCTTGAAATATCTGGATAAGCTTTTCAAAATTCAAACATATTATTGTACCGTATGTGACGTGTCTGATAAGATAATATATTTTATTATATATATATTTAAGAAAATCATAAATTAAATAAGATATTAACACTTACTGTATCAATCTAATAATCACAATTATTTCAAACACAAAAGCAAATATTCTAAGTAAAAGAAAAACACAAACTGTTGAACATCAGCTAAAACTGCTTCAAATAAGTAAAGACTAAATAACCTTTATAGAGCGATGACTTATTCCCCATCCAGTTTTCTTATGGCTTGGCAAACAGGATCTAGAAATACCATATTCCTGAGGCGTTGTCTTTCTGTATAAAATTTAGGCCAGAGTTTAAAAATAGCTCCTTGAACATATCCACTAGGGTGACCGTGGAGAGGAGGATGGATGCTATCCAAGTTCTCCTTTGAAAGTCCATCCCTACAAAACCTTATTTTATCCTCTCTATTCGTAGACATATAACCAGGTGAAGTACATTTACCGTTACAATTTTGTCTTCCACATTTGTTACAAGTGACCACGATGGCACGAGCTCTTCTTTTCATTGCACTACGACTGGTACCTGTTCCTGGTAAACCGACATCTTGACTAAAGTCACTCGGATGGATTTTCCCCTCTATTAACATTCTCACATCACAAGGGATACCAAAACGCATAAGAATCCACAACCGAGTAATTCTAGCCTTGTATTTCTTTCTGAGAATCTTTTGGGAGAGTGATGGGAAATACTTTCTCAGATGTTGGTACTTTGGGTCCATGATGAGATGAAAGAAGAGTAAATAGAAAGGAAAAATTAAGATAGTAAATTGCAGAATCCTAGAATTCCTTCTTCTTTTAGAGGAAAAGAAGAATTTTTAATGAAAAGAAGAGGATTTACGATTTAAAGAGAAAATAACAAATTAAGAGAGAAAAAGTGAACTCGGAGAAATAAGCTCCTATGCACAGTAAACGTATTTGTAAACAATGATTAAACCACTGTATATGACACGTATAGAAACCACGTGGGAGAGACAGTGTGAATCAAACTGATTTAAGATTTGAACTAGGCCCAAATGTTCTTAGTTGAAAATGGTCAGGTTGTTTAGGGCCTTAACACATTTAAAACGAGTTAAATAACAAACATAAAATTGTAAACCAATTTGTATAAATCTTAAACCCAATTCAAAGTCCACTATAGATAAGTTAACTATGAACAACAAATCTAATTTAACGACAATCAAGGATCTTCCTGAATGATCCAACAACTCAAATAATTTTGTTTTAATCAAAACCTTATTGAACAATGCATACACCCATATGTTATTCATAATACTTAACATCTATCAATGGATTCATCATCATTACTACCAAGGGTTTAGAATGCGACTAACCTTGAAATCAATACAATTTACGTCTTTCAACGTAGACCATATCAACAAACAAAGACACTTGATGTTACTACTTAAGAACATCTACAATCCCCACAATTCTACTCATACAATATATAATTTCCTCATATAACAAAACCTTAGGTAACCAAAAGATTCACTGATACACTTAAATACAATGTACGTAACGAAATATTCCAATTTTGAGATTCATGCATTCTAGACTTTACACAGTCTCAACAGACCAAAAGTCTAACATTTATCTCTCTCAAGATTCAATACCATGATTCCCAACTTATATCATATTCCTCAAATATATAGAACTTTTAAGAAAAGACATTGACACTTATGTGCTCCATCGAATCCACACATAATCATTACTTAGGTTTGAATCAATTACGAAAAATTTGGCATATCTATGTCAAACTTTAAAATCAATAAGTCAAGCCTTATATTTCTTATTGTTTTTCACGAGACAAAAGGCTCTTAAATCCTCGTATCTATACGAATTTCTCATCGTTTATACGAATTAAATATGCTTATAGATCCAAATATTATACGAATCTCTCATAAGCATTCTACTTATAAACTCATTCCATATAATTATCATTCCCTTATAACTATTAATACTTTCCTTTTATATAATTATTGTACTCATATAACTATTGATATTTTCATTCTATGGCCTTTCCATGTTACATCCTTCTAGACTGTATAAATCAATGTGAAGGTTCATTTTGATGATGACAATAAAAATTCAGCTTCAAAACCATCTCAAAAATATATTTTTTTAAAGTGGTGCTACACTCCCTAGGTTAACCGAACCTAGGCTCTGATACCAAAAATTCTGTAACGCCCCTATATGGGGGTTAACAGTTTTTAATGAGATAAAATAAAAATAAATAATAAAAGTAAAACCTTAAAAATAAAATTTACCAGGAACTTAAATAAAAACTCTCAACTCAAAAATAAAAATATAAACGACAAATAAACCACAGTTTTAATGTAGCACCTTAAATTTAATAATATAAACTGTTGTCATCATCATTTTAACCCTCAACACATTGTAATACAGTCACAGAAAGTAACAATTGATGCTTACATTATCATGAAGAACATTCTCAACGATTGAAGCAGTCCCAATGTAATATAGTTACATCACTTCCTCAACTATATTTCTCGTAGCCACCTCACACTTAGTGAGTCCTGAAAAGATATAAACATAAGGGAATGAGCAACACTATGCTCAGTAGAGAAAGCCATTACTCACCTTTAGGTTGTTATCATTACCACATAAAAATCTGCATGGTTAGTAAGTCACATCATATTCCAGATTATGAGGTTTATTATGATCACATCTTATGGATACCGTAGTTAATCATTACCAAGTGTCATAATTACACATTTATACAAATATTATCAATCATCATTGTTCCTAGGTATCCATGTTAAATTGAGTATCACTCAACTCATCGAAACCCAAATGGGCGCACTTGATCACCCTATAAACATTCCAAGGGTGTTCCGGTGAGGGGACATCAAGCCCCGAGTCCTCACCAAATCGATTCCTGTACAGTGTGTTCTGGGACTTTCAACCCAAGGAAGCGTCATCACCTTCCCCCTATTTTACCTTTTTGGGTATTCATGCCCAAGGACGTAACCGTCGCCCTTTTCATGTCTCACAATTTCTCTATATTAAATCATTATTAATAGAGTCAGTTTTCCTAACCATGCTTCTCAATTTATAACATGTGTCAATTCATTATGTTCCTCGCCGTACAATACAAGACGAGTCCATGTCATAGTTTCATATGTGATACTCATATAATATCAGTTCAACATAGATATATATATTGCGGCAAAACAATCAATTTTAATTCTATAAAAACCTCACAAAAATGAGTAATAGAATCCCTACCTTTCAAGCTTATCAACAGTCTCTTAATCCTGGAATCAATTAACGTTAGCTCCATACTCCCTTGATCTTGAACTCCAAGCAAAGCAGATCCAGTTGTATCTCGCTGTATCTATGAAGCATCCTCTGTAGTGCTCCTCGAGCGACTATGAATGGCTAGGAATGCTTCCTGGAGATCATACATTCTTGAAAACGTCATTCTGGACTCCGATACTGCTGTTTGAATCGCCTCGATTTGCGTGCAGTCGGTACCGGATGATTTTCATCGGAGTGGAATTTGCTCGAACGGAGGTCACCATTGCATCCAGAGCATCGAAACGAGTCAGGAGGCGGTCTCGGATCTTCGATCGGAGGTCCGGATCACAAAATCCCATTTTGGCCTTTGACCGGCCGTTGACCGGCGTTGACCACCGTTGACCGGCGTTGACCGACTTTGACCGTCGTTGACCGGCGTCAATCGGGGTCCGTTGGCAGCTGGGCTCGGGCCTACCCCCCCCTAAATCGACCCTTCTGAGTCCAATGGCGGGGTCAATTTCACCCAATTCTGCCTCTAACATAGCGGGTCGTGAAGTACAACGTCGGTAGAAATGGATGAGCTCCGATCTTGATTCTCCGACGATGGAAACCTGAAATTGGCTGAAGGCTTTTGCTACCCATCCTCCTATGAGCATTTCCCCTCATCCAATTTGAAGAAACGTGGCTGGGAAGAGCCAAAACGGAGGCTCCCGCGGCGGTTGACGGCGGCGTTGGCCGTTCTCCGGCGAAACCGGCTCCTTCCGTGCAATTGATCGAGGGGTTTTACTCCCCTTGATCCTCTGAACTCATTGGGAGGGGTGGTGTCAGTCACCTCCTCCGGCAAGGCGGAGTTCCACCATGGGGGCGGCGGTGCACGGCGGCAATAGGCGGGCGGAGCAATCCGGCGGTTGTTGAGCTGCCACCAAGGGTGGGTTTTGTTCCTCTCATCACGGTGGTCGTGTAGGAACAAGAATCACGTCGATCGGACGTCGGACGGCGAAGATATCTCGTCGGAAAGAAATGGGTTTTGCCGCCACTTTGGGCGGCGCGTGTGGTCTCCTCCGGCGGCGTTTTGGGCGGCGCGGCACCTCGTTGGACTCAGCTCGTCGAGAGCTTTCCATTGGTGCGGGAGGTGTCGAAAACGGATGCCGAAATCTCAGACGATCTTTGAGGAGAGAGAGAGAGAATTTTTAGAGAGAGAAAGTAGAGAGAGAGAGAGTTTCGAATTATGAGAGATTTTTTGATTTTTTTTTATATATATATACAAGGTAATTAATCTAATTACCTTAATACCCTTAGGAGAATAACGGGTGTCACAGGCTTGTAGATTAAGCATATATCAGATGGGATATTCATCCATCAATCAACTTATACAAAAAGGTCCTAAATCGTTTTTACATAGAGAAAGCTCATCCATCGAGTACTTTAATGGTTATGAGATCACTTGATGTGAAAAGGATCCTTTTCGTCCCAAAAAAGATGACGAAGAAATTCTTGGTCCTGAAGTACCATACTTAAGTGTTATTAGTGTCTTATGTATCTTGCTAATTGCACGCGATTTGATATTATGTTTTCTGTTAATTTATTGGCTAGATATAGTTCTGCACTAACTCAAAGACATTGGAAAGGAATTAAACAAATTGTTATCTTTGTAGAACAACTAATATTGGCCTATTTTATTCCAAAAGTTTAAAATCATAGTTGGTTTGTTTTGCAGATGCAGGATATTTATCTAATCCACATAAGGCTCGATCCCAAACTGGTTATATATTTACATTGAACAATACAGCAATATCATGGCACTCCACAAAGCAAACTATTACCAAACTTCTTCAAACCACGATGAAATACTTGCACTTCATGTAGCAAGTTGAGAATGCATATGGTTGAGATCTAGGATTCAACACATTCAAGAAACATGCAAATTATAATCAAATCAAGAAAGTCCAATAGTGTTACATGAAGATAATACAGCATGTATTGTTCAAGTCAAGGGAGGCTATAGTAACAATGACATGACCAAATATATTTCCCTAAAGTTTTTTTTTTTCACTCACAAATTACAAAAAAAAAGGTGATATAGATATTCAACAGATTCTTTCAAGTGACAACCTAGCAGATCTATTCACTAAATCACTTCCTACTCTTACATTTGAAAAGTTGGTGCATAACATTGGAATGTGTCAACTTAAAGATTGTTAATCAATGTCCTCTAGCAGCACTACTTATCTTTGCTTGAGGGGGAGTTAATTATGTACTGTACTATTTTTTCCTTAGCCATGGTTTTATCCCATTGGGTTTTCCTGTCAAGGTTTTTAATAAGACAGTTTTCAATGCGCAACACAGCAAGAATATTGTACTCTTTTTCTTTCACTAGGATTTTTTTCCAATAGGTTTTTATTAGTAAGGTTTTGACGAGGCAAATTTCTTATGTGATAGACATCCAAGGAAAAGTGTTATAAAACAGAGCTTGATTGTGGATGTTATTGTTGGAAAAAATATGCATAGTGGAATTTTAAAAATTTTATATCAGAGTATTTTTCAAAACATAAGTTTGACATGTTGTATGCATAAATTAACCAGATCTTACTAACCTTGGTATGCCGAAGAACCCTCAAAAAACGTGAAGAGAAGTAACGTTCTAGAAAAGCCTCAGCCAACTAGTCTTCTTTGCTATTCTCTATCAACGATCGGAGTGAGTGTAGGCTCATACGGACAGCTCTTCTACCAAGTGACTCTCCTTCCAACCAATCGAGAGAACCCAAAGCAAGTGTTCATGATTTGTGAACAAAAGCTCTTAGGGAGTTTTCAGATTCTCACCAGCAGAGTATCACTCTTAATCTCTCAATTAATCTAAGCAACTCTTAAGACTTACTCCATATTTATAGAGGTTGGTCCTAGGGTCAGTCCTTATCAAATTAGGTCTCAAAAACTCGAAATAGAATCAAGTTCGGATCAATATCTGATAAGATCTGTGTGAAAACGTGTAATCTTATCCTTCGCTCATCGGCAGGCCAAACTGCCGATAAGAAATCTCCACGAATCTTTTATTTTTCACCCGAGAATCTATAGGATAAAGTCTCAGTTTTAATTCAAATAACCCAATAGAGAAGTTATCTGATCAAAACAACTTTATATAGATTATCTCTAGGAAAATAAATCAATTTCTAATAATTCTACAAGTTTATCTTGATCTAATTTATCCAAAATTAAATCAACCGATAAACAGATAAGAATTATCCGATCCCAATAATTCAACAAGTTTATCTTGAATTAATTTTATCACAAAATTAATTCAACCGATAAACATATATGAATTATCTTATTCTTCTAAATTTTAACCAATCTGATAAATCCGATATAAGTCACCAATTATTGAAAAAGCATGCCGTATCATTACAGGATGTTATGAGATAGCAAAGGGGACCAAATAGACCTATATAGTTCAAGCTCTCAATAATTATGAAACCAATATTCCAGGTATACATTTCATAATTATCAACTCCAACACTACTCCATTAAAAGCTTGGAGCTGCACTCTCAAACTACATAGAATTACGAAGCGCGTGTAGCTAAGTCTCCATGACATATCACAGTGTATTGTATCCCTATATGATAATCCATAATCGGCTTAAGGACAAGTTCTGTTTTACCTTCCTGATTATTTTTATCTTACGTTTCATTATCTCATCATTGGAAAACTTACTATCCAAAGACAGTATACCATTCTATTATACCTATGTATCAAATGGTTGAGTACTCCAGTTTTTCAATTACAAGATAACGCATATAAGAGGATATCATTACTCCTCAAGAGGAGCTATGGATTCCATATATATGAATAACAAGTCTACGCTATTAAGAGTCATGCCTCCAACGTACCAGCATACATACCACTATTAAGACACCCTTTGGTACATCAAAAGACACAAGTCAAGACAACTGGCCTACTATTCATCTCAGGATTAAGATTCAACACAAATAATTGTCTAAAGTGAATCGATTTGCTGAGACAGAATTGTTAATTCAAATCAATTCACTTTATGTCCCGATCCAACACATCATCACCTATGATAACGTGCCAATGCTTCTATTCACGGAGTCCTCCGATGGTCAAGACAAACCATCTCCCAATTGGGATATAGACAACATAACAATCTTTACATGAATAAAGCGCCCAACTTTATTCCCTCGATTGCGGATCTTATGATTTAGACCATCACCTTAAGAATCGTGTCTTTCGTATAATCTGTTCATCATATGCCCAATTTTTAAGGTTTAGACTGACAGTCTCAGACTATTATTTGCTTAACATACATTTGACAAATATGAACGTAAAGATAATAAGATTTGGTATATAAATAATAAATAAATTCTTTATTGATAAAAATGTCTCCAAAAACTTATTACAGTTTTACTCCTTAGGGCGTACATGTCTAACAGTTATAACAAAATCCAAAAAAATATTTAATAATTCATGAAGGGCCAAGGTTGAATATTTAATAATTCATGAAAAAGTATAAATATTTAATAATTCATAAAAGGTCAAATTATTTATCAGCTAAAGAGATTTGCTAATGTTGCTAAGCATTGAGAAGCTTCATAGAAATTAACAAAGATTCCTTGATGAACTCATTGTACAAATAAAATGCCTATAAAATGCAGCGTTATAAGACAACAGATACACGGGAAAAATTATGAAGTGATGAAAGGAGTAGAAGGAAGAAAGAAAAAAAGAAAGACTATTAATAACAAAGAAATCTTGATATTTTACCTCCATATTTTATTATTCGTGCCTTTAGTTTAGTATTATCTTGTTATACTATTATAACAATTACGAAACATTGTAAGATTTATGAGTGGATGTGGCTTGATGTGAAGACGAAAAATAGTGGCCTTCTTATATATAGTTTGGATTCAATGAATTTGAATCATTTTTTATTCTTCGAACTTTTGGAATTCGAATCTTATACCCAACAAAAATGGATGAGAAAAATCAGTATTGGTTGGTCAAGCACGTGTTACACGCTTGGACGATGTTTTAATGTACGTAATAGTCTCATGAAAACAATAAATATATACATATATATATATATATGTATGTGTGTATGTGTATGTATGTGTATATGTATATGTATACGTATATTTTTATGTCTACGCAGATTGACGATGACAAATCATGAAGCTAGTTTCTCAAACAACATTAGATACCCAAGCCAATCTCCACGAACGTAAACATCACGTGAGACCTCATTTGCATGATTAACTTCGTACAAAAAACCAAGATTGATTTCTGCTTCCTTTGAGTAAAAAAAAAGTACAATATTAATTTGTGAAAGCTAGCGCCACAAGAAGCATATTCCTGGATGATGATAACACTTTGAAGGAGATCAAGTATTCTTAAACCCTCATAAAAGATTCAAGCAATAAGGTTTCTCTACCTTTAATATTGAATTGCATTTCTAACTTTTTGATATTAATATGCATGCAAATTATTTTAGTACGTGAAAAGTTTTAATACCAGCTGATTATACGTTTAGGGTTAATTTAAAAAATATGGTCAATAAGGTAAATTCAGTCTCACTTTAGTGATGTTTAAAGAGTCTTACTTTGGTTCCTTATTTATTATTTTATTTTAGTTGTAATTCTTCTATTAGTTAGGTATTAGATAATTTAAGCAGTGACGAAGCCGGAAAATTAGTTGAGGATGTGTTACTTAGAGTCAAAATTTTATAAATAAATTAAAAGGTGTAATAAACAAAAGAATCTCATAGTCGTAAATAAAACACTTACGTAGTATTGTATCCCGTTTTGATTTATTTGAGTTCTCAAATTTAAATAATAGATTTATGTTATATATGTGTATGTATGAAGTAACATGTTACAATTAGAAGCAAAAAATTAAGAGTGTAAATAAAACTTTTTAAAATACTACGTATAAAATATGAAATTAGAAACTTTTAGGGGCAAGTTAATAAATTTTAGATCAACATAGAGGTATAAAAGAAAAGTCTAAAATACTATGAGGGGCATAGGAAATAAAAAGAAAACATTGAGGTGGCCTAAACATTAAACAAAAAAGGTCAAAAAATAATAATAAAAACTAAGTAAATGGACCAATTGTTGGCTTCTCACTGTATTTAATGAAAAAATTTTAAAAATTTACTTTGATTCTTTATCTACTGCTTTATCTCACTTGGGCCCTTCCATGAGGCCCACTTTTTTCCTGCCCCAAGATATTTCACCAACTCTATTTACCAAGAAAACATTTGAAGTTGATAGCCAGGCGTTGGCATCAAAGCACTTAACTCTCTTGCCCTATAATTGAGGAACCTCTGCGTAGAGTTGAGTAAGAAAACGAAACGTTCTCACTCATATATTTTCTTGTTCCCTTTTACTCTGACAAAATCTATTGAAAAGGAGTCACTTTTTGCGTACAAGCCACTAGAGGATTTTGTGCTCCCTCCATAAAAGTTTTACAGATTGAAGCTGCTCCAACAGATGAAATTTTCAATCATGTAAAGTTTAAGAAGAATGCTATAATAAAACCATCTTAAAACGTTTTATCTATAAGATTTATATTTTAAACCATTAGGTTTAATTCAAGGGTTTAAAACATTTACGTCTATTTATCGGTTGTTTTAATTAAGTGAAAGAAACCATAATTTTTATCACAAACTTAGTTATAAACAATGTAAAATTCTCACAAACTATAATAACAATAAAAAATTATTACAATATAAAATTCTTACATGCTACAATAAAAATAGTTCTAATTAACGATTTTTACCACTCTTTTAAACACCTATTAATAATAATAGGTCTCTTTTTACACAATCAACATTATAACAAATTAAAATTAAAATAAAAAACAAGTAAATTAACCAAAAAAAAGAAAAAAACAAAAACAAAATGAACAAAAAAGAAGTCGACGGAGGCTTCTGGGTATGGCAGGAGCTCGACCAAGGTGACCCACGGCGGAGGAGAACCTTCTCGCGACAGAACTTGGCGACGGAGCAGCGGACCCCTTGTCGGCAGCGGTGTGGAGGCGTCTCCATCCCTATGACAGGCGCGGCTACCCACGGCCACCAGTGTCTAGCAACAGATTTTGCATGATCTCGACTCTGTCGCACCTGTTGCGACGATGCTCGGGGCCACCGCGAGGTTGGGTTAGGATTTCCAGCGTGAGGGGGGTGGGTACGTCGCGGGTCGGGACCTCTAATGGCAGCCGATGGCGAGGTGAATTGCGATTGAAACTTGATATCGAACAAGAAGTCATACGTGTGAGCCTCGTCATCGGTGTGATCGAACGACATCATCTTGAGCGGGAAGCCGACGAGGAAGAAGACAGCGCACCTAAGGGAAGGCCCTCCATGGCCTCTGCGGGCCTTTTTGCCAGAAATTAACCACAAAGGAAGCGACGGCCAAGGACAGCAACGTCGAGTAGTATTTCGACCCTTTTAACCGAGAAAGAATCCCCGCCGGCGATGGAGAAGAAGATCCACTTTTTTCTCATATCGTGATAAGCTCTTTTTTTTTTTGTAAAAAAAAAACATTCCATTGAAGTATGGTTATGGTAGATTTGTTTATTATTGGCCATTAGACAGAGATCTGATGATGGCCGATAAAAGAGTTTATTGATGAGAAAAAATTAGAGGTCTTATTGTGAAAGTTTTCAAAATTTAAATGTATTTTTGTTTAATTTTAGAAATAATTCATTGGAGAATTCTTTGATAGGATATATAAAAAGAAACTTGTACAATAAGACCCACTAAAAAGGTTTTAAATATAAGACCCTTTGTTTTTAGCCGTTGAATTTAATCTAATAATTTAAAACTTTCAACTCCACTCAATTAAAATAGGCATTTTTTTATCCTTTCCAAAAAAAAAAAACTCTTTTTTTCACGATCAAAATTAAGAAACAAATAATTTAACAACAAAGGGAAAAATTATCAGCAAACTTTGGCAACCACACCCTTGGAGACATCTGATCGACGGCGGCAACTGGGGATAGGAGGAGTTCACGGAGGAGGAGAGGAGTAGGCGATGGAGCGATGGACCTCGCAACCCAGTGACAGAGGAGCACCCAGGTGGCAGACTGCAAGCTCGCGAGCTCAACAACCTCCTCGATTGCCCAATGATGTTCAAAACTCAGTTGTGACAATTCGCGATCTCGGCTCCATCACATTCTAGGTAGACGGCCGAAGGGGTGTGGTGTTTTAACCCACAGGGGTCGGGAGGTGAATCACATTTTGTAAAGAGGTGCGACCCTCTACCTACGATTGAGAGCCTTTGAGGAGTCGCTAGCTCCCACAGCAAGGCCCCAGGCGACAGTTTACGACGAAATCGCGGCTGCTGTCCTCAATCTAGGGTTGTCGGCACCGACCCACTCTTGGGTTGCCGGTACCCCTTTGCGATGGTGGTGTCGCAATGGTTACCCCTCAAGCATGCGTCGTCACCAACAACAGTGACGTCTAACATGGCTGAAATCGCCGAGGAGATTGGTTTTTTTTTTTTTTTAGATTGTTTGTTTTGTTTTTGAATTTTGAATTTTGAATTTTATAATCTCGTGCATTTGGTTCTATTTTATTTATTGTGGGCTTGTTAATTTGTGACCATTAGATTCATGTCTAATGAATATAGTAAATCTTATTGATAAGACCTTTAAATGGGTCTTACCATAGTCATCCCCTATATAAAATACCCCATGATAAAAAAAATAGCTATAAACCGTCTCATTTTTATTACATTCTGTTAAAGTATAATACTTTATTGAAATAATTGAATGTAATTTAGATTCATGTTTCATAGTTCCTATAAAATTATCCTAAATTTGATGAGACTCTTACAACTTTTTTTTCCCAATTTTATGGGGATTCAACAATTTTTTTGCGGGAAAATAGAGTGGATTCCTCAATTTTTGAACTCATTTTTTTTTCTTCTATGCATCTTGTTGATGCCTGATTTCGGCACAACACCGCGTGCGGGGAAGCAAGGTGGTCGGGTTCCCTGTTCTGTCCGGCTCGGCCTAGTCTGGTCAGATCTGCAAGAGGAGAGAAGGCCTCGGAGTATGGGGACACCGGTTTGGTGTCTGCCAAGGGCACTCCGATGCTCAAGTCAGTGTTTTGACCGGAAAGAGCTAAGGAAAGGCAGAGTAAGCGCGAGAAGAATGCCCGTACCTTTGTGGTGGAGTTGATGCTCTTATTTATAGAGTTTAGCTTGGATCCGGGTATGGACCGGTTTGGCCCGTAACCCAGGTGTCCAGCGACAGGTGTCACGGTCTCCGGAGAAGGAGGATTGCCCAACGGAGGGTTGAGATGGTGCCACGTGGTGGTCTTTGGGTAAGTCGGACAGATCCTAGTCGGACAGGTCCCTAGTTGGTCAGGTCCCGGTCAGACAGGTCTCTGGTCGGACGGGTCCCTGGTCGGGCAGATCCTGGTCGGACGGGTCCCTGGTCGGGCAGGTCCCTGGTCGGGCAGGTCCCTGGTTGGATAGGTCCCGGTCAGACAGGTCTCTGGTCGGACGGGTCCCTGGTCGGACAGGTCCCTGGTCGGGCAGATCCTGGTCGGACGGGTCCCTGGTCGGACAGGTCCTTGGTCGGACAGGTCCATGGTCGGACAGGTCTCTGGTCGGACGGATCCTGTCCTGGTCGGACAGGTCCCTGGTCGGACGGGTCCTGTCCTGGTCGGACAGGTCCTTGGTCGGACGGATCCTGTCCTGGTCGGACAGGTCCTGGTCGGACAGATACCGTCCTGGTCGGATTGGTCATTTCAGCCAACCTGTTCGGGTGCTCGGTTTTAAGAGGGTATGAACTTCAGATGATTTTCTCATCATGAAGATTTCCCTCAACACATCTTAAGAGGAGGGTCACATTTCCGTATACTCTCTTTCTCTCCTCTTTTGAATTCAATAGAACAACATTTAAGCTCAAACATTCCGAACTTTCATTGGTTTGGGCCGTCCCATAGATTTGCTAGGCGGACTCTTTTCTAAACCATATTTTAACCTTTTCTCTTTGAATTTTTCGACAACATGCTAGTGAAAGACATCGGAAACACATCGATAAGTTCTTCAAATTTTAATATCACTATACTGACAAGTACTAAATAAAACCAATTAGTTTAAATTAATTGTTTTAAAAAATACTTTATATGTAAAAATTTTATACTATAAGAACAAAAAATTTTGATTTGAAAAAAAAAATACAAAGATTACAGGTACCAATATTTTTGGAATGCACAAAACATGAGTTTTCTGTAATGGCAAATTAAAAAAAGTAACCTACCCCTAAGTACCCATCTTCTAACCGTCAAAGTTTACCAAAATAATAATAATAATAAAAATCTCAACCAGATTTAATGGTAAAAAATAGTTTTATCAACAGGAACTGCACCGTAAAATGACCCCACAAAACACAGTACAGCACATTGGTAAGGAGTACAGGATTGTGTCGCAAGATTCTTTTCAGGTAAAAATCTGCACAAAAGGACTTCTATTGATTGCAAGATGTCAACAGAAAATCTACTTCGACCGACGCCGAATATATGGCACACAAAGAAAGAGAACAGATACAAATCAACAAGTACTTTCATCAAGTCATTCAGAAAAAAAGAGCAAAATAGATGAAAATAAACGCAAAAGAAAAAAAATAATCACATTGTAATTTTAGTTCAAAATATTTGTTCTACTACGCCTTTTGTAAAAATTTTAGATCTGTTTGGTTCGAGTATTTAAATAAAATATTTAAATGAAAATTTAAATTTTTATAAAAAAAATACTGTAACAAAATAATTTAAACCGTGATTTAAATATCGAAACAAACGGGCCCTTTATAGCTTCACCACTAGCATTAATAATTCCAATTTTTCTTGATTAAAAGTAATCCAACATGTTTTAAGGCTTATTCATCCTACAAATGTGGGATTATTATTTTTTTTCTTTTGGAAAATCGATGATCAAGCACGTCAATATTTGCCTTCAAACATGAGATTGGGATAAGAGGATGAGTTAGAAACAAAAATAGTAAACATATAGCAACAAATTTTGAATGTTTTCAAATAGTAAAAACAAAAATCGTTATAATAATTGCACCTTAATTGTGGTATAATACGTTAAAAATATATATTATTATTTTTTACTACATAATTTTGTTATCATTCCTAAAAATTAAAATATTTTAAAAAAAAATCGTTACATTTTCTTTTTAGAGACAAAATTGTTTCATTTAGATTCCCATTTATGTGTAATTTTGTACCTAATCCTAATCCCAATTTGAATAGAGTAAGCTAATAAACAAGTCATGAAATCATAGCCTAGCCAATATGCCTGACTCCCACGTTCAATTTATCTATCAATGGCAAACAAACCAAGCCTAAACTCCAAATCCTTTGGCTTGCAAACGTCTTCAGACGCAAGAAACTTAGGGTTGTAATTTGAGAAATATTGCTTTTATTCTTCCCTCTCATTCTCCGAGTAAAAAAGCGTGCTAGGATTTGTGACTATTCATAAAAAAAGGTGCAAAAAATTAGAATATGGGAGAATGAAAGGTGTTACCAAGCAAGCATGAAATCTTTGCGGATCTGCAATTTTGTAATTAGCATCTTCAACTCTGGCTTCTCTGTCAATTCTAAAACCACACAAGATCAAACTGGCTTGTATTGCTGGTGTTCTTAGAAAGAAATAGCAGAGGTACACGGTAAAATGTTACAAGGAAAAATCAGCAACCAAATAGAAACAAGTATAAAGCCTAAAATTTGTTTTGAGAGTTGGACTCTCAATTCTCATATCCTCCAACTAGAACCATGAAGTAATTGTAGGTTTTAACGCATACGTAAATAAAAATTAAAAATAATTATAAAATTAAAAGGACCGGCCAAGCAGTGATCGACGAGGGAGAACGAGGACTCTTGGTAGGTTATGGTTAGGCGTTAAATTGGCAAAGTTTTACAAGTTCACAAGCTACTTCTGAAAATGTTTGAATAATTTACCGGACATTATAAACTTCATTCTCGCCTATTTGAAAATTTTAAATCATACACTTGCTAAAAAGGCCACAACTTTTGTGTTGCTTCCTTTACTTACTAAAAGCAAAAGCAAATGCTTTGCCAAATGGACCCTATCAAGCAATGAAATGCTTCCTTCAAGTAAAAACTAGGTAAGAACTTTGGACCTATTTGTGCAGACAGTTGTATAATCTGTGTAGATGTGCAATTCCAGATATGCACGCAGAGCTTCTTTGGCAACACATATAGCAATTTCAAATATTCTAAACTTACACAAAACTGGACTTTCTGTATTGCTCATGATCAGAAAATTTTACAGCCCTACTTACCTTTCAAGATAATCTTATGCACAAGGACATTTTAATACTAACCATTAGCAATTCTTTTTCTATTCAACTTCCTAAAACACCTCTTTTCCAATACCTTTCTCTGTCCATTACATGCCCTTGCGCTAGAGCAAGGTTATCATGAAACCGCAAGCACATATACCAGCACAAAAATCATAAAACCTAAATTGATTCTGGAACTCAGAATATCATGATCCACCAACTATAAATAACCATGGAATGGAAGCCATAGGCAAAGAAGCTGAGCAGCAGTAATTAACAATTGAGAAAAGAAGAAGTTTCGTAGGTGACGATTAAAAAGCAATGCAATGCGTCCTTCAGAATTCAAACAACTTGTTTGCGCATAAAGTGAGGTTTTTGATACATTAAGCATTTCACAGCAGTTACCGGTATGTACAAATACTTGATAACTTGTCATAATCTGGAGACAATATTAGAAAATATGCAGAGAGAAATTGTAAAGCACAGTCTCTCTATGATAACCAGTCCAGATTTTCCATCTATGTTTTGCATAACAGCAAGGACAAAATATAGTAAGAGAACAGTCGTCCGTATATATATACATATACATATATATATATATATATATGGACATTAGTCTTATCTCATTGCACAGAATTTGAAGCTTCAGAGAGTGGCCAAAAAGAGAGAAAAACATGTTAGAAGATCCAAAAAGTTACATACACATAAGTTACTTTACTGCACGAAAGTTGGTGACGACAACAAAAACAAGATTACCTATATGTTCTAGACGATTAAGCAGTCAAGCAGAAACATCCCCACCTCTTAGCTGCTGAATTGCGTTATACAATTTCCGCCGAGGCCCAACAGCATACACTCCCATCTCTTTGAGATCTTCAAGTGTAAGTAGCAACAAAGCTTCTTCATCAACCTCGTGTGTTTCAAAAGTATCAGCATACTTGCCAAACCCCAGCTCCTCTAGCCACACCCGAACGCAATTCGTGTCGCCTCCTTCAGATTTCATCTCATCCCATACACCGCCACATTTAGTTGTGCCATTTTCTTCAAAACATGCATCCTCATTCCAGTAGTTGAAGAAGTCGCCTCCTCGATGTGGATCATTATAGGAACCATACGCATCATTATAATAAGCCTCTTTGCTTGTGGCTGGCGTTTCGCGATCCGACACGTCCTTGAAACCATCACCATTGTAGTACTCGTCACACATGTTGAATGTGTACCCCTCAAACTCGCTCCCACCATACTCCTTCGTGTCTTGCCCGCTAAATTCCGGACTAAGTTTAGAACCCCAAGCACTTCCAAAGACACCATTGTACCCTCTCCTACTCTGCCCCCGCCGCTTCATTACCCTACACTTTCTGGTTATGTTACTGAAATCTAGAGCGGATTTTGCCTTATCGGTTCGATCTAAGCTCGTGAATTCGACAGCCCTTGAAGAGTTTGGGTTCTTGTTCTCTCTGTTCTGTTGAGAATCAGCTGAATTCCGCGGAGAGACTCCAGGGTCTGAAATTGTCAACTCGGAATCCTTCTCAGAAAACCCACAAACCAGATTTTGCTCTTTCTCACTAGGGTTCCCAAAATCATTCTTCCACCTCTTGTGCCCTAATTTCTCCTTAGTAGTAGTAACTTGAGAAAACCCACATGCAAATGCAGCAGAAGTATCTCCTATTTCCCCTAACCTAACATTTGGACGCCTCTGTCTCTTTGTACTCATGCTTAGCACCAACATTATACACAAACCCTAAAATTTAAGAACCTGAAGAAAAAGCCCCAATTCAAAAACCAATAATTACAACCCAGAATCACCCAAAATTACAGGTAAACCCAGAAATTGAAATTACCATCAAAACCCAGATATACAAAAAAAAAAAAAAAAACCAAAGTAACTATAAAGCTTAACCAATTATATATACTAGCATTACCTCTTAAAAAGTTCAAAACTGAAAGGAGAAAAAAAAAAAAAAAAACTCAAAAAGTACAAAACATTCCTACTGGAACCAAGAGTCATATCTATTATCATCAGACAGAAACAGAAGGTAAAAAATAAAAATAACAAAAAGAAAGAAAAGGAACGAACCTAGTCAGAGGTAAACAGTTCCATCAGAGTTTGAACTCTCAGTCTTTAGCATGCCATGCGACCCAAAATCAAAATATGATGAAATGGGCTTCTTTTTTGTTCATCAAAAAAATTCAAACCAGTAAATGAGAACGTTACGCTAATTTGGTTTGATGTTGGTCTGTTTCCTTTTGAAGGAAATCAATCAAACGAGTGGACAAAAGCACTTTGAGACTTTCTTCCCCCTACTTTTAGCAATTTGTCTGCGACTGTGAGAACAAATATTTTCGGATTATTGGACCCAAGATTGTGACACCTTATATTGAGTTGGGGAGTCAATCGTAAATATATGAAGAGTTTACCCCTCGCACGAAGGACTTGAAGAGAAATTATTGTGTGCTAAGCATACAAGCTTTTAAAAAATCTGCTATCTTAGATATGACTGTTTGGCAGTGACTTGTGGTGATGATGAGACTGATATAAAAAACTTGTAGTGATAAAAATTATAAGCGCGTGTGGAGCATCCGGTTGTAGGTAGTTTTGGATGCAGAAGATAAGTTCTTGGAGACAGTGGGCTCAAGTTCTTAGAAGTTTCTTTACTTTTCTTGTTAAAGAAAAAGGAGGAAAATAATAACAAAAATAGAACTAGGACAGAAGATTCCTGAACAACTAGTTTCAAACTCTCATTAAAAGAATGTTTTAAATTGAAAAATAAAAAACAAATACGTGGGCTTGACTGTTAATGTGGATTTGGATAAGCTCAACAATTAATGCCCGTTTGGACCGTAGGTTCGAATTGTGTTAGTTAAATTCAAATTATGTAATTTAAGGGGTGTTTGGCAATGGTGAAAACCACTCAGTTCTCACCACAATCTTAGTTATGAACAGTGTGAAGCTCTTATGTGCTACAGTAACAATAAAAAAAATATGCTACAGTATAAAACTCTCACATGCTACGTGGTTCCCACCACTAGTTTCCACCACCCTTCCAAACACCCTCTTAATCAATTGTTTGAGCTAATATTTGAATATGTAATTAAAATATTAATTTAAACAAGATATTTAATTTAAATTTATGTTTAAATAAATATTAAAAACTCTAGTGTAAAGTATGAAAAATTATTTAATTAAAGAATATATAAAAAATACGTAAAAAGAAGTTATTTAATTAAAAATAATATAAAATAATAATATAATATTATAAACATAAATATATAGGAGCGAAATCATTGTTCAATATTGATTTAAAATGTTAAAATAAAAAAAAGTTTAAATTTTAAGTTAGACAATTTAATTCAGTTTAAACTATCAGGTTAATTTAAATTAAATATTTTGTAAAACATAAATTTAAACTATGATAATTGTTTAAATCGAGCCAAATTGGGTTAAACCAGTCAAATAAATACAGTGTAAATTAGCGTTGGAAATTTTGCTGGACCACTTCTTAAGTAATAGGTTATAGGCAATAGCTCATCTCCTCATTGGGTTAAACAGGGGAAAGTGAAACCGGAAGAGCAGCGTGTTTAGCGTGTAGACATATAAAATATATAAAGAAAAAAGTTGAGAGGCTATTAAAAAAAGTATTTAAAATGGTCAATGCTTATCCATGGAACATGCTATTTCAGTTTGCTTGTTGTGTACTTGTTCAACCCTACGTGCAATGCAAGTAGAAGTCATTTTGAAGATTTTATCTATATGTTAAGTTTTTATTACTATATTATTATTATTATTATTAATTTATATAATAATAAAGATTTTACTTGTAAATTAATATACAACAAATAAAAATCTTTTTATAGCTATCACTTTTAAAATAACAAAAATTACATAGTAAAAAAACTAAATAAGGACACATTTATATTTATATGCATATATAAATATTTCAATTGAAACATGCGGTGAAAAACAATTTAAAAGGGGTAATTAATCAAGAAAAAAAAAACTAGGCACGAGCATATATGGAAAAAAAATTGTGTTAATAAGAGTGAAGTAAGAAAAAAAGTGCATTTCAAAATTCTCCCAAAAAGATTAAATTAAAAAGAATGCATTTATTAAAAAATTATAGCTAAAGGATGAGGTGAAAAAATTTTAAAAAGTGACATATTTAGGGAAAAAATTATTGTACTAGGCTAATTAGAACAACCCAACAATATTATTTTAATAATAACAAGTGGGAGTAAAAAAGTATTTCAAAAAAGTATATACAAAATAAAGTTATAAATTAAAAAGTAATATATTTGGAAAAAATTATTTTAATTTAAAAGAATTTATTTTGATGTGTTAAAATAACAGAACAAATGAAAAAGCAAAAAAAAAAAAACGTCTAAAAAGTTAAAAAAAAAAAATCATACATGTGTGTGTGTGAAAGGATAAAGGCTTTTCTTTATGGATGTGCAGTTAAAAAAAAAAATTAAAGTTGAAAAAGCAAAAAAAAAAAAAAAAACTAAAATTGAAAAAGCAAAAAAAGGAATGAATCGCATGGGACAAATATTCCCACGTTTTTTTTTTACACATTTAAATATGTATAGATAATGTATTATTAATGTACTTTTAGGTTCTTTTGTTTGTTAATTAAACATGTGAATTAATTGTTGGCGAGCGAATGAAAGTTATTGAAAGGTGGGTGGTGAGTTAATTGGTTAAAGAGAGAGACACACCCTCGTAAGTATATTATATATATATATATATATATATATATATATATGATTATGTGCGTTGCTTTGAAAAATTACAAATGTCAACAGAAAAAAGTATTATATGAATAGCGAATCTATTTAGTGGGTGTTCAGCATTTTTGTGTGACTAGGATAATTAATGTTGAACAAGTTAAAAAGAAGGTAGATAAAGAAAGAGGAGGAATTAAAGAGAATGATGGAGGGTATAGAATTTAGAGGGGGAATGTGAGTATTAAATATTATTAATCAAATATATTATGAAAATAGTGAATATTGAGAGACATATTTATAGATAAGCATATCATAAACAAAATTTAATCAAAATCCAAAAGCCTAAATCCTAATAATAATCATACTCAAATAAATCCTAATAGATAAACACGAAATTTGAGCTTGTTTGGTAAATGAATTTGAATTGTGTTAGTTCGAAAAATTTTGATCTGAATTGTGTGATTTGAATTGCTATACAAATTGATATTTGGATATATAATTAAAGTGTTAACCTAAATAAGAAAGAAAATTAGAAGTTGTGTTTGGATAGATAGTAGAGTTTTTGATTTACTAATTAATTTAACAAAATCTTAATGGTCATGTAATTAAAAATATGCAACATGGATCTTAATTTATTCCTCTCTTGATTTGAACACAATAAAAGAAGAATCGTCTCAATCGAAAATCAAACGAAGAAGTTATGATATTTTTTTCCTCAAGTATAGGAGAGAGAAAATATGAAAAAGGTAATTTTGTACAGTAGTATTTGGATTCAAATATTGTAAATTTAAGGAGGCCAAAACTCGAATTTTGCACTTAAAACTCAACAGAGATTCAAATTGAGATTCGAATATTGATGTCACCAAACATATATCCAAGTCCAATCCAAAATTCTGTCTAAAAAATAGAGTTAATCACTCTAAAATTATTCAAATCCTAAAATAACTCAAACTTTAAAAAGAATGATAGATCCTGGTTAAAATAGAAGGTTATAACCTCAATGACTATGGTAAGCCCTAGTTGACCCCCTTGGCCTTGGCGGGTACTTTATAGTCTAATAGATCAGTGCTTGTTATTTTAAATTCCATTATCAACCTATAATAATATATAAATCTTTCAGGATCAACCGTAGTTATCAATCCCTCTCTATATTTCTACCTAACAACTTGAGATTCTCATAAGAATGTTTTAGAAAGAGAGCATTTTTTTGAAAACTGTAAGGACGTTTTTATGGTTTGCTTCCATGATATTACAAGGGAGTTAAGGCCTCTTTGATACAAGACTACCACACACCAAAAAAAAGGGAATTTCCTTTTTACAAAGTAATACAACAAAATAGTAAGACATATAGACAGGCTAAAAGAGACCAAGGGAACCTCTTTTTACAAAGTAATACGAAAAAATAGTACAACATATAAATGAAGACTGAAATAGTCCAACGAAGAGGGAATTTTTTTTACTTGCAAATGGGCCTGTGACTTAGACTCAAGTTTATGGCATTTATCTCGTATTCATCCAAAAGCTCCAGTTGTTCATCACAGTGACTTTTCATTGTGTGTTTTTCCTTATGAGTTTTTATGTGACTAGTGTGCTGGTGCTGGTGCTGGGCTTTTCATTCCATCTGGTTTGGTTCTATTACTCTATCTGAGAGATGGATAAGGTTGAAAACTCATATGGGTCCTAAGAATCTTGGAATAGTGAACTCTCTATGCTGATGCTGCTTTCTTAGGTAAATGGCAAATCAACTTGTCCTTCAATGGAATCTTATAGTAGATGATAATATATTAAATCTTTTTGGATTTGGTGTAAGTAGTTTGGAGGGAACTGTTTGCATGGTGCATCTTCTCCTATGGTTGGCCAAATTTCTTGTGTCGCAACCCAACTTTTCGGGTCGTTTTTTAATACTTTTCTTAATTCATAGTAATATTAATATTAAAATATAGCAATATTATAGTAATAATAAATAATATAAATTATAGTTATATATATAACATTTTTATAACTTAATATTTTTATTTTATGTTAATAATTATATTTTTATTATTGTTTATATTCATATCAATATATTATTTATTATATACAATATTTTTAATATTACTATCATGAGAAATCAAAACATTTTCCTATACTATCAAGGAAGGAAGAAAGGCTAGCACTGACTATCTGCAAACATGTGACGCAATTCCCTATAATCGATTGAAGAAGGTACATATATTCCATAATAAGTATACTTTGATCATAATGATGCAGGGCTAAAGAAGGGAAAAAGGGAACAAACCAAATATTGTTTTTGCAACTAATAATAATAATAAATACACAAGGAAACAAAAGCTGATATAAGCAATTAAGCCTCTTATCAAACAAGGTCACCAATGTACATGCAAAGAGCGTGTGCAATTTTTTTGAAGTATTAAACAGGAGACCAAAGTAAATGCAAATGAAAGGATCTTTTATTTCTCCATTTTATTGTTTTTTTTAACACCAAAGAAAACAAATCTCATGAAGAAAATTGCACATCACAATATTGATAGAATCAAACCATGCCCAAAAATCCAATGCTCTCAATTCATACACCAGCACTTCACTCTAATAAGAAGCTTTCATGTGGAAAGTGGAATTATCATATTACCTATCTACAATGTAATCTCACAAGGGGCATGAAAGGTTCTACCACGGCGTGTAGGGTCCAAATTCTCTCCAGCATACGAACACAGCGGCGAAACCTCCACACCGGTTGCATACAACGGCGCGGAATGTCTCAAGAATCCTCCTGCGGCAACTGCCCAACCATCCATAATCTGTGTAATCCAGCACTCATCAAAATCATTCGTAAGATCATAGTTCGAAGCAACACTGCTAAACACATTACCAACCATTTGGCTTTTTTCGCCTTCCCTTGCTTCTCTAAATCCTGCAGACACAGTTTTTGTCAACCATTATCCACTATTTCAAACAAATATTATTAAAGCTAGCGGCTAAATGGGGAAATTTTTTTTCTTTTATTTTTTTCAAGGAAAAAGATTAAAAGAAAAATTGTTCACGTACTTTCACAGGTACCGCAGATAAAGCAAATAAATTGCACTTTCAAGTAAAATAGGGGAACAAATCTGTCAGCATTTCAATGGTTCTGAAGAGAAAATTATCTCATAAACTGCCATGCATCAAATGGCAACATAACATTCACCATCTTTTTCACCAATTTTCTTCTTTTTTTTTCTCCCACAAAAAGTAAATTATTTCATGTCCCATATAAACCAAAACGTGATTATAATTCACAGAGAGAGAGAGAGAGAGAGAGAGAGTTTTACTCACCAAAACTTGTGGCATGAGAATGCAGAGCGGAGGCAGAAGAAAACATGGGCAACAGTCTAGAACCTAGCTTCCTTGTCGCTGTTCTCAACGCCATGTAGAATTTAGATAATATATACTCTAGGAATCTGCAGGGATAATGGATAAATACCACTTTGTAATTTGGTGCAATAAATGCACTCCCTATGAAATAAACTAGACAAAGCAAAGAAGCTGCGGGGATAATGCTACAAAAGCAAGATCTCCTACCGTGTGGATCTGCAAGTAGAGCTGTCTGAGAAGAAGAAAACAAACAAAAGAAATAAAAAACAACAAAAGAGAACAAACAAGACAACTAGAAATTATTAGAAGAAATATGACAATTTGTTGCAACTAGCAGAACTTTGAATGTATAGAGATAAATGAAGATTCCGGCCCCTTGGCTGGATACCTTATAGCATGAAATAACTAGGTAAGCTATTGCTCCATAAGTCTAAACATAACAAACAAATAATTTCTATTTGTATGTATGATACATTTATGCTTCTTTATGAACTTTAATTATTCACTTTATAATTGTAACTTAACTAGGGCCTAATTATTTGTACCAAATACACATATAGGTTATCGTAACACCAAGACCATAACATAACTTAACTCCCCTTGAGTCGGGAGGTTGATACGTTACTTTCTTATCTTATTTAATGAATCATTTATTAGTTCTTTTAAATTATGATGGCACACCATTCATGATGCCTGATAACTTAAGACAAGTGCATTATAAATGCAATTGGTTAAATTGAAATAAATATCATTTTTGAAAAAAAAAACCTTTTGTTAATGTTGTAGTAGGGTTCGGAACTTACCTAAAATTTGCTTCGTACTTTTCCAATTTCTCAATTCCCTCATTATCTGTCTAAGTGTCATGTCTGAACAATTTATTGTCATTAGCTAATTTGTTTATTGTCGACTACTTGTCGATAACAAAACTTAGACATTTGAATACCTAATCTAATCATGGATCGATTTTCTAAAAGATACCCAAGCGTTAGGGGATTTGTTTTCTCTTATCTTGCATTGCCTTTTCATTACTAACAAAAAATGAAAAAATTCCTGCTAAGGGGTCATTTTTCTATTTCTGATGTTTCGGGATCCGTTCTTGCCTTTCACAAAAAATGACTTTATTGCCCTCGATGGGCCTTAAAAACTTTTCAAGCCTGTTCTTGCCAAATCATTGCAAAATGTTACTTACTGAAAATGGGGCAAGAAAAATAAGGTGACGTTTTTCTTTTCATGGTAAAATTCATTTTAACAAAAACTTTGCAATTTTGACTCGAATTATCTAAATTTTAACGATTTTGCCCCAAAACAAAAAATGATCATTACATTGTTTGGCCCATTTTTTGCAAGGATTAAAAATCTTTAAAGTTTCTAAATCAAATTCATTTAATTTAAAAAAGTTTTTTTTTCTTTTCCACACTTCTTTTGAAATTTTGTGATTAAAACTGTGAAATTTATAGCTCATAAACATTGCAGAATTTTCATAAATTGTCCATATTTCTTAATAGTTTCGACGAGTTCTATAACTTTTGTGTTTTAATTTTTCTAAAATTTGGATTGCATAGTGGGGTTTCTAACTGTTTTTGAAAACTGTCCCAAAAGTTATAAACTTTTCAATTTAACCCCTATGAAATTTTACAAAATTTGTTCATAAAAATTGTTACCCTTACTTTTTTTGGGCAGAAGTGGCACTTTTTTTTAAGAAATTAGGTTGCATTAAAGTTATCAAAACTTTGTTTTTGAGTAAAGTTTTTCAAACATGATTTTTCTAAGTACACAAAACCCTAGTTTCTACTCATCTAATATAATCATTATCACATAACAACCCACATAATCATACCATAATGTCTTTTAAATATGCCATAGTCTCTACTTTAATTATTACATGTCAAAACTCCAAAAACACACACACACACACACAAAACTTTTAGAGTAAACTTTAGGATTTACGTTTCTTTTGTGAGCTTTGTGATCCTCCACAAAGACCTTGAACTTGACTATTTCCCTTGACATAGATCATGATAAAAACTCCTATCAAAACTGTTGAAAAAATAGTACGCAGCAGAATTTTAAAATTTTTATATCAGAGTATTTTTCAAAACACAAGTTTGGCACACTATATGCATAAATTAACAAGATTTTACAAACCTTTGAATGCCGAAGAACTCCAACAATCCGTGAAGAGAAATAATGTTTTAGAAGAGCCTTAACCAACTGGTCTTCTTTGCTTTTCTCTATCCACGATTGGAGTGACTGTGGGCTCACACATATAGCTCTTCCTCTAGGCGACTCTCCTTCCAACCAATTGAGAGAACCCAAAGCTAGTGTTCATGATTTGTGAACAAGAGTTCTTAGGGAGTTTTAGAATCTCATCAACAGAGTTTTACTCTTAATCTCTCAACTGATCTAAATAATAATGAGACTCACTCCCTTTTTATAGAGGTTGGGTCCAGGAGTCAGTCTTTATCAGATAATGCTTCAAAATTCAAATCAGAATGAAATTCGAATCAATATCTGATGAAATCTGTATGAAAACATGTGATCTTTTATCGCACGATCGGCATGCCGATCTATCTAACCGGCATGCCGAACTTGCCCCGTCGGCAAGCGAAACCTCAGGATCGGCATGCCGAACTGCCGATAAAAAATCTAAGCGAATCTTTTATTTGCCACTTGAGATTCTATAGGATAAAGTCTTAGTTTTGATTCAAATAACCCAATAGAAAAGTTATCTAATCAAAACAACATTATCTAGATAATCTATAGGAAAATAAATGAATTCCTGATAATTCTACAAGTTTATCTTGACTTAATTTATTCAAAATTAAATCAACTGACAAACAGACAAGAATTATCCGATCCCAATAATTCAACAAGTTTATCTTGAATTACTTTTGTCACAAAATTAATTCAACTGATAAACAGACATGAATTATTTGATTCTTTCAAATTTTAGCCAATCTAATAAATCTGACATAACTCACCAATTATTGAAAAAGTACGTCGTATTGTTACAAGATTTTGTGAGCTAGCAAAAGGGACCAAATGGACCTATATAGTTCAAGCTTCCGATAATTATGAAACCCAATATCTAAGATATACATTTCATAATTATCAACTCCAATTCTACTCTACTAAAAGCTTGGAGTTGCACTCTTGAACTATATAGAATTACGAAGCCCGTATAGCTAAGTCTCTATGACATATCATAGTGTATCATATCCCCATAGGATTATCCATAATCGGCTTAAGGACAAGTTCTGTCTTACCTTCTTGATTATTTTTATCTTACGTTTCATTATCTCACTATTGGAAAACTTACCATCCAAAGACGGTATACCTTTCGGTTACACCTATGTATCCAAATGGTTGAGCACTTTAGTTTTTCAATTACAGGATAACGCATATAAGAGGATATCACTACTCCTAAAGAGGAGCTATGGATTCTATATCTATGAATAACAGGTCTACGCTATCAAGAGTCGTGCCTCCAATGTATCGGCATACATACCACTGTTAAAATGTGGGTGTCACCCTTTGGTATATCAAAAGACACAAGTCAATACAACGGGCCCACTATTCATCTCAGGATTTAGATACAATACAAATGATTGTCTAAAGCGAATCAATTTGCCAAGACAGAACTATTAATCCAAATCAATTCACTTTATGTCTCGATCCAACACATCGTCACCTATGACAACATGCCAATGTTTCTATTCATAGAGTCCACCTCTGATGGTCAAGACAAACTATCTCCCATTAAGGATATAGACAACATAACAATCTTTACATGAATAAAACGCCCAACTTTATTCTTTCAATTGCGGATCTTATGTTTTAGACCGTCACCTTAAGAATTGTGTTTTTTGCATAATCTGTCCATCATATGCCCAATTCTTAAAGGTTTAGACGGACAGTCTCATACTATTGTTTGCTTAACATACATTCAACAAATATGAACGTAAAGAGGACAAGATTTGGTATATAAACAATAAATAAATTCTTTATTGATAAAAATGTCTCCAAAAATATATTATATTTTTACTCCTTAAAGCAAACATGTCTAACAAAAACCCTCTAAAGACCCAAGAAAGCCTTAAAAACATATAGAAAGAGTCTAGAATTTTACTTTCCAAGCTGACAATTCTTGGACTAGGAAACTTGAACTTGTCCCAGGGCTTGCTTGGAAGATGTTTCCTTGAGGATAATTTTCGAGAAAATTTTAGAGAAATGACCTAAGGGCTTTCGGTTTTGGGAAGAAAGAAATGGAGTACGTTTAGTTCAAAACTTACGTGGAAAATGTTGTGTAATAAATGTGACTAATTCCAACCTTGATGACTAACCATACTTTGTCATCGTTTTGAGATTTTTGTAGTAAATATTGGCCCCATTTCTCATGGTAGAACTGGCTACAACAAGGAGGGTGAGGTGGTCAAATTTCCTTCTTTTGCATGTCTAAATGGTGGGTTCCACTAACTTTTTATACAATGCAATATTGTACTATATTGTATTTTTCTATATCGTTAGTGAAAAATTGAGGAAATATGCACTTAAACAGCCTTAGATATGATGACTTACTTTTTACCTACCTTTTCTAATCCCAACATACTATTGATACATTTTTGTTTATGCTTTATCAGTACAATTACGTTGTATTGTGTATATTTTTCTTGTTGTGTATCTTTCTATGTTGTATTCCATACACAAATTTTTTTCAGCTTATTTGAATGACAACTAAACATTTTATATTATTTTAGACTATGCCATGATTTTTCTACTTAAATAACACATTTATCCTTTATTGATTTAAACTATAAAAATTAGAATTAATATGATATAAATTTCATCTTAAGAGTATTGTATAAATTTTTGAATATTTAAGCTCACAAAATTTCTACATTAAAATACTCTGGATTACACAAAATTCACAGACGCAATACACATTCATATTATCCGCAAATAACTTACATTTTATTGTAATTTTACAAAGTATAATTTATCAAGGAAAATTCATTGATTAAATCTAAATTAATTTTGGATTTAAATTAATAAATTTTCTCAAGCATTATATCTTGAGGGATTTTTTGTTTTCGAGGAAGAGCACCTTCTATAGTGCTCTATAGTTTGAGTTTCCTATGGTGTGGGTAAGATATTCACTAGAACCATATACCTCAATCGCTGAGGTGTTGATGATAAAGGCAATCTCTTAGTCATATATGCAAGACAAGGAGAGGACCGTATATGTAACACTTAAGAATTTCTAATGCATTAAAAATACAATAAGTTAAGGATTATGTTAACACAAAAATACAGTTTAAGAAAAAATATTATATAATAATACAAAAATTATACAGTATTAGAATAATACAGTGTAAGAAAGTACACTGATAAAGTTATGTAGTATAAAAATTACACCGCAAAAGTAATGCAGTGTAGGAATTTGACTATTTAAGGTTAAGCAGCACAAAAATTGGATTGTTTAAGTTAAAATAGTGTAGGAATAATACTATTTAGAGAATATGGATGAATAAAGAATGCTGTAGCAATATAGAGAATAAACTAACAGTATAAGAAAAATGTTGTTAGTGTAAATTTGGACTGTACAAAGCAAAATAATATTGAAATTACATTATGTGATGGATGTAAATAAGTATAGGAAGTTGTGAGATCTTATGAACAGCATAGAAAAAAACACTGACAATATAGAAAAAAATATTATCAGTATAAACTTGGACGGTGTAAAAAGTTTTGTGGGACCCACTAAAGGGACACCCTGAGAGTTTTGATTGGGCCACCACATTTACTAATGTGACCCAACCATAAAAGGCCAACTTACCTCTAATCATAATTGGGGTGATGATTCATCATTTTTTATAAAAAAAACCATTCTTATATTCATTGAACTTGGACACTAAGAAACCAAAGAAATAAGAGACCAAAAAATTGGCCTCCATGATGCATGCGAAAAAGGAAAGAAAGAAAGAAAGAAAATTTTCCTCCACCAAAACCAACCCCTTCCATGAGTATTCTCTGAATAATTTTTCAAGCACAAACCTCCAAAATCATGTTTTGAAACAAAAGTTAAGGGTATGGAGGGAGATTTAAGAGTTTCAAGGTAAAAATCTAAGTTTTACCTATTGTGCTTAAGGGTTTTCATTCATGATTTGGTTGAGATTTTTATGGGGTTGCTTTGAATGTTGTCAAGGGTTTTGAGAAGATTTTTAAGCATTTCAAAGGAGGATTAAAAGGCTTGGTGAAGTTTAGGTAAATCTCTAAACTTTTTACTTGAAATTTATATGCATACCAAGCGTTTGATGAAATGTTTTGGTCTATGGCATGCAAATGGACATTATGGCATAATTGTTTTATGCTTTATGACTATGGAGATGATGAAAGAAAGAAAGAAAGTAGAGATTTTGCATTTAACAATGGAGCATTGGTAAAATTGCAAAGTTTAGCTAGTTTTCAAGAAGTGATGGTCTGGGGGGCCTTAGAGGCCAATTCATGTTCCAAGTAAGGTCTGGGAATTGTCAACATAGTGAGAGAAACAACTTTTGTAAATAAAGTTTTGTGAAATTCCAAAAGGACTGAATTGTAAAGTTTTAGGAAAGTTCGACAGATTTAAAAATCAGCCAAAAAGTCCATCTAAACGTTGGAATTTGAGGAAAGTCAAAACACAAAAGTTGTAGAACTCATTGAAACTATTAGGACAACATGAACGGTTTATTAAAATTCTGCTCGATTGAGGAATTATGGATTTTACAAAATTTTGGGCATAAAATTTTAAGAAATGAAAACGTTGTTTTTGTAAGTTTTATTCTTTTATGAAAAACTAAATGTTTTGGTATAAAACGGTCATTTTTGGTTCCGGGGGAAAAATCGCAAAGATTTTTGTATTTCGAGTCAAAATCGTAAAATTGTGTGAAAATTGGGTTTTCACTAGGGAACGTTAATTTTCTGCACTGCTGTAGGCAGTGAGTAATCATAGATGCTAAGTTTTAAAGGATTCAAAGTTCAGTCAAGGAAAGAATGAAAGAAAAACTTTGAGGGCAAAATGGTCATTTTGTAAAAAAAATGCCAAAACGAACCCGAAACGCTGGATATCAGAAAATGCCCTTAGCGGGAATTTTTTTGTAATACATACGTAATAAAATGGTAAAGTTAAGCAATGAGTTTTATAAAGTTACGAAGTTGACGAAAAACCCGTTAAGGGTAAAAACGTCATTTTTAAGATAAACAGCTGAAACAGAGTTAAACACTCTGAATTAGCATAACGCTCTTAGATAAAAAATGTTTTGTAATATGTTAAGTAATAAAACCATCATGTGAGACGGGAGATTTAATAAGGGATGTTCAAGTAAACGAAATGCAACTCGGTGGGTTACAAAATTAAGTAAAGAAAAAAGTAACCTGATGGGTTATAGAGCCAAGTAAAAAAAGTAATAATCCGATGGGTTATAGAGTTAAAAGCAATGGGGTACAAAGTAAAGAGAAGGATAAACCGATAGGATACCAAGTTAAGTAAAAAGGAATAAATGTTTAAGGTTTAAGTTAAGTTATCAATCAAATGGATTTATAATAAAGAAAGTTAATTAATAAGTCGACTGTCGTTTGATCAGGACACAGAAGTCGAATAATGAAAAGAAAAGGAACGAAATAGGGAACGTTAGAGCATTATCCAGGTAAGTTTCAAACCTCACTTACAACATGAAGTAAATGATTTTTAAATATTTTTGTATATGTTTATAAATGAGTTTGCTATTTTTATGCAAGTTTCTTTTAAAGTATGTTTGCATTTGTTATTCAAAAAGTTTTCAAGTTTAAAAGAAGATTTGCAATGAATTTGTAATTACTATGTTTAAAGTATATTTGCTTTTGATATACATAATGTTTTTAAAAGTTCAAGGTATGATTTTCAATGTATTAAAAGTATGTTTGCATGTGTTATATATATGATTTAAAGTTTAAGTTATGATATGCAACATGTTTGCATTTGCCAAGCTAAATGTTTAGAATGCTAAGTTATAGCACTATAAAATGTAAGCATTTGTTATGCTTACCAAGTTAAAAAGAAGGTAAGAGTAAAGATAATAAAAATAAAGTGTCGTATTAGCTTCTTTGTTATGAGGTACTAAAAGTAAAGTTAAAGTTGTGACCTCCTTGATGTGAAATACACAAGTAAAGTTAAAGTTTAACCTCCTTGATATGAGGTACAGGACCTCGGTGTTTGATGGTCTCAAGTCTTCTACAAGGGAAGCATCATGTTTATGATCTTATGATTGATGATGTTGGTACGAACATTAAAGTAAGATAAGGAAAGTTAAGGAACAAAGATAGAAAGTTAAAGCAAGAAAAGAATATTCATAAAACGCTCATAACTAAAACTTCATAATTAAGCATAAATAGAAATATGCATTTTGATTTTGCTTGTTTTTCTCGTTATGGAATATTTATATTTTAAGGAAAACATTCTGAAAAATGTTTTACGTTAAATATTTATGAAAAACATTATCATGTTTTCAAGAAAAGGTTTATGAATGATGTTTTAAGAAAAATGTTCAAGAAATGTTTTAAGAAAAATGTTTATGCAAAACGTTTTAGAGATGTTTTATGAAAAACGTTTATGAAAAAAAAATGTTTTCCAAAATGTTTATGAAAAACGTTTTAAGAGAAAGGTTTTTATGAAAAAAGTTTTTAAAGCATGTTTACATGATTTGTGAGATTACGTTTGAACTTACTAAGCATAAGCTTATAAAAAGTCCCTTCATACTATAGGTAGTCCTAAGGGTGATCAGTAGGACTTGTGTGAAGAGCTCGGTGCTACGAAAGATAGTTGCGAAGATTTGGGTATGGATACTACCACAGTAAGTTTCTGCTGTTCAAAGAAAATGTTTTCTCACTATATAATATAGTGTTTTCAAAGTTTTAAAGTAATTAAAGTTTAAGAAATGTTTTCAAAGTTTTAATATACATTTTACGAAATGTTTTATATAATTATAAAGTGAAGTTTTAAGCTATGATTTAATCAATGTTTCTTATTAAGTTTTAAGAAACGATTTGAAATAGTTTTAAAGTTAAGTATTAAGCGGTGGCTCAACTTAAATTGCGACAGGAGTCGTAACAGTTTTTCAGAATGTTTTAAAGGATGTAAAAAGGAAAAAAAATTTAAATATTTTTATTGCTAAGTAAGTAAGATTAATATTTAAGAAACGATGTTTAAGAAGTTAAGTGATTACCCAAAAAGACGGATCATCATAGTATAAAACTTCATTGGGTGAGCAATAGTTTGTCCTTAAGGTGCCTTGGATAGAGAAAAGTGCAAGGTCAAGTTCCTCGAACCTTGGACACAGATGCATGTCTATTTGTGTTTGATAAGCAGGATGAAAATCTTCTTTGTGAAGTAAATTACAAATAGTTGTCTTGGAGTAACTGCCTGGACTTTATGGAATTGAGGTAGATGCTTGCCAAAATACCCAAAAAAAAAAAAATGGACTAGCTGAATTGGCATGAATAAGGAATCTTTAAGTGGGAGTAGTTTTGAGATGGGATAAGTAGGGTGGATCCCTAAATCATGATGGATTTGTTCTCTCAGATTTTTTTCATAAGGGTGGGTTGAAGGGTCAAGGCTTTGACTATGGCCTTTTCTTTTGGACTTTTAATTTTTTATTATTATTTTAAGAGCATCTTTTGGTTAGGTACATAAGGGAGATTTTTGTGAGCCATTGAATAAATGGGGGGAATGGGCTTTGATGGTATCCATGGGATGATATTTATAGTGTTCTAAGCTCTAGAAAGCAGGTCTGGGGTTAAGTTTTGCTTATTCTGAATGTGTTTTTCTCAAAAGAATATTGGGCAAAACCAAGCAGTTAACCGAAGAACCTGGGCATTAATGACCTTATTTTGCTTAAATGTGATCATCCTTTTGAGGCTACAAAATTAGTTTCAACTAAGAAATGATGTCCAATCAGGTGGAAGTCAAACTTGGTGATTCCCATCTTGACTGCTAGCAATTCTTTGAAAGTAGAGTGACAGTAGAGAATGGAATCTTTGAAGCTGCTGCTCTTATATCTACATATCTTTCTTTTTCTATTTTTGTCTTCTTCCAATAATATTGCTCCTTAATATTTATCACCTACATCAGTTTGCTGTATTCTTTTCCCATCAGAAGGAATCTGTGAGGGTGGCAGGTTTTGCATGACCTCTTTTAGCCTTTTGATAGCTACAGTTTATTCTCATGACCAAGATGGTGAAGTTTTCCTTAGCTTCTTACTTGAAAGACTAGCGTGTTTTGAGAAATCCCATACGAAGTCCCTTAAATAATTGGCTACTCCCAAAATCTATTGAATTTGGGGTTTTGTGAGGTTTTCATTTGGCAATTTTAGATGTTCTTGTGCTATATGTGATTGGACTTTATATTGGCTATTATATAGCTTCAAGAATTCTATTTTGCACTGTCCCACAAGCATTTTTTGCTCGAATAACATGATTCCATGGGCTTTAGTTACTTTAGAAAATTAGGCCAAGAGTCTTTCATAGGCTTTTTTTATTGGAAAGAATAAAAGGATGTCATCTATATTGACCAAGGACTTTTGTGGACTGCCCTTATATTTTTGTCCTAGCCTTTTGGAAAAGAGAAGGAGTTGTTTTACACCCTAATGGCATAATAGTCTATTGGAAATGTTGGTTTGGGATGCAAAAAGCTGTTTTTGGTCTATCTTTCAGTATGATTCCTAGTTGTCAAAATCCAACATTGAGATCAAATTTTGAAAAGATCTTTGCTTGGGAGAGGCTGGAAAATAGAGAATTTCTGTTTGGCAATGGGAATTTATCATCGGCCAAAAAATGATTAAAAGGTTGGTAATTGATGACTAATCTTTGTTTACTCTTGCTTGCTCAGACCATTTGTTGACATAGAAGGCATGACATGCCCATGCAGAGATAGTAAATTCAATAAGGCCTTGACTCTTTAGTTCTTCACATTCTTTTATGGCCATCTGCTGGTGCTATGGTCTCATTCCTAAATGGCTAGCCTTTATGGGATTATCTTCATTTTCCTTGAAGGAAATGAAGAAGTCTTCATCTCTCCATAATGAATGAGCGTATTTTGCTGAGAATTTAGTGTGTAAATCTATACATGACTTTTCAATCAGTTGTTGCCTTCTATGGTGAAATGGCTCTCCTGAAACATGGGAATAATTTAGGACTCGTTCCCATGCAACAAAATGTTGTTTATAAGCCAATCTTGTAGGCAGTATCCTTAGACCTTTCTTTTTGGTGTAGAGATCAAATCTAAGAATCAAATCATTATCTGTTAGTTTTGAACCAATAATTTGGTGTACTACAGTGCTTTCGGGGAAAAATTGAAGTTTTTTAGCTTGTTGATCAATTTAGTGCAGAAAACATTGTAGTTAGTAGCATAAAAATATTGCGTCTTTTTCATCCAATATTCTGGTTGTAGAATATCTGGATTCATCATCATGTAAAAAAGCTGCAGTATCAAAGAATGTTGCTACTTTGATCAGTGTTGAGTACTTTGTAGGAATAACTTGCTTCTTTATAATTGGGACAAGCTATATGATATTAATTGCGGTCATCTCATAAAATTGTTCATGTTCATCATGGTCAGAATTAGAGAATAGTTGTCGTGCATACGATGTGTCTTCATTAATTTCTTCATTTGAGGAGATAGACTCAACATCATTGCCTAAAAGTGAGATGGCAGTAACCTCTCTTGGATGTGCGTAATCAGTTTTTCTTGCCTTTTGGATATTGTTTGGCAAAATATCCCTTTTTACATATATAGCAGCTATTTCACTTCTTCCCAAACCTTTTCTTTTCTTTTGTAGGAATTTCATGATCTTTTCTTTTTCTGAATTGTTTTCAGAACTTAGAAGATCCAAGGCGTCTTCTATGCCACTTGTATCTAGGCTTTATAGAACAAGAACATGTTGTACGAGAAGAGCATTTGGTCATTGACGCATTTCGCTACAAGCTTTGTCAAGTTGCTTCATCTGCTTTATGTATTGTCGCAAGAACTTGTTCTAAGAGTATATTTTTTCTAGGGCTCTTAAGACAAGTTGGAATA
The DNA here is from genome assembly GCA_025403435.1 of Artocarpus heterophyllus. Taxonomy (NCBI): domain Eukaryota; kingdom Viridiplantae; phylum Streptophyta; class Magnoliopsida; order Rosales; family Moraceae; genus Artocarpus; species Artocarpus heterophyllus. Next base: position 13,995,438 of record CM046346.1, read on the forward strand.
TCTCTCCTAGGTTGGCGTTTTCAAGTGCTTTTCCTCCAGCAGAAAGGAGCCTGAAGGTTTCTTCACCTAAAGGACATGGAATCGAGGAGTGGAATGCTTGCTTGTGATTTAGATCATCCACCCCTCCTATGAGATAGAATCCTTTTGCCATCTGATGATATTGTTTCTCATGATCCTTTCAATTAATTGAGCAACATTTCATTTTAAAAATTTTGCTTGTAGCCCGTCAGTGATATGAGCTTCTTGGCCGTGAAACTCAATGTAGATGTGGAATAGAGCGCTATCCACTAAATTAGCTTTGCAAAAACTAGAGTTGCCTATGTTCACCAAGACTATATCATCAATCTTGTAGGATCCAAGTTAATCTAGAGACAAATTAGAGCAGGACATCCCTAGTTTGGATTCTAGGCTTTTATGCTTCAAGCAAAATCCAAACTTTGAATTCTTGGGACTTGTCATGCCGTTTCGTTGGAGAGAGATTATCAAGAGTAAATGTTTGAAATTTTTCATTGGATAACAGTGGCGACTGCTTCTGTTTTGGAGTAGAAGTCTATTCATCTTCTACTATCGTTTCTCTTACTCCTGCTATTCCTGATGCTTCTGTTTCAACTTTTTGGGCCATAAAGTGTTCTGGTGGACCATCATCGTCTTCTGTGGATTCGCTGTCAAATTAGCCTTTTTCTGTGGACCATTCTAAGTTGTCTTTAAAGGAGGTTTCACTTGCTTGATTCATTATCTGTTGGTTGAATGTCCTCTTGTAAGTTAATCTGTGGAAGATTATTCAGGCAATATTGATCAATGAGCTTGGTTAATGGATTAAAAGCCTTTTGGACCATCAATTGTTCGTAAGGCCTTTTTCTTAATTTTGTCCCTTTGATTCTTTCTGTTTTCCCTTTTGCTTTCCTTTTTGATCTTCTTCTTCCAGAATTCTTCTGAAACGAAGGATTTTGTTTTTGGCTAGTGGATATGGAACTGGTAGGGCTTGTGATTCTAGGGCATAGTTGCAAACATCCATAGGGTGGTTTTTAAAGTAGTGGCCTCGATGCTGGACTGTTGTTGTTGTTGTAGTAGTAGCAGTAGCAGTTGTTGTGTATGTAAAAAGGTATATCGAGCTTTGAGGCTCTTCATCTCTGCTTCTCTTACTGAAAATATGTAGCTTGGCACCATATGCATTTTTAGCAGGCTCATCAGCTCATTGTGTCTCTTAAATTTTTCAGGTTAAGCTTAGTAATTAAATTCTAAGTGTTCAGAATTCCTTGATCAATTTGGTTGATTTTGGTATTTACATGTGTAAGCTTCTGATTAATCCTTTAGAGTGCCTTATTTTGGGCAATCATGTTTTCTGATTGCCAATTCAGCGCAGCTTCAACGGGCAAGACCTCTTTTGTAGAACCATCAGCTTCTCTGATAGTTGATTCAAGACTTTTGGTTGTTGTGTTGTTGTTCCATCCTTGCTGTTGAAGCTTCCTAAGATAGGAAACTCTTTGTCGTATTCAGCCATAGAGGTCATCATGTTGATTTCAGGCTTTTGGATGTAAAGTAGAGAAGCTTTTCACCTTTCTTCTTCATCCATTTTTCTGTCCGTCTATAGCATGGCAAGATTGAAGCCCGGTGATCTTTCGGTGAGGAAGGACTAAATCTTTTCCTCATCCTGTAGGCGGAATTAAGAAGTTCTTAGGAGTCTTTGGTGCTGAATGTTTGACAATATAATCAAATTTTCCTGAAGGTTGGCCATGGAGACCAACTTTTGTATGCCCCTCTTTTAGCCTTTCTTTGAGCTTTTACCCAAAACTCTTTTTTGTGAGATTTTGTACTTAGTTCGTGAGCATTCTAGGCGGCTGCAAACATCATAGTAATAGTGTCCTGTGGTGGATCTGAAGGCATAGTTTTGATTTCCTTTAAAATCGAAAGGGAATTCTGCTGCTAAAGGTATGATGGAGGACATCATATATTGTGTAGTGAAGCAGTTAGAAGCCTCTTCTTTTTTCTCGAAGGTGATCTTTACAGATCCATCCTTTTGGGTTTAGAAGGAGGGTCCTGTTGATTGAACCGCTACTTGGGGTTGGTGGAGTTTCTCACAGTTTGTGATCCAAGAGTTAGGTAGGAGTTTCTTCAAGTATTTGATTGCAACCTGCCTAGGGATACGAGCGCATCTGGGAACCTGATGTAAATTCATAGAAATTATTAAAGACTCTGTAGTTGTTGAAAGAGCTAGGACTAAGATACAGTCTAGGATGTTGTATACCATCTGGTACTGTAGAACTACTCTGATGGAATTTGGATATTGTTCAACCCCAACTATTTGAAGTTGGACTTTCATGGCATTTAGTAGGAAGAATTTGAGGAAAGGGTCAAAAAAATTTTGAATTGAGAAAATAACCTCTTTTTTTTAACTAAAAAACATGTTTTTTTTTTTATATAAGTAAATTGTCTTAGTTTTTTTTTAAAAAATAAGGAAAATAACTGTAGTAAAATAAGAAACCTCAACAGGATAAAAAAAAACTAAAACCATTTTAATGTCTAAAAAGCCTTTTTTTAGTGTCAAAAATTGACCCAAAAAAAAGAGTCATTGACCAAAATTTTTTTTTCTACAAAGTCATTTTTACAAATCCCTCCGTTTAGTAGGCAGTTGGCCTAAGCGATATAATGAAGTTTGGAAATTTGGAAAGAGGGTAGTGAGAATAGTAGTTTTGATAGTAGCTATACAAGCATGCTGGTATTTTCTTGTTTTAATATTTAGAAGGGTGATTCTGACATTAATAGGAAGACCTTTTCGTCATGATATGTCACAGCCAGACATATTGCTGTAAAATGAATATGGGTAAACTCGTGAGCTGACTATTGTTGTGGAAACTTATGAAGAATTTGGAGGGTAATACTGTTCATGTTAAGAAGCTTGAAGTTGTAATTGGTAAAACTTGCACATACTCTTTTGGATTTTTAGGGGACTGCTTGATGAGGGACTTAATGGAGCAAGCAAGTAGATTTGAGGATTTATTAAAAGCATGATACAGGTTAATGAGAGGAAGATCTTATAAGGTAATTTTGTTTTCATTTGAAATATAAGATATTTTATAGAAATAATTTATTTTATTAGAGGTAGATTGCGGAGTAGAGGGAGAGGGTGTTAAAGCCATTGGGATTACAAAAATATGAAGATTAGAGGACAAAGAGGAGCTAGAGGAATTTTCTGCAGGGGTTGAAGCTATGTTTATGAGTTTGAGATTGGAAAACCAATTAAATATGCATTGGATCCAAGCTTTCGAAGGATATGGAAAAGGCTTATTGTTCCGTAATGTCATTCAAAACATATATGATAATAAAACAGTTCCATGGAAAACCAATTTAATATGCATTGGATCCAAGCTTTCAAAGGATATGGAAAAGCCCTATTGTACGGAAAAGTAACTTTTTGATAGCATTCAAGAATCTACGAACTATAACATAACAAACTTCGTTAAGTTTTGTGAGCCTAGATGTGCATTAGTAGTAAGTTTATAAGTATCATTACTAGCAATTTTTCACCTAATCTCAACTTGCAAGTTATGGATATGTTTAGCAAAGGCTTATGCATAATTAGATGAGAGATAGCTAGTAGGCAAAAGAATAATGTTAATGGGCTAGCAAGGAGAATGACCACAAAAAATCTCAAAAGAACTTTTGCATGTGATTCAATTGACATCCTTGTTATAAGCAAATTGAATTTGTGGGTAAATCAAATCCCAATTTTCAAGCTTCTTCTTTAAACTATGTTGATAACTTTAGTTTGACTATCAGTTTGAGGGTGAAAATAATATAAATATTTTAATGTTGTCCTAAACAATTTTTTAAGAGTTTAACAAAAGTCACTAAAAACCCTTCTCTATTAAACACTTGGTGTTAGAAAGGCCATGCAAGAGAACAATCTCTTAAAAAAAAAAACTTGGCCATATGTCAAGCATCCATTATGCAAGAATAAGTAATAAACTTGGGTAAACCTAAAACAAATTTTATGATAAGATCTCACTAAATGGTAAGTGGAACAAGAACGGGCATGTTCAACCCAATGTTTTGCGTTGTAGATGTTCGTAATTGACAAATGTGACACTGTAAGAATACGTGTATCTTTTTTCAAAAAAGGCTAATGAAACCTATCTTCTACTAAGGCTATAGTGTTATCCCTACTAAAGTTCCCAACCAATGCTCTAGCATATAATTCTCAAATTAAGGAGCCTTGAGTAAAGTAAGAGGAGTGCACAACTTTGCTGCTTTAATAAGATACACATTCTGTGTAAGAAAATCAACATTTGTAAGCCTTGGGTTGTAAAGGCTTATGGTTGTAAGCCTTGGGTTGTAAAGGCTTATGGTGGTCATTGATTAGTTGTCTAGACATCGGCGTGTTGACATGGACATTTGATTGGTTTCGATTAAATGGAATTGAGGGTATAAAAGGCAAGTACTAGAATCAAAGAGAAATATTAAAAATAACTCTAAAAGGCTTTTACTTTGTGCTGTAGAGAGAATTGTGTTAAAGAGAGGTTCTTGTATAGAAAGTCTTTAAAGTGTAAGAAACGTTGTGAAACCAGAAAGTCTTAGTAATAAAATTCTCAAAGTTCTCTTCCATTTTCTTGTGTTCATATTCATCGTTGAAGTTCTCAATCTTCTAACTATGATTAATTCCTGAGTGATGAAAGAAGAACATGTGGTTTTCTAGAAGATAATTGTACAAACCGGTATCAGAGCCAGGTTTAGATTCAAAAGTAGGGTCAGCCAAGTTTGATATCAAGAAATTTACAAGGGAGAACGACTTTTGAATATGGCGACTCAAGATGAAGGAAGTCCTAGTTCAATAGGGATTGGAAGATGCTCTTGAGGCAGAGGATTATAGAACTATCTGCCTTTTCAAAGACCTACTCTCTTTTCTCTTTAGACATAGTCGATTCGAACGTGCTTCTAACTTATTCGCTTCCTTATCCAGGACATCCCCATGTACAAATATAGTTCAAGGACATCTTCTTACTTGTCCACAACTCATGAAGAGTTTTAGGAACCGATTTGGAAGGTATGTTGTTCAAAAGATAACATGTAGTTTGTAGTACATGCCCCCAGAAAAGATTGTGGCAATGTAGAATAACCCAAAAAAGATTGTGTCAATGTAGAATAACTCATCATGGACCTAATCATGTCCAACAAGGTCCTATTTCTTCTCTCAGTTACTCCATTCTGTTGTGGAGTGCCAGGCCGGTCAATTGGGACATAATCTCATTCTCTATTAAGTGTCCTAAGAACTCATCAGAGAGATACTCTCCACTTCAATCGAATTGAGGTAACTCCATGGCTTTACCTAAATGTTTTTCCGCTTCTACTCAAAACTCCTTGAATTTCTCAAAAGTTTTGCTCATATTTTGAGTAGTCATCAATAAAAGTGATGAAATACTCATACCCTCCTCATGCCTTGATGTTCATGGGACCATAAACATCAGTATACATAAGTTCTAGAACTTATTCAGCTTGATGACCCTTAGACACAAATGGTCTTTTGATCATTTTGTCCTCCAAACAAGATTTACACTATGATATAAATTCCACATCTAAATAGCTTAAAGGTCAATCTCTTACTAACCTTTCAATCTTATTAAGTCTTACATGACCCAATCGCAAGTGCCAAAGATAAATTTTATTAGAGTGAGAAGTTTTGAGTCTTTTAGATTTATCATTAATCTCGGTGTCAGTAGTGAGTCCATCATAGGTTTGATAAAATATAGGTTTTTTGGCATAGATCCACTACAGATAAAAGATCTGTTTTTACAAATCATAACTTTATTATTAAAAGAATATGAATAAGAATCCTTAAATAAACAAGTTACATAAATTAAATTTCTTTTACGTTTTGGAACATGAAAACAATCTCTCAAAACTAAATTGCTATAACTATCAAAATAAGGATAGATGTTGTCCACTGCATCAGCCAACACTAGAGTTGCATCGTCCATCCGCAACAAGAAGTGCTCTTTTAGCAGACTTTTAGTTTCCATGAACCCCTATAGAGAAATATAAACATGATTAGTCGCTTGGCAATCTATGACCCAATTGCATTTTATTCTTTAACTAAAGAAGTTTCAATAACTAGAAGTTTGTATTTACCTCTTTTAGTTAGGAAGTCCTTGTTATTCTTTTTGAAATGCCCAACCTTCCTACAAAAAACACTCTTTAGCTTCTTCAGGTTCCTTTTTTTTTCTTCTTCTTATCCTTGCCATTTGTCAAAATAGAAGACTTCCTATTCTTGGCCGTTTGTTTATTTCTATTCCTATAGTTAGTGTTGGAACCAGATGCAATTGTCAAGTTTGTCTTGCCACCAGCCAAAGCTTCCCTAATCAAGGTTTTGAACTTTTGCAACTACTTCATTAACTCAGTTAAGGTCTTTTTTAATTGCTCAAATTGTATAAAGCTCTAAACAGGATGAACTCTTTAGATAGTCTTAAAAACCAAAGTCAACTATGACTCAACATTGATGTCAGCTCCATGGGTTTAAGCCTCAACAAAGTAACCTATAACCAACATCATATGCTCTTTTATAGGTGTCCTTGATTTTTACTTGTAGTTGAAAAGCTTTCGAAGAGCCCTTTGACACTTTGTTAAGGCTTGGCCTCCAAACATGTCCTTAAGATTATCTATGATCTTCCTAGCAGTTTCATGATCTTCATGTTGAGCCTGTAGTATGTTATTCATGCTAGTCATGATATAGCAGCGGGCCTGATCATCAACAACCCTACAGTGGTTATATGCTTGGATTTTTTCATTAGTGGATTCGCCGATACGTGCGGGAGGACACAATATGGTTAGGAAGAATTTCAATTTCTCAAAGGATAGGATAATATTTAATTTCCGTTTTCAGTCATTACAATTCTTGGCAATTAAAGTGTTTTTACTAAGTATCGATGATAATGCCTTTTTTTGACTTTTTTTTTATATAATAAAGATTCATATGTCAAACATAAGCAAACATGCAATAATAATTTAATAAGATAACACAAACATATAAGCAAACATATCATGTGTTTATGTGTCAAAACCTTGAAACAAAATCACAACCTTACAACGATAATTCTTAACTTAGAATTCAACAAGCCGCCTAGTAGAGACTTGCCAAATTCAATTAGAGATACAAATTCCATCCGATTAGCATATACCATCTAAGACTCATCTTGGTCAAGCATATATTAATAATTGCTTTCTTTCACCATTAATTCTATTAATATAGTTCCTAATGGAGGTTAATAATAATATTAATCTTGAGTGTTTAACCATTGTTTCAACTACTTTATCTATGATTAATAATTGTCACCTAGGGGTTATCAATGATAAAACATGGTAAAACAAATTATCTTTTCAGAGATCCAATCCGTTACATGATGCATTCCTTCCTAGGGGTCAAAACCATCATGTGTTACCCATAGACCAATGATAAAGGCCTTAGATCATCTCTTCAAAACCTTCTCCTACTCAATATTTTAGAAAACAAAGTTCTATATTAACATGCATGAATAATTTTAGTGAGCGACACTCCCTATTCTACATGACATGTTATCAACATACATAAACATATTATAAAGTAAACAAGTAATGCAATAAGCAAAGCTACAAGTAATATAATAAATAACTGTAATATTATAGCTTCATCCTAGAAAGAAAAAAAGAAAAGATTATAAAAATTTTTAATCAAAACATATTATAGATTCCCCATCTTGTAACTTTTTGTTGTACTATTCTTCATGTGGCATTTGGCTTCAATACTTTCTAGTTATCATAAAAATTTCTAAGTTTTTTTTTTAGAATTGTTTTATTAAAATAAAAACTTCTGAAAAATAACAAGAAAAACATCCTTTCATGTCGGGCAATCGATCGCCTAGTCGACCAATTCTGTCTAATAAACCAACTAGTTTATCGGATTGTCTAGAGAGCAGTTGACCGGCTTGTCACAAACCCAGACATGAGAGTAGTTTTTCTCCATTATTTTTCAAGTTTTATTTTTTAATAACAATTCAAAAACCTTACTAAAATTTTATTACCACATAAAAGAAATAAATCAGCAATCATCTCCGTCTTCTAAATCCCTCTTTAATATTTTAATTAAAAATTTAAACCAAAACCTATATCTTCTTCAGCATACAAAATTTCTAGAAAAATAAAATAACAAACTTAAACGGTAATGATAGACCGCCATCTCATTACATAAAAAACTAGATACATATTATAATCTCTAAGGAATCATAACCAACAAAAATTAATTAATTATAAATAACGATTAAAGCAAAAATTTAGTTAATAATAATTAATTAATAAACATTCATCATATAATCTCATGACAACATATAAATATATAGAAACTCTAGAGTGCTAACTCTCTAAAAATTAAATTCAAGCTTAGGACATATTAGGATCACATAATATATGTGTATAGCATGATCGTAAACTCCATATAACTATGACTCTAATATTAATTGTTAGAAAAGGAGTACGTAGCGGATTTTAATATTAATAAATAAACTCTTTTTCATAAATGAGTTAGACATGCTATATATGATAAATGAATAAAAGATCTTTCATACCTTATCAAATCAGAACCGCATTTCAAATAGGAAATTATAGGACAGAACTGTTATCGAGAATGATGACTGGAAGAGTCTCAACCAATTAGTCTTCTTTGCTATTTTCTTTTCCACGACTAGAATGCAAATGAGCACACGTCGATCGATTCTCCCTTAGTAGCTACTCCCCACAATTGCAAAGAGAACAATAAGAATTATTGTTCCAGATGTGAACAACAATTCTTTAGAGTGACATAATTTCTCTCTCTGAAAATCTCTCTAAGCCTCTGAAGTGACTTCACTTATGGTGTAAAAGATAGAAAAAATTCGTTATTTATAGTGGTCAGATTGAGACTTATTCTTATTATAATTGGCTTTAAAATTTGAATTTGGATCAACTTCCCAAGTAGAAAATGTTTAATGCATGGATTACTGACCTGGCAGGGATGGTCGACTGGCCTACACTGTGTCTGGTCAATCGAGTTGATGTGGCAACCCCTACCAAGCGTTTTCCAGCTTTAGAGAGTTATCCTATCTACATGTTTAAACTGATTGGATATTACCTACTTTATTTGACCCGAGTATCTTTTATAGAGTTTCAATTTTGATTCAAATAACCTAATACAAAAGTAATCTGATTAAATTTGTTATATATAAATAATCTCATATTCAAATAATATATATATCTCAAATAATTCAACATGATTATTTTGAATTAATTCATAAAATTAATTCAACCAATAAATTAAACATGAATTATTAAATCCAATTAATCAAATTTAAGCCAATCATAAGCATTAACATAAGTTACCAATATGTCAAAAAATCATGCCGTATTTTTATAGGAAAATATATGAGCTAGCAAAGGGGACCCGATGGACATATATAGATCAAGCTCCTAAAATTATAAAATGACATATTCCCCACATGTACATTTTATAATTTTCAACTTTAAAGCTATTCTACTAAAAGCTTAGAACTGCACTCTCAAATTACATATAAATTACAAAACTCTAATAAGTTAAACATCTATAACATATCATAATATGTAACATCTTTATGGGATATTTATAATTGGCCTAGGATAAATTCAATTTTACCTTTTTGATTATATTTATCTTATGTTCTATTATCTCATCATTGGAAAACTTAGTATTTATTACTAATACAAATAGTATACCATTCGGTTACATATATGCATCTAAAAGGCTGAGTGCTTAAGTTTTTAATTGTAGGATAATGCCTATAAGAGAATATCATTAACTTTACAAAAGATATATGGATTCTACATCTATGAATAATGTGTTTATGCCAATGAAGAGTTATGTCTCTAGCATACCGACATGCGTACCTTTATATAATTCAGGATGCCATCCTTTGGTACATCAAAAGACACAAGTCAAGAATACAAACTTATTAGTTCAATTCAAGATTAAGATATAACACATATGACTGTTAAAGTGAATTGATTTATATAAACATAATTATTAATCAAATCAACTTATCTTTAGTCTTGATCTAATATATTATCACTAATGACAATATACCAATATCTCTACTCATAGAGTCCTACTCCAATGACCAAGACAAGCCATTTCTCATTACGGATGTAGACAACTTAACAGTCTTAACATGAATAAAGTGCTCAACTTTATTCCCTCGATTGTTGACCTTTTATATTTAAACCATCACTTTTAAGATCATGTCTTCTACAAAATATGTCTATCATATGTATGATTTTAATTGTTCAGAATAACAGTCTTGGACTTTTGTTTGCTTATCATATATTTAGCATAAATGAAACATAAAAAGGACATGTTTGATATATGAAGTAAATATTAAACTCTTTATTGATTAAATATCTTAAAAACAATTATATCATTTAATTCTTAGGGCATTTTTCGAGCTTTTACAATTCCCGTTTTAAATTCCTTTTAAAAAACCATTGAAGTTTGTTAAGAAAATCTATATTTCATATATGTGAACAAATTTCATGTCAAACTCAAGGACACTCATCACACCAAACTTAATCAAGGTTAATCTCATGGTCATTTTGTAGTCCTTTTTGTCCTCTTTACTATCTTCAAGAGATTCCTTAGAATATATATTTTTTGTATTGGCCGGAGGTAATAGCTAGCTAACAAGAGATTTTGATTTTCCATCGGGTCCTCTATCATTATTTTTTCATAGTACAAATCTAATCTCTGAATAAATTAATAGTGATGCTATCTTTTAATTGTTTAATTAAATTGGATTGTTCTCAATCTTAAATTTATTTCTACACTGAATATAAACTTGACTTTCCTGTACTTTGCCTCAGTAATGACATAGCCTTTGACAATGTCAATTCCTAAGCTCGTATACTAATTTTTTTTGAAAATGTTACTCGTGTAACTCTGATTTTAACTAACAGGAAATTAAAGACTTGCTATATATTAGAGTGTTTCTTAGCACACTACTAATACCGTACAACGCTTAAAAATTCTTATAAACCAAATCCTCAAGATGTTTATGAATTGAAATTTTTTCCACCTTAAATCATGGTGAAATTTTCAACTGAGTTATTTGATCACAAAAAAGTTAATAAAGTCAAATTTAATATTTACTATAGAATTTTGAAATTTTTATATTAATTCTATAAATTCTTCAATCATAGAAATCAAACTTGATATTTTTTGGGAAAATCCTTGACTGAAATACATAAATTACATTATTTAATTCTATGATTTTCTTAATATCACAATCTACTATCCTTAAGAATTTTTGTCCCAAAAAATAGAACAACTTAGGGTAGGTTTTCCTCATAGCATATTTGTGTTCTCAAGTAGCATCTTCAATGTTGTGATTTCGCCACAAAACTTTAACGAAGGATCTGCTTGTTCCTTAAGGCTTTCCTTGTGAGCCAAAAATCTAAACTGGTTTCTCTTTATAAGACAAGTATGCATGTACCTCAACTAGTTCCTACTATAGATTATGCGAGAGGTCGGGCACATACTTCTTCAACATCAATACATGAAAAGTATTATGCACAGAAGCTAACTACAACGGTAATGTTAGCTTATACAAGACCTTATTGGTATTCTCTAGGATCTTCAACGGTCTAATATATCTAGAACTGAGTTTTCCTTTCTTACCAAATCTCATCATGCCTTTCATCAATGCAACCTATAGAAAAACTGACTCATCCACCTGAAAATCTTAGGGTTTATAGCGCTTGTCCGCATAACTCTTCTAAGGACTATGAGCTGTGTCTAATCTCTCCCTAATTCATCTCACATCCTCAATGGTCCTTTTGATGAAATCAATGGTCTTTAGATGCTTCTACCTAGGTTCATACCAATGAAGTGGGGATCTGTATTTTCTCCCTAAAGAACTTGGAAAGGTGTCGTACCTATCGATGCAGGGTAATTGATGTTATATGAAAACTTTATCAGGGGTAAGTCTTGTCCTAGTCTTTCTTGAAATTTATGACACACTCTCAACATATCCTCTAAAGTTTGAATGGTTGCTTAAATTGACCATCACTCTACAGGTAAAAAGTTGTGCTAAACTTTAACTTGGAGCTTATCGCATCATGCACGCTTTTCCAAAAGCTCAATATGAAACAATCGTCTCGATCCGAAATAATAGACTTTAGAACTCCATGCAAAGTTATCATCTTAGATATGTATAGTTCAGCTAATCACTAAACAAAATAACTGAACTTGATGGGTAAAAGGTGAGCGGACTTGGTAAGTCTATCGATAATAACCTAAATCGTATTCTTGTTGTTGAATGTCCTCCACAATTCGACTACAAAATTCATTATTATTTAATCTCATTTTCACTCTAGAATGTCGATCTCTTGTATCTCCTGCTGGACGTTGATGTTTTGCTTTAACTTTTTGACAAGTAAGGCATTTTGAAATAAACTTAGCAACATCCTTCATTGTAGGCCCTAAAAAACTCTCTTTCAAATCCTTATACATATTAGCTACTCCTGGAGGACAAAATAAGTCGTTTCATATGCTTGAATCCTACCCTTGTAGTGAAGTATGTCATCCTTTGAAATGCTAAAATTTTGTTTCCTTTCCTGTAAACCTATTCTCTTATCTTAACCAAGGTAGGGTCAAGTTCATGGCTGCCCTTCATATGTTAGAGGATGGTTAATTTGTCAGTTAAAGATGATAACTTTTCTAAATCATCTCGATTCCAAGGTCCTTAATGTCCTTATGTAGAGGTTGAGGTAGAAAGCTAATCGCCATTAGCGCAGCTAATAACTTTTGACTTAGAACATTGGCTACATTGTTTTCCTTCTCAGGATGATAAAAAACTTCATAGAAATAATCTTTTACTAACTCCAACCATTTTCATTGCCCAATGTTCAATTCTTTCTGAGTAAAAATGTACTTAAGGCTCTGATAATCCATGTACATCTAACTCTTTGCTTCATACAATTAGTGTCGCTATATCTTCAACGCAAAAACTACTACTACATGCTCCAAATTTTGCGTCAGTAGTTCCTCTCGTGATCCTTAAGCTATCTAAAGCGTATGCAACCACCTTTCCACCTTGCATAAGAACAGCTCTTAATTCCATCTTAGAAGCGTCACTGTAAATCACTAAATTTTCTTCATCTATATCTAGGATTATTAGGACTAGAGCATTAGTAAAACACCTTTTTAGCTCTTGGAAGCTTTCTTTGCACTTCTCAATCCATCAATAATTTTTTCTTTTCCATGTGAAAGCTATGAACGGTGCCGCTAGTTTAGAGAATCCTTCGACAAAACGTTGATAGTACCCTACTAAGCTAGGAAAACTATGCATTTTTGTCACGTTTTTTAGAGTCGCCACCTACTAACTGCTTTGATCTTGGTAGAATCTATTAAAACTCTTTCCTTGGATACCATATGTATTAAAAATTGTATTTTCTCTAGCCAAAATTCACACTTCGAGAATTTGGCATATAATTAATTCTCCTGCAAGATTTGTAAGGCGATCTTTAGGTGTTCCTCATGCTCTTCCTTCATTTTAAAGTAGACCAGAATAGCATTTATACATACAATAATAAACTTGTTCAAGTAGTTCTTAAACACTTTGTTAATCATATCCATAAATGTTGCTGGAGCGTTGGTCAAACTGAGCAGCATCATGAAGAACTTGTAGAACTCAAGGAGTTTCAAGTGAGATTTCATTAGAAACTAAACATTAGAAACTGGTGTTGATTCAGGTACCAACTCTATCTCAAATGAGATTTCTTACTCTCTAGGACAACTTCCACAAAGTTGTTGACTATCGGCACGCCCTTCAGTCCTCTATTGATCTCTTTAGTCTCATTTATGAGGTTGGCTAGGTATCTACACATCCACTAGCCAATATTTTGCTTGCTTGCATCGCAAACATAATCTGTAGTGGTTACTTCTAAATGTCCCTGTGTAAGTAAACTCCTCTTCCTCAACATGCTTGAACATAACTCTCTGATGTTGGCAGTTGATGAGGGCGTTGTACTTCCCTAAAAAATCCATTCCCAAGATAGCGTTGTGATCGTTCATATCGATAACGATCAGATTCACATACAAGTCTTTACTTCAAAAAATTATTAGAATTTTTCATAACCAATAATTAGACAGTAAAATTTTACTAGAGGGCACAATGGTCACACTTATCTATACTTTACTTTGTGACTTTAGCTCTAGATATTATATTTTTCATTTTATTTAAAGTAACATTTTTAAAATTATTCATTCAAAATTATTTGTCTATTTGTTTAACTGTCTTTTTGCAAAAATTTAATAATCAAGTCAATTTCGTGTCAATCATATCATTTGTTTAGGTTGGATTCATATCGTGTCAACTTGTCGTAACTAGTATTGCACCCCTAGTTAGGTTGAAAGTTATATTTTTCTTACTATGCTTCCATTTTCCTTTATGTTGATAATTGTGGATTAGATAGTCCCCTCTCAATCACTTTCCCAACCCGTTCAACATTAGCTTATCCCACCGAGTGAACCTTTAGACTCCGTTTCTAACCGCCTTAACCAACTCCTTTCTGAACTGACTCTTGAGATTCTCTTACTTAATTTTTACCTTTAAACTCTGCTTCCATTTTAATTCATGTTGATAATTGGCTCTTATTACTTCTTTTTTTTAGTTAAAAAATGCTCTAGATCTTCTTCATTTGGAGCAAAGAAAAAATGCCAGCATGTTAAAAGTTGGACTTTGCAGCAACAAATCATTTCACTTAAAAGGGAACTTCATTTTGGTGGCTTGAACACAGAGGCTTCTGTCAAAGCTGTTATTGCTCTAGATCAAGATGCATTGGCAAAATCCTCACAGCTCCATCAGCTAGAGATGCATCGACTAAAGGCCTCCCTGACTTTTGCTCGAAAGAAGATTGATTCATTGACCAAACAACTTAATAGCTTGAACTCGGCCAAGCTTGGAAGGGCAATGAGAATTGAGGAATTATTCAACGAACTAGAAATGCACAAGGAAGGCAACCTTTCTTCTGCTCAGACGGTTCTAATTTCTCTGTTGGAAGCCGAACTCAATGCATTGAAAACTTCCCAATCTGCCAAGCAACCCTGCTAATGGGTCTTAGCAATTTAGAGTTGTATATTCTGTCTTGTTTTCTTTTATATCTTGGCTTGTATTAGATCTTCTCTGGGCATTACTGCAAAGCCATGAGTTGTAATTGTACCCTTTTTCTTTTGTTTAGAAGAAATATAATATAATATAACTTCAATTTTATTCTATCTTTTGCCTTCGCTTTTATTTTATTTAACATTTTGTTTTTGCATTTTCTGTTGTAAGTACTTTTTTTTACTTCTTGTTATTCATCTATCTTCTTTTTCTATCCAAAGCTTCCGAATACCTGGCCCTTTTATTTGTTCCGAGACTTTTCCGTACGGACCCAACCTCTTACCAAACCCGCTTCTTATTCGGTCTCAGGCTTTTGGTGATGTATCTCTAAAAGTTTTCGCCATTGATCACATCAACAATAAAAGTTCACACTTTCTTTCATGCAAAAATTCAGCTGCATTTATTTATTTATTTATTTATTTTTCAAAATTTAGTACTCTCAAGCTAGTCAGAAGGCAGGAAAACAAGGTCCAAGTGACAATTTAGAGCAATCTTAGAGTTTCAATCCCGCTACTAATAAAATAATATATCATAGTCTAAAAAGTATATTATATATTAGATTGAGGCCTATTGTTTTATTAATAGCGGAGTTATAACCTTCGTAGTGGGCTTCTCTTTTCAACATATAAAGTTTGTTCCTTTTGACAAACTCCAAGATCACGTGGATCGTAAAACTAAAATCGGTATCTCTCTCCAACTTACACAGCCTTTTTCTTTCATTATAATTCAGGTGCAAAAAACTTGTTGTGTTTTATGCATGGTAATGAGATCATTACACCACTTGTTCTAAGCATTTTTGTTGCGGTTATTGATGTAGAAAACTAAATAAGAAAATAAAATAAAAAAAAGATAATAATGAAGATTTAACGTAATTTGATAATATATTTATCCACTTACTAAAACAAAATAAGAGAATTAATTAATAAGGAGTATCATAAACGAGCTCTATATATATACACATTATGAGTCACATAAATAGATGAGTTATTTGAAACTAAATTGATCAACACATTTCCTATTGCAAAAAATAAATATAAATAAAGTTAAAACCATTAATAAAGATACTTTTCCTAATACATCCCGCAAGGGGGAGCTTGGATATGAGATTCCAATATTGCATGAAGTTTTTTTTTCTTTTTTTCTATTTTTTGTTTTGATGCTTTTTTAGCTTTTTTTTTTTGATAAAATAAGAACATAAAGGAACAGTTGTTGTATGGAGATAAAAACTGTCCAGGTACATCGGAGCTAGGAAGGGACATCAATTGGCAAAGGCCCAAGGGACATAGAAAAAGACACAAAGGTGTAGAGAAGAATGTGGAGGAACTGTTCATGCCGCATGTCTTATAGATTAGAGGCACACAACCTAAGGATTGAGAGGCACATGGCCTATGGTAGAGCAAGGAGGAGAAAAAAAGACGTTAACTATAACAAAAATTAAAATTTAAAAAAAAAAAGAAAAAGAAAAAGCGGTGTAAGTTGTAGGAGCACATAGAGAGAAGAGTAGCTTAATTTATGGAGAATCAGAGACTCATTTGAGTATAAAACTCTGATAACATATAGAAAATTAAATAAGAAACTAAAATAAAGAAGAGAACACAAAAAAAATTACCCTGATTCGACATTATGACTTCATCCACAGATTAAAAACAAAAAGAGAGAATTCACTAGTTAAAAGAATTATGAATGAACTCCATATAAATATATATTACAAATCATATAAACGGGTAAATTACTTGAAACTAAAATCAAGACATTTCGTAATAAAAATACAAATATAATAAGGAAAACCTACTATGAGAGAGGCCTAAAATGCCACATCACTGAGAGACAATCTAAGAGCGGAGAATATTGGATTAATAGCAGGCCCTACATCTTATTTGTTAATATATGGAGTGTGTTGCAGGTGATTTTAGTTAAGGTTTCCCTTGATTTTGCCTCGGTGTGACACCGTCGTTTGACAGCAAAAAAATGAAAAATACAAAAAAAAAAAAAAAGAGGCAGATGCTAGAGTTGGCAGGCATGTAGGGGCAGAGTCTCACAACCGGAAGGGGTGGAGTTGTGACCCCCTCCGTGACCCCCGACTTGACGAGCGCAATCGTGACTAGATCGCGAGCCAATGGGTGGAGGTCGTGATGGTCCTGAGGGTGGATCGCAACCCATCGTGAGGTAGACAGCATTGCGGGCCTCGAAGATGAACGCTTTTTCTTTTTTAAAGTTTTTGCTTCTTTACTAACTTGTGTAAAACTTAGTGTGGATGTCGTGTTATAGTTATATTATTACATCGTTTTGTTTTACACTGCTGGATTTTGATCGGAGGGTTTAAACAACCTGCCTCATCTATATGGAAATATAAAGTTTCTCGCAGTAGTCTTTCCCAAATAAAAGTCAGAAATACAAATAAAGATACTTTCCTAATAATTGCATGCAACAAAAAAGGCATATTCAACAATATATTGTTGGTGAATAAACTGTGCAAGTATTATTTCTTAAAATCCATCTTACATGGTTGTTATTTTATTAACCATCATCCTCATCACCGTAATCTTCATCGTCATTACATACATACATACATATAGTACTTAAGAACTCTAGGTTTGAAACGGCCATGCTAACCATAGGGGACAGCTTTGTAGAGGAAAAATGAAATGGAGAGTCCGTTTGGTATTGTTTTCAAAATAAGCAAGAATGGTTTTGTTTTAAAAAATAAGAATTTTTTAAGAATTATGCAGAGAGTGTTTTTAAATTTTTTGTCTCAAAAAATATACAAAAACATTTTTAAAAATTTTCAAAACAAAACCAATCAGGCCAATAATATCAAATGTCTTGCCTAAAAAGCAAATCATTACTGAAACACACCTGAAAGTGACATCATTAAATGATATAATAGAAGTATTTTCCAGCTTGATGCACCATCATAACTCTTGACCTAGCAGTCTTTTCTATTTTTCCCAAAACTTCCCATACCTACAAAGGCTAATAGCTCTTTCCTCGTTGATCCTCATTTCCAAGAAGTTCTTGATTTGAAATATTGGTTAGCCTGTTTATTCATTCCTTCTATCATTACTTATTTTGAATGGCAAAATCTTTCTTTTTATCCTTACTCTCTCATTGCACTTACTCTTTTTTCTTTGTCACTTTTTTTTAATTGGTAAGGTGGACAAAATTATGGATAAGTTGATTGCCACTGTAAGAAAAAAAAAATTAACAGAATTAAACGAAATTCGTGGTATGTTCTTCATGATAATTTACTCCATTATAATTTATTTTATTTAACCTTATTTTTTTGGAGATATACCTCGTGCGAACTAATCCATAACCAAAATTTTCCTTAGCAGTAAACTTTTTTTTTTTTTGTCAAGTCTAACGTTAATATTAAAATTCTTGACGAACCTTTTTGGTATATATCATGTGACAAATGCAACAAAATTTCAAATTCAAATTACAGCGAAATATATGAATGCATTTACTTCAAAAGTGTTCAAGCATGGGTAACGCCAAGGTAACTTCTTTTCTTTTTCTTTTTATTGTAATTTAATTGATTCTTAATGTGTTATGCCTCAAGTTAAAATAATAAATGCTGTGAGTAAAATGAGGCTTATATTATCCATGTTTAAGTATATTTGATACTTTGGTTTCTAATATTTTTGCACCTCAAAATAGGTCAAAAGCATCAATAAAAATAAGGCCTTTGTTTCGCTCTTCCCTCTGTTATATACCTTAGTCCGAATTATCTCTTGTTAATTTTCTTCTCCTTATAGAATCATGTTGCACTATCTTTATTCTATTTGCTGAAACGACGATTCACTCTTTGAGTACGTAACTATTTTATGAATCCTTTCCATCGTGATTATTATAGAGCTAAAGCTAATGTTGAATTGCAAGATTCTTCGGGCTTCATCAAAGAAATAGTAATTTTTCACAACCAGCTGAGAAACTCTGTAATGCCCTGGAATTTATTTAATGTTATTGTAATATAAGTGATGAATTAGTATGCCATAATTAATGTTTCAACATTAATTTGATTATTTGGTTGAATTTTAAATTTTTGGTTGTTTTGTTAATTTGATAAATTCAAATGATTTCTTATTGTTTTAAAATGATGTTTTGAGTTTTAAAGCACAACAATTTGTAAAATGTTAAAAATATTCCGTTTTACAAAACCGTGGGTGGCATTTGGTTTTCGTACAGTAAAACCGCCTACTGTTTCTCTCTATTTATTCTCTCTCCTCTCCCTCTCTCTTCACTCTTTCTGCTCGCTCTCTCTCTCCTCTCCTCACCCGTGAACTCTCTCTCTCATTGTTTCTCGGTTTCTCTCTTTCCCACTCAAATTTCTTCAAGATTTTGAAGCCAAATTCGGGTCTAAGCTTCGGGTTAGCGAATAGGAAGCTCGGGGACGAGATTTGGCAACCAAAAACGTGGATTTAAAGCTTCGATTCGAGGTTAGTTTTGAAATTTCTAAACTTTTTCCAAAATTTTCAATTTTGTGCATTTTTGAGATTTAAGTTCGTTTGAGCTTAGAAAACCTTTGATTTGAGTTAAATGAACTTAGAACAACTAGAATCTAAGCTTAGATTGAAGAAAAACGGATTGGATTCAAGATTTTTTATTTTTCCTCATTTTTTTCCATTTTCAGATTTTTGAGATTTTTGTGTTTGAATCTTGTTTAAATGAGTTCAAAAGTGTTCTAGTATGTCTTTCTATCATCTATGATTGTTTTCCATGCCTGAGATTTGAGAAAAACACGTTAAAATCAAGATTTGGATTTTGGGGGATTGAAAACCCGTGGCTGAAATTTCTGGGTTTTCCCAGTTCGGCAGGCCGGATTCAAAGGATTGGCAGGCCGGACTGCACCGTTCGGCAGGCCGAACCTAGGAAATGTCCGGCCAACCGGACCTGGTTTCCGGCAGGCCGAACTGTATAGTTCAGCCGGCCGAAGCAGGGAGTCCGCCAGGCCGGTCGGGCATGGGAAATTTTGTGATTTTTCACCCGTTTTCACTGTTTTGAACCCCGATTTAAATTTCAACCTTGTAAAATGATTTTAAAGATACAAATGGCACACTAGGACATCATGAAATGGTTTAGTAACATAGAATGTCTCGAGCTAGATATTGATCGACTTAGTGTGTATCTAGGATCGTTCGTGGTTTTGCGGAGCTAAAGTATAGCGGACCAGGATTACGGTGTGGGGCACCGACATGAGTATCGAGGTAGGACTTCTACCCCATTCCTTGGTAGCCTAGTTTCAAAATGAGTTGGCTTTGAAAAGGATTTCTATTAAAATGTTTTCAACGGTTGTTTGAAAATGAATTTATCGGTTATATTTTAATATACCGTGAACTGAAATGAACTTCATAATGAATGTAAATGACAATACTCGATAAATGGGTTTTGAATGATGATGAAAATAAACACATAGGCATGATGTCATATCAGAGATTGGGTCGTGTAGCGATCGACCTTGGGGGCAGGTCTCGAAACCCAACTGGGCCACTACGGTGGTGATATTCTTATGGTTTGCCTAGGAAAAGAAAATGATATTTCTGGTTGTCCGAGTAAACTATTTTGGGTAAGAACGGTTTTATTTAAATTTATTTATTTATTCAATGTTTCTTTTAAATAATTCCTTCAATAATGAGATTTTCCTTTAAATTAAATAATTTGATAAAATACTGTCCTACTAAGCCTTTCGCTCACATTTTCTTTGTTTTTTAAATTTTCCCCCCCTTCTAGGTGGTTTCCCATTTAGGTTCGGAGAGGATTCAACGGACCGAACTCAGGAGCAGTAAAAGGATCTATTAGACTAATTGTATAAATTAAACAAGGCATGTAATGTTAACTTTCCTTGTGCTTGGACTGTAGTTGTATTGTTATATTATCAGTACTATGTGTGTGCACAAGTTGTGGGTCTGTGGGACCTATACTCGCGGCTCTATTATTTTGTTATTCGTTTAATGATTTCAATTGTTTAATGTGTATGAATTCTTTTACCAAATGTTGTTTTGAAACTTTCGCATTTTTATCATTTAATTTAACCCCTAAACTCTTGATTTTAATTAAATTCCCTCTTAATTAATTTAAATAATCCGCCACATCACCTCCCGTACTCCGGGGCGTGACAAACTCGCAGAGTGCACTGTTATGATATTGATGGTGAAAACAACTACGGTATGAAATAGAACATTAGTTTTTGTTCATCATCTTTCTTTTGTTCAATTTGCTGTATGTATCATTAACAAAGTTTTAGTTTTTTTTTTTTTTTTTCCTTTTCAATATCAAAATGTAAAGTTCAATGAACTTATTCCGAAACCTGTAAAAGAAATGATTGTGATATTGATAAACAAATATAACATCATTTCGATCTTAGGCTTAAATCTCCGCACTGAAGAAATAAGTGCAGCCAACAATCTTCAACTGGATCTACCTCAAACAACCCAAGGAGGGGAACAAAATAAATAAATAAACACCTTATTTCTGTCAACTTACTTTCACTACTACAAAAAGTAGCTAAGAAACGCTTAAAAGATAACAATTTAGGAACCGTTGTTATCTCTACGTAACAAAAGTACGGCATGGAGACCTTCGTCTTTCAAAAATCTGTACTGCACTTTAGACGATGGTTTTCTAGAAGCTGTCATCTAATATTTCACTTTATATGACGGTTCATGGTCTTATATTAAGTGGCCTTTTAATTTTTGTAAAAATTGATATAGCACCTAGTACTCTTCTCTCTCTCTTCCTCGTAGTTTCCCCTCTCCCTTTTGCACCACGCCCAATCACCATCGGCCTTCCTCTCCCTCTCTTTCTCCGTCGCCATTGTCATTGCTAAATCACCCTTGATGCCCATCACCCACCCTTGCCTTACTTTCGTCTCCCTGGTCCTCTCTCTCACCTATGTCACCCTTGCCCTCGCCTCGCCTCGCCTTCATTGCCCTTGCCATTGCTCTTCATTGTCGTCCCTTCACCGCCTCCGGTTTAGTAATTGTTTTTTGTACTGATTGTTTTCTTTAAATATTTAGTTAATTAGGGTTTATTTAGGTTTTATAAATGAATTTGTTATTTGAAATTGTTTGAAATTAGTTATAAATTATTTATATAATTTTTTGTGAGACTGATCTTGATTGAGTTGGAGATGTTGTTTTAATTTAGTTATTTAGTTAATTAAGTTTAATTTAGGTTTTGCATTGGATTTGTTATTGAAAATTGCTTAAAATTAGTTATCTATTAATTAGTAAATTTTTTCTACTACTTTATTTTTTTAATTATCTGGTTTCTTTGAAATAATTTTATTGGTACCTTTTATTTAGGTTTTGTAAAATTTATTAGATTGTTGTTAGAAATTGTTAGAAGTTATTTTAAATTTGTTGTGAGATTGAATAAATTTTGATTAATTAATTTTGTAATAATGGATAAGAAATAGATGTATGCTTTTAGGATGAGTGATGAATAGGAGAAAGGGGTTGAGGATTTTGTGGCTTTTGTGAAGGTTAATGTCAAAAGGTGTATGATTTGTTGTCCTTATATAGATTGTTGTATTATTAGAAAACAATCATATGATAATGTTAATTTTCATTGGTATCGATATGGGATTGATTGGACTTACCAAATATTGATATGGCATGGTAAGGAAGTCCTTACTTCGTCATCGACAATGAGGGAAAATGTCCACATTAGTCATATTGATCATGAGAATGAGGATGGTAATAATATGGTCGACATGATGAATAATTTGGAAGAAGTCTTTGTGTGCTGGTTGAAGTTATTTGAGACAATGATGGAAGATGTAGAGACACCGCTGCTTAGCGAGTCTTCAAAATATACCAAACTATCTAGTTTGATCAAATTATAGAATTTAAAGGCATCATGTGGATGGTCAAATTTAAATTTCACAAGACTTTTAGAATTTTTATATGATGCATTTTTAGATAATAATAAAGTGCCAGCAACTACGTATGAGTTAAAGAAGACGTTGAGTACTCTAGGAATGGAATATGAGAATATACATACTTGCCCAAATAATTGTCTGCTACACCGAAAATAGTATGAAGATTATGATGAATGCCCGGTGTGTAATGAGTCTAGGTGAAAAAAAGCTAAGAAATTATCGGATGGAAGAAAAGGTGCACGAGCAAAGGTATTGTGATACATTTCAATCATGTTGCATTATATTTTATTGAACTATTTCATATGTTGTCTTGTAATTTACTACATTATATTTTATTCCCTCATTATTATATTGTTTTTTACTTTGTTGTATTTTTATTTAAACCATTTCATTGCACAAATTATGATTAGTATGAAAGTTTATTCAATTACTTCAATGATTGGGTATATTTGCTAATTTTTAGTTGAATTTATACTTGTTTTAAATATTTTACTTGTTATAGATATATATTTTTGCAATTGTAGAATATAGTAACTAAAATCAGTGAATTGTGAGACCAAAGAATTGATAAATAATGAGACATTAAAGGCCACCCATAGAAAATATGACCAAAACAACATTTATTTATTATTTTCTTTTTGTAGTTGTAGGACATTAGATGACGGCTTTTCTTAAAAACCATTGTCTAAAGTCAACAATGTCATGCTAGCAAACGCCCAGGTGGACACTAGGTGACGCTTTAAAACCGTCATATAAAGTACAACAAATATTAGGATGATGGATTATACGAAGGTTTGGCTAATTGTCGACTTATCTTTAGATGACGGTTTAAAATCATTGTCTAACCTTTTGTCTGTAGTAGTGTTTGATGATGCACCAAATCAAGTGCTACCCAAAGATGTTTCTAGGGAAAATGATTTTGCAAAAAATAATAAATAATAATAATAATAATAATAACTTCAACAAGTTTTATTAAAGAAGTATTAATAAATGATGAAACTGCACCAGTTTTTTGGCTAATCGTTTTCAACATATTTTGTGTCAGTTATGGACTTTCTCTTAAAACAAACTAACATTGGCATAACTTTTATTTTGTATGCAATGCAATTCTGCATGTTTAACAAAGGAACAAAATAAGTTGTATTTTGTTATCTTATAATTTAAAATATTTCATATACGTCTCTAATTAAATGTAATCTTTTAACTTAATTGGGCACTATCAATGTATATTCTCTTTTTTTTTAACGTGATCAATGTATATTATTTCTGAATCTCTAAGCAGAATGAAAAGCAAAATGAGTTGTAATTTTTTATCTTATAATTTTGTATGTTTCATCTATTTTATGATTAAAGATAATATTTTAATTAATCTCTAAGTAGACATATTCTTCTATTTTTCTACATAATTATGTTTGTATTTTATGTTATAACAATTTCAACTACAAAGTGTAGACACATAGGGCTTACCATCAATCTATCACACGTCTTAATCTGAGCTCTTTAAATCCTTTGAAAACATTTCTCAAGAATTCAAGATTTTGGGTTTTAAGAAATTGATAGCACTTTGTAAGCCTCTCCATGAAACTTCCAATACATACAACTTGGATTACAAAAATCCTAAATAAGATAATTCCAGTTTTCTCCTTTTTCTTTTGCTTTTTTTCCCTATAATCTTATATCTTAAAATTTTGTTTTATAAAAAAACTTTTTTTCTTTAAATGTGGCCAAACTAATTTTTTTTACAATCCTCTAAAATATTCTTTTACAAATGTGATTTTTTATACATAGTTTTTCTGTTGCCTCATTGAAATAATTTTTCTCAAGTTTGCAACCGATAACTCAAAAAGAGAGCTATAAAAACTAATAACATGTATTTGATGAAGAATAACGCATGTTTATGGTTGAAATTCACGATGATGCCAAAGTATAGATAACGAAAGTTTGAGAATAAATTTAAAAGGATTATGCAAATTTGAATGTTTAACATATTCTCCACTCATTAAAAAAAAAAAAAAAACACTCGTTTTAGAGTGAACAAAAAATTTGTTTAATCTTCTGACACGGTAGATTGTATTCTTATTCTCAATCTTTGGAGGAGTGTTTGTCAACAGAGATGCTCAGCTCAAGATATTCATTTATCACATTAAGTTTTCATAAACATGCAGATGGTCACTAGTCACATGAAACCGTTTAAGCCATATGCGCAATGACTAAACTCACAAATAAGAATCGGTATTCAACTAAACATGTCTTGAGGAGTTGAAAAAAAGGATATTTATCTTTTCATACCATTTATTTTAGATTAATTTAAAAACTATATTTGTAGTTTTTTGTCTAATCAATGTTTTAATACACAAATTTATAATTTAACCAATCAATAATTAATCTTGACCTTTAAAATGAGTAATTATCTTTTAGTAAGAAAGAAAAAATTAAAACTTTCAAAAATAAGAAGAAAACAAAAACACACAAAACACCTATTTTTAGAGTATTTTATATATTTTTTAGGTCAAAAACTTTGTTATAGTTTGTTAAGTTTTAGAGTTCTTTTATTTTTCACTTTGAAGATATCTTGACAACTTTTTATGTCAAAGAATAACGTTTGAATCAACCTAAATACAAGATATAAAAAGGTATATGACCCTAGGAAAAATAAAAACAGGTGTAGTCTCACATTGACTCACTGTAAAAAGAGAGGGCAGTTTTAAGCCTATATAAAGGGTTTAGAGCTTTGTTTTAAATTATTCCACTCTAAAAGTACTTCCAGTATTGATTTCTAATTTTACTTAATCCTTTTTTGTTTCTTTATTTAAACTTCTTATTTATTCTTAGACCGTCTAAATATACATTTCTTATAGAGGGTCTTGATCACTCGCGGAGACAGAGTAATTTTTTTTTTTTTTTTTATAACAATGCAAAAGTAATTAGTAATAAAATGTTCCCTAGTCTACCATGCCATTAATGAAGAATCAACTCTCAAGCTATTATTATTACCCTACAAACCCTTTGCGTAAAATATAAAATTTACTATCATTACCAAACATATCAGATCAAACCCTTTTAAACATTTTCAATTTACGCGCATCTAAACTGATTATGGAGTAAAAGAAGGATAGATGTTGATTTCCCCCTTTAAGGGAGAATTAGACAAGAAAAAATAAAAAAAGAGAGAGAGAAAGAGAAAAGAGATGAGAAAGATAAAAAAGTTGTAAAACTTACAATAAGCATTTTTGTCTTATTGATAGTACTAGAGGCGGAGCAACACAGAAAGGGTGGCCGGCCGTCTCTCTAAACTTTTTTTTATTCTAATATTGTATATAAAATTTTGTAAAAATCATGGTCCACCCCCTAATATTGTATTTTGTCTTTTCTTAAGTTCTATATCTCATTCATTTAATTTTTTTTATCATGTTGGCATACACGCGCCGCCCCCTCCTGATTAATTTTTCTAGTCTCCATCCATAGGTAGTGCTGTTATTTTAACTTTTGGATTAATATTTCAACTATCTAATCTATTATTAGAAGAAGTTTTGTGTTGCACACGAATTTTTAATGAGTATACTCGTAGATCAGGCTATTGAGGAATTAATCCAATAATTGAAATAGCAGAAAATATCGATAAGACAAAAATATCCATCATGTTATAAAAGCTCCCAAAAAAAGAACGCGAACACTTATATATCGGACGTTAGAAAAATTAATCCAATAATTAAAATAACAGTATTTACATATAGGGAAAAAAAAAATCTATCATGCTATAAAGTCTCCCTAGGAAACAAAAGCCAAAAATAAATACCACGAATCGTTAAAAACTACAATGAGCCTTTCCAAAAAAAAAAAAAAAAACAAACAAACAAAAGAGAGGCGTGTTTTCCTCATTAGTGAGGCATTTTTGTGTCCTTTTAATCTGCATTAAATGGTCAGAAATAAACAAGTTCATCATAAGTTAAATAATCTCACACACATTAAATTTAAGAGAGGGAGGGATTTAAACCAAAGTATAGAATTAATTAAATTAATAGGCCAATTTTTAAGAAACTTTAATAAATAAGGTCAAATTAAGTGCGAATCTAAGTAGAATTTCAGATATAACTCATCTCCTTCATCTCGAAACAAACATGAGAGCATTTTCCGAGGCACGCCAAATACAGAAACCATCTTAGGCACACATTTTCTGTCGAATACTAACAAAAAAAAAGGCGAAGAAGATGACGCTGAGATATGCTTGCTAGGAGAATCTACACTGAGCAAAGCTTGAGAGCAACGGTGGTCACAAGGTCGCGATGGTATCTCTTTCATAGTCGCGAGAAGATCTTTCCACTGTCGAAGAAGCCGTCCAAGGATTGGCGACGCACCGCCGACAATCTCAATTTGCAATGACTTCGTTTGTGGTCAGATTCTCCCAAGGTTGGATTATATTTCGGCCGCAAGCAGATCCTACCAGTGCCGAAGAAGACGTCTATTTCATAGCCGCTAGCATTTCCAGTCGGTGCCAAAGCGTCCAATGATTTAGTAGAGAAGAGATAGATGGAGAGAGAAAGAGAAAGGAAAGAGATGGGGATGTAAAGAGAAAGAGGATGAGTAGTAGAGAGAAGCAATATGGAAAAAGTAGAATAGGAAGGTTAAAAATTGAACATAAAATAATTCAAACTAACGTTGGCCTGTTAATTTTTAATGATTGAAAATGTATTGCTTACTACCAAATGATTCAAAAATTGCGTACTTAATATATATTCCCTTAAATTTATCAAAAACACAAAAATTTGAAAATACAAAAGAAAAGCAACTAAACTGCTAGTGGTCATTGGCGATCCCATATTTGAAAATATGCATGTCTCGGTGGGTGAGGATCACCGTTGCAACCCCAAATCACAATGGCAGTCACGATTGCATGGCATCCCACCTTCGGTCATGAATCGTCCCTCGAAATCTCATCATTGTCGCAACAGGTTGTGACTAAGAACCTGATCCCATTGCGATGAAGATTGCGACTGAGATCGCAATCCCGTTGTGAGCCCTTACAACCGTTTGATGGTTTCGGAGTTTTCTTTATATTTTTTTAGGGTGTTTTTTTTTTCTATTATTATTATTATTTGATTAAGAATAGGCTGTTATAAAATGGAAATTCTACTATTATATATCATATGGAACTTTGTCTTTGCGGCATTAACTAAGTATATTGGATAAATATAATATGTAAAAGTTTTTTTATAATATATTTTTATTTTATATTATATCATATGAGATATTTATACTATTTGTAATTTAATTTTTTTTTAAACACTTTATTTTAGAGGGTGTTTGAAAACTAAATTTTGTTATTATAATTTTAACTTTTATATTATATGAAATAAAAATATGTTACGATATAAAACATTTACGTACTTGTTTTTTAACTTTTAAGTTTTAATCTCGTCGTCAAATACTGTCGGAATTGGACGGTTATAAACGCATACCTCATTGATGAGGAAAAACAAGCCTGCCGTTGATCAATCAACCGATGAACCGATCTTCCTAATCATCTTCAAATCATCACCAGTACGAGAACGAAGAAGGAGAGTTCAAGTGGTAATACTGAATTCTGAAACAGAGTATAACGACTGAGTCAAAAGTCAGCACCAAAAATGGAGTTTTGGCACAAAGCCCGAAGCTTCGCCGAGGAAGCGACGAAGCGGTCGCAGGAGCTGGCAAAGGACGCCGCCCGCCGGACTCAGGAGCTCGCCACCGGAACTCCGAATCTCTCCGACATCGTCTCCGAGGCCTCCAAGCGCGCCGACCTTATCCGCTCTGAAGCCCTCAAGCGTGCCCAAAACATCAAGTACTTCGCCGCCTCCTCCACGGCGACGGAGCCTCCTATGCTGATCGACGACGATCTCGATGCCTTCGGAGTCACCGAGGAGCTGAGGGACTTCGCCCAGGGCATCACCCCTACCACGTTTAGCGATTTTCCTCTCGAAGGTACTTTCGCTCCGTCTTTGAGAACTTCTTTCCCGGTTCCGTTTGGTTGCTGAGAAAATTTGGGTGACGGTTAGAAAAAGGATGAATATTTATATCACTGTTAGGATCATCGCCACTTTTTTTCCATTATTCAGAAATTGTTGTATGGTCTCGGAATTTTGCTTGTGAATCGGTGATTGATCAAATACTAGTATGCTGTATCAACTTGGAAAAAAATTGATTTTCTGTTTTTTTTTTTTTTCTTAAGAGATGAAATTAATATGCACCATTCTTAAGAGAATTTGCACAACACTTTTTATTTGTTAAAAAAAAAAAAAAAAAGGAAGTGTTCCCAAGGATGAAATGTTGCAAGCATCATAGCAGAGAGTTTGAAGAGTAGTGATAGGTGTTGTTGTTCAAAATACCAATTTTACCAGAAACCCTGACTGGAGGATGGAGAGAGGTTAAATAAATAACTTAGCATTTTGTTGTTTATTTGTTCACTCTCTTAAATCTAAAAGCTTACAGGAATTGATTTGTGCAACATGCAGATGATACACAATTTTATGATGTTGATACTGTCTCAAATGTTAGGCAGGATCTCTCAGAGTGGCAACAAAAACATGCAAGTCTCGTTCTTTCAACTGTCAAGGTAGATTCATTTTTGTTAAGCAAGTTGCAGAAATTCAAGCAATTTGATGTGATTAGAGTGGGAAGAGTTCATCAGAAAGACATTGGCTTTCTTTTTGTTTAATGTGTTCAACTATTCATCAGGGTCAACTTAGGTTCTTAATTCTTAACAAGTGAAAACCCAAACACTTAGTTGCATAAGAGGATAACATGAAAGGGATGAAAGAATCAAGGATACTGTTTGGTGTGTGTTTCTTAAATATTTACTTTGTGGGGAATGAAATACATGGTCATAAGTTGAGTCATAAGACACTATGGTGATGTTTTCCTGCCACATTGATTAAATCCTAAATTGATCAAATGCTGTGGGGAAAAAATTACTCAGCTTCGCATCATGCTAGAATGAGACCTTAATTTGCTTTCAATTTACTACTAAACAGTTCATTGACAGTAACAATGTTGTATAACTGTATCATTTCATGCAGGAAATTTCCAAATTAAGGTACGAGTTGTGTCCACGTGTTATGAAAGAGAGAAAGTTCTGGAGGATCTATTTCATCCTGGTGAACGGGCATGTGGCACCGTAAGTAACTTATCTTGTAGGTTATGCCTTCATTCTGGAATTTGAATTTAAGCTTTTACTGGTTTTGAAGCTGTTTTATTTGAGTCTAGAAATCATAAAAATTGAACCACTGCAATAAAATGACTGATCTACATAGACGACCATATCTGTACTAGATATGCGGTAAAAACAGTATACATGTTGGATATGTGTATTTTAGAACTTTGTTTCTGCTGTTTAACTCAATAGCTTATTTATTTATTTCTAAATTAACTGTTGACCTATTGGCAAAGCATTCATGAAATCCAAGCATGATAGTGGTATGTGGCCAACCTGTAGCTGTGAGTGTTCTTTCCATTCCTAGAAAAGATTAATCCTGGGTAGCTCATATAATTATATAAACCTCTGTATATACATCTTGGTTTGATACATTTTAATTTTTCAGGAATTACATAATTTTGAAACTAATTGTTTTCTTTTTTCTGAGTATCTCTGAGTAAATATAAAAGAAAGGATACCTCGATAAATCATTTTTGAAAGGTTGTGATTCTCTACCCTTTTGGTACATGTTTTTAACCTTTTGTATTGTTCCTTTAGCTATGAGAAGAAATATCGGGAGGCTGTTGAGTCAAAATCAGCTGAACAAATAAAAGATGACGGAGTTCAAGACAAACCCTTGAAGCTGGAAACAACTTCAGAAGCAGAAGTCAAGGAAGCAAACCAGAAAAAAAAGGAAGCAAACCAGCATAGTAAAACTTCAACCTCGTCGTCGACTGAGGAAGACTTGGATATCTTTCTCCTGGGAGATCCTGGAGATATTGAAGATGATTGTCCAGGTGCTTGTTTGTTTTCACTTGTTTGCTTTGTAGCTGTGGCTGCTCAGAAACATGGATGCTGCCTCTTTAGTCCTGAATTTCCCCTGTTGAAGTCACAATTGTGTCCTAATGATAAGATTTTTGCTGCTTCCGAATATAATAGCAACAACTCTATTCCACTAAAAGATTACTATGAATAGGGGACTTAACATGCGTTAAAACAGTGGAGCATTTAGGTTTAGGCGTTTAACCATGCAACTATCCTATAGCTTTTGGCTAAAGTTTAGTTGTTATTTTTGCGTTGTTCACTGAAGTTGTGAGTGTTTGAGCAATTTTTCTTTGAAAGAACTGATTATTTCTAAAACAAAAGGCATTCACTCTTTTGGGATTTTGTTTTTAGATATAGTTATGGACCGAATTGCTTGCCCTGTTTTCATTTCCATTGCCTTCAGTTATTATCTGTAGATTACGTGTCTAATATGCTTTGTCTAGAGGCCTAGGCAACATTATATTTGACAGACTTCATATATTCTGATTACGTTTCTGGTTTTTCAGATCAGGATAACGGGGGTGACTTTGACGATGATTTTGACAAAATGTTGGAGAGCTTGGTAAGCAGAATTCTCTTGTTATATTTCTGTTTAAATTTATCAATTTTCTGGCAAGGAGTATTACACATCTCTTATACTTGTGAATAAGTAATTTAGTAGTACATTGCCCTTTAAACCAATACATAGCGGATTGCTGATCATATCTAGCACATGAAAGTCCGTCCTCATGGGTGATATTTATTACAATTATTAAACCTACTACGGGGCTCCACTTGCCTGTTATTTATGAAACACATCAATATAATGGTTCTTGAGTTTTGCACCTCTGGCATATTGCTCCACTTAGAAATACATATAAAACAAGGGTGCAATGCAATCTTCGTTATGGTATTGCCTAGTTTAAGACAGTATGGTTCTCATGAATACATTTTATGGTCTGAATTTGATTTAAATTAGTGTACATTTGTATAGTATTGGAAGATATAGTAGTGCATCTTAGAACTCTCCATAAGCATGGGCGGAGTTTAAAAATAATAATAATAAGGGAGGGGGTGCAGACATATAATTTGAGATATTGAGGAGGGACAAAGTGCGAATTTGAAGAAAATATTCATGCAAAATTAAGTAGAAAATAAAAATTTAGGTGGGGGCGGCCACCTAACCTCGTGTTCATGCAGCTCCACCCCTGCCCATAAGAATTCTTATCTTGTGTAGCATTTAAATGATATTTTCAAGCGCTTTCCAATTGTAAACCTATAACCATGTTTTGGTGGTACAAAACCTATGCTTATAAATGCCAAATACCATGCACATCATATACCTAGTAACGATCGAATCTAGTCTGTTTTTTTGCTGACATTGCTTTGAAACTCGCTTGAACCTTAGGATGATGACAAGGATGAATTGTAAGAAGACTGCAGAAGTTGTTGAAGCTCTGTTTGAACGTGCTTCTTCATCAGAAAGGAATTTTTCCTTGACAAATGGGGTACAGATTCACCAATTTGACTACTGGAAAGCTATGTCATAATTCCAGATCACATCTTGTTTCTTTGCCTCATCAATTTCTCCAATTATGTGCATAATCCTTTTTTTTTTTTTTTGTCCTGTTTTATTGCTTCATTTTTCCCTTGGTTTTGTTAGGTGTCATTCTCTGTAAAATAGTGTTCTTTTTCAGTCAGCTATTTCTCACATTTATGTATAGTATCGTTTCTCTCTTTTTTTTTTTTGTCAACAACATATTACACACACACACACATAGCTGGATAAATAAGTTAGAGGAGCTATACAATTTCGTAGTTGTATTTTGATCTGTATGATATTTTTAGTACTAACATTCCCAATCATTGCTGCATTTCTAGTCCTCATTTTTGTAGAAGACCATAAAGTATACACGTATTCTTGCACACAAGGTAAAATTAATCAAACATATCTAATGCCATCTTAAATAATCAATTCTTTTTAACTTGCAATAATTACTATTTGAAGCATTTTTATTTGAATTAATCTCATAAAAATGTATTCAAACTTCGCACCAACTTCCAATTTGATCCATGATGTTTGACTTAAAAACGTCTCAAAACCTAATTAATTTTGGTGTTACAAAGTCGGTCTTTCTAAAACGATAGAAAAAAGCGCATGAATTGTGTTTGTGTAAATATTTTTGGAACCATATCAGGTGTTATAATATAAATTTAGAGGAAAACCAGATGGAATTACTAAGAACTGAATATGGCATACCAAACCCTTTTTTGACAAGTGAATATTACCCTAAAAGCTACTGAAATGTGCATTTTACCTTCACTTAAATAGCACCTGGGTTTGTTATAAAAAATGACATGAGGGTGGCACCTATGCATCCGCAGGAGAGCGTTCCACCTAGGGGGAAGCATCTGCACGAACAGTGGTAGACGAAGCGGAAGTGAGAATGTCGGCTTGACTAACGCAAACATTGGTGAGAAACCAATACTCCGGATCAAAAAGAGCACAAGTTTCGATGACTATCGTTTAGATTTATCCTTTTTCATTTTTCGATTGAGAGGTATTTTCGTAACTCAATATGGAGAAAGTTAATCTAGTATTGTTGGGTTAGGAAATTCCTTTGACTAGAGTCTTTCTACGTTAGAACCTTTTCTTCCCATTTCCTCTCCTCGCCAAACCCTAAACCTCTGAAGTCCACTTCCAAAAGGGTTTGGCAGCCCTATGCAGAATATATTTAAATTGCTAAAAGCCAATTGTACAGTTTGTTCCTCTTGCGTCTTGACCTAATAAGAAACATTTAAATTCAACATGTTCATACATCCACCATATTAGCCCAAACACATGTCAAAAATCCAAATTTCAAATATTATTATGTCTTATTCTAATACAAACTGAACCAAACTGTCATGTTGAGTGGGTTAGTAGTGCTCCAATTGGAAGTAGTTATGATAAGGCGTTGAAAATTATATAAAGGCTAATACATGACTTTGATCAAGTCTTAATTTTAGAAGCTTATACCAAAAAATTAATTAAAAAAAAGTGGTGAGATGACATTCAGGAACTTCCAAGTTGGACCAACATTAGAAAACTAAAAAAAACCCAATTTCAAGTGGAGATGATGTTTGCTTCCACTAAGTTGACTTTAATTTTGATGTTGTTTTATTGAACCGGTTAGGCTTTAGAACCATGGGTAGAACTGTGGAAAAAGTTTCAAATGGAACATATAATTTGAATAAGCATAAATAAGCCCCAATGTTCTTAAAAACTCGTTGTCTTTACTATTGATCAATTTATTAATTCAGTTTTCATTGACGTTGTCAAACATAGTGCTTCATGTGCGCTTTCTACATAAAAATATTCACAAGGCATTCTTTGCCTCTATAATATGATTTGGTATTAACCAAATAGAACTAATATAAAATAAAGGTGCAGATTATATATTTGACACTATATGGTAGGACCTTTGAATAACTACAACTTAATCAATGCGTGGAATGGTGTAAGCGTAATTCACTAACGTGTTAGGTTTCTGGTCAAAAATTTGAGTGTTAGGTGGTCTTTTTCAAAGGTAATCTTAAATATTAAAATTTGCTCATATAACGTAATTCTTTACGTAGAATACCAATAATGTTGTTCTACTATATTATTATCACTATTATATTTGGATATTTTTCCTTTCTCAGACTTTTCGTTAGAAAAAGAGAGAGAGAGAGAGAACATTTGTACATGACTTAAAATATTGGTTAAATCACAACTAAGCAAGACGGCAAGACCGTTGTTTGTTTTTCGTTTAGTTTATGAACGAACTAAAGTAGAGCCTCCAAATTCCTACATGATTTTATTAACCATTAAAATAATATGTAAAAACAACTTTGCATGAATTATCACCGGATCTTTTGATGGGAACAAAGAAATTTGGATGGCAAAGGATATTGAATCTGAAATGTTATCACCATATGATAAAGACATCAGACCACTGAGATTTCTAGTGTAATCTCATCAAAGTGCATTATAAATAAATACCATGGTGGCTCTCCTCAATTCTTGCCTATAATCATGTTGGTCGGTTACATTGCATTGTTCTATATATATACAATTCTTTAGACAAACGCCTTTTTTATTATTATTATTAATTCATTGAGAGCTCTCTTCTTCTACTGTTTTTTGGGTAATTCTATTCTATTTTTCTTCCGTTTTTTCAACAACATTCATGCCTTTTGCCCTCCCATCTTTTGAATTGAAAATTGCATGTTTTTTATTCCTCTATGTATATTTTGCGGATTTAGATTTATTTAACCATTCATATAAATCTTGTTTAACAAGTAAGCTTGGAAGCATTTTTCAAATAGTTTTTTTTTTTTTGTTTTTGGGGGGGGGAGGGGATATGAAGATGGAAATGAGAATTTTTTAGAATGGTGTTGGGATTGTTTTTAAAATTACATTTGGTTATTTTTCTAGAAAGAATATTTTCAAGCATAAGAAAATTAAGTTACAATCCTGATTTTTCTTTTAAAAATATGTGCTGAGTGCATAAATCAATTCGTAATATTTAATAAATATGTCAAATAATTAGTATTTCATGATTAATTAAACATAATTTTTTATAGAAAAATAAAACTCAACATTAGTAAATTAATATATTAAAAATATACCAATACTTAATATATTATTGTTAGTGGAAATATAAGTAATTAAAATGTTATATCTAATTAACATACTAAATAATTTGTAACTAATTATTAATAGTATATATATATCTATTAATAATTAATTAGTATATTAGTAAAAAGAATATTATTATATTAGCAATACTAGTTACTAATACTTAAATGTTAGATATGAATATATTAGTACATTATTGTTATATTTACTTTGCAATTTTTAGTAAATTTAATCAAAGATTTATTAAATAGTTAATTAATTAATAATTATTTATTTAATCACTCATTACTTACTATATAATCATTAACTTAGATATTAAAATATTACATAACCAATATTTATATTAATCTCTAATTATTTATTTGATTAATATATTATTAATATCTGATTATTAATTTTTAGATAATTAGTTAATCTCTAATTATATTATTAATTATTAGTTTGCTACTTATAAAAAGGGAAAACAACGTTGAATGTTTTCTTTTTTCTTCACCAAAAAAATGAGGTTGTTTCCAAATTATATGAACAATATACATCAAACAGGCCTTATTTAGGAATCGAAAGATCTTATTGAGATACCCTCTTATCCTAAAAAATATAATGCGGGTACCCTATCTCCTTTTTTGACAAAAAATAACAAAAAATGCCTCTTTCAATCCTTTAGTTTAGATGAGAAGTACATCTGAAATTACTTGCTTAGGTTTCTTAGTTTAGTTGTTGTTTTAGATTTTTTCTGGAATTCATTGTTTTTCTTATTTTATAATGTTTTTGGACTAAAAGGATATATGGAATTATCATTTTATTTTTTTTCTTATAAATAATATAATACCTCAAAAAGATCTTCCAAACAGATCATACCAAACTAAAATGGTGTCTAATTACATGGTACTAAAAATATTTTTTCTTCGATTAATTTCACCATACCATAGATATCGAGTTTTATCAAATATTGATGTTTCAAGTTATATCTTCCTCCCTTAGAAAAAAACAAAATCTGTTTCCACTTGCAGAATCTAATTTTTAAAAGTTATTAGCAAGGTTTTAAAATTGAATTTTAACAATTTTTTTTAGCACCATCAATATCGAAATTAATTATCTTTTTCAAAAATTTGTCGATAAAATGCTACTCAAATTTGATATTTCATGAAAACTATCGATTGTGAAAAGAGTGGTGTAATATAACGATAAAATTTCCGAGGAAATTTTAAAGAAAGTCCACTATACTTGAATTTTTTTAGTGAACAAATCCATTTCACACAATATGTATATCTATTCACACAAATGTACCAAAAGCATATATACTAGACATGTTCTTATAATTGTTGTTTGCACGACAATGCAAGACAAGCTTTCTTCTCTTTGTAAAGGGAAAAGAATTTTGAGTCACACATTGTTAAAACATGAAAACAAATAGTAACTTATAAAGGATGTTAGGTCATGTCACTTAACAAGTTGATTTTGTAAGATGGAAGCACAAGTCCTTAGCAAATCAAAATCTATTATGGGAGGAATTAGAAGAACCGGGCCAAATGGGAAAATCCTTGACAAAGAAAGAAACTGAGGGTGTGTGGAAGTAATAATTAAAGAAAGACACCAATATTTTCATGGACACTAATAATTAAAAAAAAATACTTGTATTATTGAAAACTAAGTAATACAGCTACCTCACATCCATAATTCTATACTAGAGAAAAAATATTGACATCAAAAGGAGTATTTAGAAACACTTCTTATTCTAATACATTAATTTGACCATATTCAAACATTAATAGGATGTTTGAGAGCATTGATTAGAACCAATTTTGATTGAAAACACTATAGTATATAAGAGCTTTATAGTGTAGCACACTTTTTCTTGATATTGTAGCATGTGAAAGATTTATACCATAGCAACCAAAAGTTTTGGTTTTAACTTACATTGCCAAACACCACATAATATATATATATATATATATACACATTATATTGCATCAAAAGTTGCTAAAAATATCCTTGGAATCATACTGAAACATGAAAATGTCGAATTTCCCTCGAAATTGCAATTATACGCAATGTTCTTCATCAAAACTTGAAACACAGACCAAAATTTTCAACGAAATTTCCTTGTTAGTTTGGTAAAATTTTAGTGGAAATATGTGTTTTTCTATTGTAGATGATAGATATAGCTAACTTACTCATAAATAGTAAGATATTTTCTACGTGTATCCCTTGAACTTCCTGTGATTTTATTCTTCCACCCGCGTAATTTTTTTTCTTGGCAATTATTCCTTGAATTTCCAAAATGGCAGCTCCACTTGTTAACATAGTAAATTTTGGATGGAATGATTATAAATTTTTTGCTCTTTTCCCCCTAAACTTCTCTAATTGGACAACTTTTCTTGAAAATGTATCCTTTTGGCAATATAGTTGTCGAATCAGTCTCATAATTTTGTAAAATTACTCAATTAACTATTGGAGTTAATTACAACAGTTTCAAAAGTTGAAGGACTAAATTACGAAAAAAATATCCCAAAACCAAAAGTGTTGATTTACCAAAAATTCAAGAAATAAGCACTAAAAGTAGTCCAAAAAAATAATAACACAGACTCAATTTCAGCAAATAATAATAATAATAAAAAAAAATAAAAGAATAACAAAGACTCAATTCCAGCAAATAATGATAATAATACTAATAATAATAATAAAAGAATAACACAGACTCACGAATAAAGTTATATATCCTTCCATCATACCTCCACACTAGTTTTTTTTTGTATAGAATTTTTCTAGAATATTACCCTTGTTAGTTTTTTTTTTTTTTTTTAATGTTTCCCATTCCAATAAATCACAGCAGATTTAAGAAACGAGTCTGTCCATACCAGTGGTCGGAACACATTTGTCCTAGTAATTTCAAAAGGAGGACAAGTCTTTCTCTGAAATGACTTTTAAACTAAAATCAGTACTCTTCTTTTAATGCTA
This sequence comes from Artocarpus heterophyllus, assembly GCA_025403435.1. Classification (NCBI taxonomy): domain Eukaryota; kingdom Viridiplantae; phylum Streptophyta; class Magnoliopsida; order Rosales; family Moraceae; genus Artocarpus; species Artocarpus heterophyllus. Next base: position 14,034,101 of record CM046346.1, read on the forward strand.
TTTCCTTTTCACCTTCTTTGGTTTCATATGACACAGAGAGAAGGAGAACAAGAATCAAATAAAGTCGCAGGCCAAAATTATTGGCCCATTTTTTACGTCGTTTTCAGCAAATTGCGATGGTACGTTGACAATAGATAGATACATTCATAAGAAATGTCAAATAAATGAAAGCATTAAAAAAAAAAAAAGGTTGAAAGGCACAAAGTTATCAGAAGAACCCCTCAGACTAAATAAATTTAATTTGATTTTGTGCCTCCAATAAATTTAATTTGATTTATGGGTTAAATAATTCTATTATCTTGTGAACCTTCAAGCAATCGACCAAAATATGCAAATTATTGAATATCCCTAAAAAAGGACAATGAATAAAGTGAAAAGGGGGGTCATATCATGTTTCACCGAATGAAAACAAAAGGGAAAAGAACAAACTTTGGTTGAAAATTTTTTTATTTATTTATTTTTTGTCTAGACCAATAAGTGAAGTAATTACGCTTTATATTTTCAATTAATAATTCGCATATAAATTCTGAATTCTCAATTGATATTAACTACAAACTTTCATACAAATTTACACAAAAATTTCTAACTATTTGAAAACCAATAAATTGTATCGTGTTTATCTATTTTTTTTTAAGTAAAATATGACGGATACTTTCTTTCCTTTAAGTTTCAGAACTAATGTCACGGTCAGAGATCTATACTTTTGTGATCATTTATCTTTAGAACAAAACAAAAATTCATGGTTCTACAAAATACAATGTTATGGTCATATATATATGTATGTATGTATGTATGTATGTATGTATGTATGTATGTATGTATGTATGTATTTTTTGTGGGGGTGTGTAGAAACAATCCAACCAGCATTATATAATAACAACTATACCTAAGAAATACACGACTATAACTTCGCAGCCAGCTAAAAATATAGATACATATATGCACATGATGATAGCAGTGTCTATGGAGAATTATATGTTAGTGTTGTGATGTAAAAAAAAAAAAAGAATTATGCATTGTTTGATTTGCTGTCTAAAATTGCGTTTTCACTTTAAAAAGGATACGAGGGACATATTTTTCTGAGGGTTTAAATCAAGTACGTTTGGTGGACGTCCAAACAGTAATATATTCATCAATGGAATATCCAATATCTGAGATTCTTGATATGTATTGATTCTTTTTCTTTTTTCTTTTAATGAATTAAATTAGAATCTCTTATAAAACTCATGCACAACGTCAATTGTTGATATATTTTGTATTTTCATTGATAGTTTCATCTAATTTAATGTATGATATATTAATTTTTAGTGCCTCGTACAATTTATGTTTTAACACGAATTTTCGTATTTTTCATAAAGTATGCGTTAATTTTTTCATTAATATCAATATTTATGTTGAAAGTTTCATAAAATCAAGACTCCAATATTTTCATTGATGCTTATATTCAAAAAAAAAAAAAAAGCGCGAACTTGTACCACATAGTACACTTTTCAATCTTAATATAAGTAAATAGCACACCTTTAAATATATTAAAGTATATATTATTTTTGTAATTTTATACTCTTTTTAAACACTAAAAATCCCAATTTTACCCCTAACTTCTTCATCTCATCCAAAAAAAACCCTAGATCCACTTTCTCTCTTCTTTCCCTCCTCTCTCCTCCTCTTTTCTCTCCAGCCCCGGCAGCAACTCTGGTGACACTTTTGTCCCCGCATGACTTCAGCTGGCACTTCCCTCCGCAACGGCGACTCCCTCCACGACGACGCCTCCCTCCGTGACTCTGGTAGTTTCATCCGCAAGACCTCATGCGAGTCGGCAACCTCATGCGACTATGGCGGTTGCTCTCTGTGTGACTCTAACAACAAATCTTCTCACTCCATGACTCTGGCGCTCGCTTCCTCCTCTGACAAGGACTGCTCCAAATGCCGCTATGGCTTCGCAATTTTTGGATGATCGAAGCTCTCGATCACTTGGCTTTGCGACTAGAGATGCAACAATTGTTGGAAACAAAGTGCGCAGCGGAATTTTTTAAAATTTTTCATCAGAGTAATTTCCATAACACAAGTTTGACATGTTATATGTATAAATTAGACAGATCTTACTAACCTCAGTGTGCTGAAGAACCTCCGCAACCTGTGTAGAGAAGTAACGTTCCAGAAGAGCCTCAACCAACTGGTCTTCTCTGCTATTCTCTATCCACAACCGGAGTGAGTGTGGGCTCACACGTACAGCTCTTCCACCGGTGACTCTCCTTCCAACCAATAGAGAGAACCCAAAGCTAGTGCTCGTGATTTGTGAACAAAAGCTCTCAGGGAGTTTTCAGATGCTCACTAGAAGAGTATCACTCTTAATCTCTCAAATTGATATGAGTAAATCATGAGACTCACTCCCTTTTTATACCTATTGGTCCTGGGGTTAGTCCATATCAGATTAGGTCTCAAAAACTCGAAATAGAATCAAGTTCGGATCAATATCTGATAAGATCCGCGTGAAAACGCGTAATCTTATCTCCCGTTGATCGGCAGGCTAAACATTCTGATCGACAGGCCGAACATGCCAGTTTGGCAAGCCGAACACGTCATCCGACAGGCCGATCTTCTGAGAAAAAATCTCCGCGAATCTTTTATTTTCCACCCGAGATTCTAAAGGATAAAGTCTCAGTTTTGATTCAAATAACCCAATAGAGAAGTTATCTGATCAAAACAAACTTTATCAAGATAATCTCTAAGAAAATAAATCAATTCACAATGATTCTACAAGTTTATCTTGTTTTAATTTGTCGAAAATTAAAACAACCGATAAACAGACAAGAATTATTTGATCGCAATAATTCAACAAGCTTGAACTAATTTCTTACAAAATTAATTCAACCGATAAACAGACATGAATTATCTGATTCTTACAAATTTTAAACTAATCTGATAAATCCGACATAAGTCACAAATTATTGGAAAAGCACGCCGTGTCGTTACAGGACTTTGTGAGCTAGCAAAGGGGACCAAAATGAACCTATAAAGTTCAAGCTCATGATAATTATGAAACCCAATATCCCATATACACATTTCACAATTATCAACTCTAACGCTACTCCACTAAAAGCTTGGAGCTGCACTCTCAAACTTTATAGAATTACGAAGCTCGTGTAGCTAAGTCTCCATGACATATCATAGTGCATCGTATCCCCATATGATAATCCATAATCGGCTTAAGGACAAGTTCTGTCTTACCTTCCCGATTATTTTTATCTTACGTTCTATTGTCTCACCATTAGAAAACTTACCATCCAAAGATAGTATACCATTCGGTTACACCTATGTATCCAAATGGTTGAGCGCTCCAGTTTTCCAATTACAGGATAACGCATATAAGAGGATATCATTACTCCTAAAGAGGAGCTATGGATTCCATATCTATGAATAACAAGTCTACGCTATCAAGAGTCATGCCTCCAACGTACCGGCATGCATACCACTATAGAGATGTGGGAGTCACCTATTGGTACATCAAAAGACACAAGTCGAGACAACGGGTCCACTATTCATCTCAGGATTAAAATACAATACAAATGACTGTCTAAAGTGAATCGATTTGCCAAGACAGAATTATTAATCCAAATCAATTCACTTTATGTCCCGATCCAACACATCGTCACCTATGACAACGTGCCAATGTTTCTATTCACGGAGTCCAACTCCGATGGCCAAGACAAACCATGTCCCAAAAGGGATATAGACAACATAACAATCTTTATATGAATAAAGCGCCCAACTTTATTCCCTCGATTGCAGATCATACGTTTTAGACTGTCACCTTAAGAATCGTGTCTACCGCATAATCATCCCATCATATGCCCAATTCTTAAGGTTTAGACTGATAGTCTCAAACTACTGTTTGCTTATCATACATTCAACAAATATGAACGTAAAGATGACAAGATTTGGTATATAGATAAATGAATAAATTCTTTATTGATAAAAATGTCTCCAAAAAGTATTACATTTTTACTCCTTAGGGCATACATGTCTAACAACAATGGGCTGAGGCCGGTGGGTAGGTCTGGGCCCATCCTGATACAATGACGAGCCCAGTTGGCACAGCCCAACACTATTCAAGGCACGACCCAACCCATAAATATTAGTGGGCTGAGCTGGGTCAACATTTATCAGCCCATGGACCGGCCTGGCACAACCTATGAAAAATCATGGACCAGGTCGGGCTAGGCCGGCACATCTAGGGCCATAATGGGCCAGCTCATCCTGGCCAGTGTAAGGCCCATATAGGCCCACAATGAGCCAAACCACTAAACGCCCTTTTGGCCCAATTTTATTTAAATATATATATATATATATATATATATATATATTTATACATGTTTTTCCATGTTCATTCATGGGTGGTTGAGTATGGTCTTCTCTAGCAAAAGGTCTCACACATCACATCATGACAAACTTTATTTTTTTTTTGCTTTTTTTTTAGTAATTTTGTAAATATATAATTATCCTGATTGTATTATTTTTTCCTTACCAAGGTTTTATTCCATTGGGCTTTCCTTGGAAAGGTTTTTAATGAGACACTCATAAATAAAATATCCCTTTTCATATTTTCATGACCATTTAAACTTTTATATTTGTTAACTTGTTTAAAAATTCAAAAATAAAAAATAAAAATAAAAAAATTGAAAATTGCATGCTTAGATGAGCTGGTCCATCTAAACCCAAAATGGGCTAAGATGGGCCTATCCATCCTCATTCGTAGATAGGCTCGAATGGGCCAGCCCACTTAATGCCCATGGCACGGCCTAGCCTGGCCTACGTAAAATTGGCTTGTAGTGTGGGCTGGGTTGAGGTAATTCTTATTTGGGCCAGCATGGCCGAACCTAAAAAAATTCGTGGGCTGGGCCAGCCTGGCCCATGGCCTACAGGGCCTAATGAGAAATGGCTAGGCCAGGTCAGATCGACCCGTTCTTGTATCTCTATTTGCAACTATGCTAGGCGGCTCGCGATCTCGACGGTTGGTGGTGAGGTTGAGTCGCGATAGGTGCTCTGTCAGTGTTGCTCCAATAAAGGCGAGGTTGAGTGGTGGTGGGAGTATTCCGGGAGAGAGGTGCTACTGGGGAAAGAAAGAGAAAGAGGGAGGGGCAAGTAGGGTTTTGAAATTAGGTATTTTAGTCATTGGACCAAACTTATAATGTAACAAATTTTGGTAGCCAAAGTTCAAAGCAAAGTTAATAAATAGGCCAAAAAATATAAATCACATTTATCAATGAATTAAATTACAAAAAGAACCCCAATTTAATTATTAACATTTTATCTTTAGTTGCTTTCTCTCTTTTCCCTCCTGTTTCTCTCTCATCCACGCTATTTCCAGATCACCAGAGGAGTTGTGCCTCAAAGTCGCGAGGCTAAAATTACAGGAGCTACGTCGCTAGAGTCGCGAGGCCGAAATTATAGAAGCTACACTGGGAGAAGCTTCTGAAGTCGCTCTAGAAGGGAGACACCGTTGTCGTCTAGAAGGGAGACACCGTTGTCGTGGAGAGAGGCATAGTAGTGGAGGGAAGCGCTAGTCAGAGTCAGGTGGGGACAACAACGTCACTGGGATTGCTGTTGGGGTTGGAGAGAAAAGAGGAGGAGAAAGGAGGGAGAGGAGAGAGAAAGTAGATTTAAGGGTTTTTAGAGGAAAAGAAGAAGATGGGGGTAAAATTGAAAATTTTAGTATTTAAAAAGAGAATAAAATTACAAAATACAATATATTTTAATATTTTTAAAGTTGGATTTTTTACTAACATTAAGATTAAAAAGTGTGCTATCTGGTACAAACTTTTTTCTTTGTATTCAAATGATTTTGTTTCCACCTCAAAAAAAAAAAAAAAAAAAGTTTCGTTTCCAATACAGGTCAATAAATTGTTCAAGTTCCTTTCCACTCTCTTTAGAATCAGTCAATTGCTTAAAGTTGAATCAAATTTAATTTCTGAAGTTAGTTGCTTTGTTAATTAAATGAATGAAAACGTTAAATATAGCAAGTTGTATCGAATGTAGTCATGAACTAAAGAATTACGAGTTTTCCTTTTTTTCCCTAAAAAAGAAAAAGAAAAAACTAAAGGATTGTGCCAAAGTTAGTCTCTGGATGAGATCATTAAATTGATTGAAAACGTTATTATGAGTATTTTAAGCTTCATTCTAAAGCGCTTGTATAATAGTTTTAATTTCTTTTTTTTTTAAACAAGAAATATGCTTTTTTGAAAAACATGTTTGATAGTCTCGTTTTTGTTTCATGTTATTTTAAATTGAGGAAACAAAAATTAATTGTTTAGCGGTAGATACTGTGATGAGGCTTGGACTTAAGTTTAGGGTGCAATTTGAGATACAAGTCAGGTTCATGGTTGGATTATAACTGGGTTGAGATTGAGGAACAAAGTTGGGACAGTTGTGGTCGAGCCTAAGATCGAAATCAAGATCGATTTTGAACTTGTTCCTGTCCCAACTCCAACCCTAATCTTGGCCACGGTTTGTCCCTTGTTCTTGGCCCTAAAACACTACAAGAATCTTGACATTTTGCTTCCCAAAACGTGGTAGCAAAAGCCCTTACTTTTTGTAGCACAAGGTTTTAGGTACCAAAAGGGTAGTCGTTGAAATTCAATTATAGGAAGTTTCAGATACAAAAATACATGTGGTAGCAAAACATGCCACTACCAAAAGTTGGTAGTTAAGACTCAAATATTTGTTTTTTTAAAACAGACTAGACATATCGTTTTGCTACCAAAATTTTGGTAACAAAATGTCTTTGCTACCACATATTTTAATAATAGAATGTTTTAGCTACCAAAATATTTGGTCTTGAATACTTTTTATTAGCTAAAACTTCAAGTATCTACCGCCAAAAATTTGGTAGCAAAATGTTGTTGCTATTGAAATATTTGGTAGCAGTATGTTTTGACAATCAAAGTTTTTGATCGCAAATCTCACAAGCCACAACCCAGACTTCAACTCCAATCCTGACCCACAGGGTGGAGATCAGCTTCGTCCCAACTCCAACCCAGACCTTGACTGTGGCTCGTTCCTTCGTCCCGACCTTGACTAAGAAAAATTAAGCCCAAAAAAAAAAAAAAAACTCCAAAAGAAAATTTAGCAATCTCGGAATATTGGTGGTTGATCTCGATTCCATCATACAAGCCAACCAAAAAGCTTAACCCTATAACATGGTTACGTAGCAAGGACGTAGCATAATAATTAATTTACAATATGAACACAACTTGAATTTACAGGTAATTGTCCTTGCTGACAACTAATAAAGCATAAGATGTAAGGCATATCTTGTTAATTAATTAATTATTAATACTCTGCATTATTAGATAAATTTTTAGTACTCTAACTTTCTAATCAAATAATATAAGAACAATCAAAAACTAACTTAATTGATGAGCACGGCATTCATGAAACCTGACCTAAATATTAAAAAATAGTTGTTCTAAAATCTGTCCCAAATATTACAGATAATAATGGGTGTCTTTTTGCCTAGGCAGGGCTAATTAAAAATTTTACTATTTTTCCTGTGACTTGAACTAACGACTCAATATAGTAAAAACAACCCACTTATGAATTTGACACTAATTGAGCAAATTAAAAGGTCAATTGATTATTTGTAGAGGGCATAATATAAAAGTTGAAAATATATGTGTGTGTGAAATTGTAGCAGATAGCTTATTTTTTAAAAACTATTCATAGTAAATAACATATTTAAGATTGATGATAAATCAGTTATAAATATTATCAAATATGTTACTTATCATAAATATTTTAGAAAATGCTATTTAGCTCTGTCCAAGGACACAGGGAGCATTACATGTTTTTAAAATTTATAATTTTTTGTCCCTCATTTTTCTCATTTAACGTTCTTTATTTTTAACAACTTTAAACTACCTCTTGAACCAGAGTAGCTCCATCATATATTTTTTAAAAATTTTATTTTTCTTATTTTTACTCAAAATTCTTTATAATTTTAAGTTTACTCAAATTTTGTAGAAGTTTCATTTATACTTTCAATTTTTTCTTTAGTTTACACCATATTATTTCATTTTTTTTTGCTTGTATTCATTATAATTTCACACAGAAAATCCCAAACAAAAAAATGTCATACTATTTAAGCTCCTATAATAGAAGAAAGAAACAACAAAATATTTATATATCAATAGAAAAGCAAAATAAAGAAACAAATAGCAACACACACACACACACGAACGAGACTTTTAGTATTTATTGCACATTTTCCTTTAGTAAGCCCCCAACAAAATTTTTTGGTTTCATCACTGCATATATATATATATATATATCTGTGTGTGTGTGGAAGAGATGAACTGCTGTACATTATGAAGACGATTTCTTGGTCTTACTAAAAAACAAAAATGAAGTCTAATACTTTGTTGTCTTGTGTTTCTATTACTATTTCTCGCATCGTTCTTTGTCAACCATTGGCATGAAAATTCATTTTTTTTATTGCACGAAAGACGTGGCTTTTCTTAAGACCGTGTGCATTTTAAATTATTGATTATATTTTGACAAAAAAAAAAAAGATTATAAGGCTTTTAATCTTTTTTTGGCACCTTTAAGGATGGATATGTTATAAGTCATTATATCACGTAAATCGAGTAGAGATTCACGTCAAACAAAAAAAAAAAAAAGTCTTTCTTAAAAAACTGAATAAATTAATATTTTACGTACATGTGACATTTGAAAATGACAAATATAATTAAAAAAGTTAGATTAATAGGCAAGAATCTCGTCCTTTGATTTCTAACTAACAAAGGAGGTTGGATGAATTTTTATTAATTGATTTTTTGTTTGAAAAATGACATGAAGGGGGATTTCTTCAAGATTATGCTTGAACCTTTATTTTGTTTTTAGATACAAAAAATAAAAACTCGAAAGGAAATTAAGCATTCATGTAACTTTGTAACACTAAATCTAAAATCTAAAAGAACATAACCTTGTGACTTATACTTGCATTTGAACTAAGAGCAATATAAAGCTCCCATATGCTACAACATAAAACAAAAAACAGGTATAGTATAAAGTTTTTATATGCTTTAGTCTCTAAACTAAAAGTTTTAGCTTAAACCAATGTGTCAAACACCATATTAGAGTATGTCATAATAGTATTATTATTATATGTAATAGTGATTTTAAAAACATATATACAGTGTTTGGGAAAAAACTTCCAACCACAATGTCTAAACCGTACACTATAAAATATAAGAGTTTCACATATAATAAATAAATTTCTTGTTATTAGACCTTATCAAAGTTGTTATTAGATAAATCATGCGCTCTATTGGAAGATTTTTTTTAATTTCTTTCATGGCTCCATAATCAGAATTAGGCTAGGATTCTTCTGATGTCCATTATGTAGGTGACAAGCACGCATGCCATAGATGGTTGTCGTCCGGCCACTTCTTTATTCCGGTGGTCCTCTTGGTGATTGCTTGTCAAGAGTCAAATCTACACACACATATATTGCCGTTCTCTCAACCTAAAATTATTTATTTATTTATTTATTTTAAAAAACCATCTCACATAAAAAAAAATTATATCCAATCATAGAGAGGAAATTGGAGGTTCTAGCATGCAAGTAGTGAAAAAGGCCGTGTTAATATAATGGGTTTTTTATAATGGCTACATAATACACATAGTAGATATCGATCAATCAAAAAAGTAATGTTTAAGTGCTTAACAAAACTGAAGATATACAAGTTTCTTGACATAAATTCTCATCAGAAAATAGCATGGAAAGTCCTTTCTTCTTCACATCAAACCTTACATTCATACCCACTTTGATACTTCCTCTTTAACTTGAAATACTTCATTAATTACTTCAACCACTATTTTCAATTTTGGTACAATCATGTCTAATGTCTTCAAGTAATTACTATTATAGGTTGTTTGACAAGAGGCGGTCTAGACTACTATCTCAGTTATAAATAGTATAAAACTATCACATGTTATAGTAAAAATAAAAATTTACTACAGTGTAAAGTTTTCACATGTTACAGTAAAAACAGTTCTAATCATCATGTTAAACACCATTTTAGTATTTGCCTAGTGTCAACCAATTTTCCCATAAACCAATTTTACCATCTGTCAAACCTGTTTAGAAACATAAATTCTATCAAAAAAAATTATTCAAAATCAATTTTATTATATGGTTTTCTTTTGTAAAATTCGAATCGGTGTTTTAATAACTTTTATTTATGTTTTAAAAAGCGTATCAATAATTTCATTTTTTTAAATATACGTGGAAGTAAAATGCCATCACTTTTGAGTAAAATTAAGTGTGACTTGAACCTTTAATCTATAATTGAGATGGAAGAATTTACAATTATCTAGATTGTCTTTATTTATAAATAATTTCATTTTCCTCAATTGGAAAGAAAAAAGAAAAGGCCAAAAAAAAAAAAACTTTAGGCCGTTTTAACACACACGTAAAGAGGTCGGGGCATTTTGAGAAATGGCCTCCGGCCAAATTTTTTTTGGGTAAATAGACCACTTTTTTTGGGACAGTTTTTGGCATTAAAAAAAGGCTTTTTGGACATCAAAACGGTTCCAGTTTTTTTTTTTATCATGTTGAGGTTCCTTATTCTGCTACAGTCATTTGTCTTATTTTGTTAAAAAAATTGAAACAATTTACCTATATAAAAAAACGTTTTTTTTCGTTTAAAAAAAAAAAGAGAACTCTTACCTAATTTGAAATTTTTTTTTACCCTTTCATCAAAATCTTCGAGGTCTAGAGATCCAATGTTTCCCTGACTCACAGGACAATGCATCTCCTTTCTTAAATCCAATTTACCACATCTTTATTTGAGCGCGTGTTCCCACGGCTGAAAATCAAACGACGTCGTATCCCATGCAATTAAGACACATGGTGAGATAAAAAGCTCATGATTGGCGCGTGAAAAACAACGCGATTTACTTCATGTGACACGATCCGGTCTCGATGAGATTAAAAGTGGGACCCAAGAAGTCAGAATTTCGTGAGGGAATGAAAGAGACGAGGCTCCGGTAAAACGTCAAGGCGTCGGGCTTTGGACACGTGCCCGGCGTGGCAATCAGCGGGGATCCTTCGTACCGGTCGGCCTTCCGTACAGAAACGACGCCGTTAAGTCCGTTTAAACGGTGCAACCGACACTCGGAAACGGCGGTCCTGTACGACTAAGAGACACAGTTGTCCAAAATTCCTTACCGCGAAAAACAACGTTATTTTCGTATTTTGGGTAAAATCTCATTGACTCGTTCATTTCCACCATGTGCTATTTCCATTACTGTAATTTTTTTAAAGGAATATATCTCTCAATTTTTCTTTTTTCTTTTTTCTTTTTTTTTTTAAAAATTTTCGTTGTAGTTGAGGAAATAATTTTTTCTTTATTTGTAATATTTTTTTTCCACATAAAATTTTCACTCACGCTTTCACAGTTTTTTTTTTTTATGAGTGCCCGAAATGTACCTTTTTTTGTCCAACTCTTAATTTTTCCATCCTGCTTATTGATAGGGGCGTGTTTTTGTTACTATTTGATATTATTTGAGTAAACTTAATGGCTGTTTTGTTAACAAAGTTTCACCACAAACTCAATTATGAATAATATATAGCTCTTATATGTTACAATAACAATAAAAAAATTGCTACAATGTAAAGCTCTCACATGCTACAGTAAAAATAGTTCTAACCAATGGTTTCTACCACCTTTCTAAACACCCTCTTAATTTCCAAGTGATGTGCATTTTACTTGGCTTTTCTTTGATTTATATTATTATTATTTTTTTGAACGGGATTATTTGTCTAAATATTTTTTTTGAGAAAGTCATTATTTCTAACTACTACTTGGGTTTTATTTAAATGGGACTCACTAAATCAATTTTTCATGTTTGACTTAATTTTATCTTTTTCTACGTTATATTATTACTGTTGGAAAAATAGTACTCAAGAGAATTTTAAAATTTTTTAATATTAGAGTATTTTTTAAAACACAAGTTTGACATGCTATATGTATAAATTAACCAGATCTTACTAACCTTATTTGTTGAAAAGCTCCCACAATTGATAAAGAGAAAGGACGTTTCAGAATGACCTTAACTAACTAGCCTTCTTTGCTATTCTCTATTCACGATCGGTGTGTGTGTGGGTACACTTGTACAGTTCTTCCACAAGTGGCTCTCTTTCAACCAATCTAGAAATACCCAAAGCTATAGTTCGTGATTTGTGAACAACAGCTCTTCGGAAAGTTTCGAAGTCTCACTGGTAGAGTACTCACTCTAGATTTCTTAATTGATCTAAATAACAATGAGTCTCACTCCCCTTTTTATAGAGGTTAGACCCAAGGGTCAGTCCTTATCAGATAAGGTCTTGAAAATTCGAATAAGAATCAATATCAAATAAGAAATCACGGCTAAAAACACGTGATCAAAAATTGTTCAGTTGGCAGGCCGAATTGGCAGATCGGCTTGCCGAATTTACTCAATCCGTAGGCCAAATCTAAAGATCGGCCTGGCGATGTTACGATTTTTGATCCCTATGAATCCTTATTTCCCACCCAAAATTCTAGAGATAGAGCCTCAGTTTCAATTTAAATAACCTAATAGAAAAGTTATTTGATTAAAATAGTCATATCTAAATAATCTTTAAGAAAATAAATATTCCCGATAATTTAACAAGTTTATCTTGAATTAATTTTTACAAAATTAATTCAACCAATAAACAAACTTGAATTATCTGATTTTATCGAATTTTAAGCCAATCTGATAATTTGACATAAGTCATCAATTATTAAAAAAGCACGCCATGTCGTTACAGAATTTATTATGAGCTGGCAAAGGGGACCTGATGGACCTATATATTTTAAGCTCTCGATAATTATGAAACCTAATATCCCAAATATACATTTCATAATTATCAACTCTAACGCTACTCCACTCAAAGCTTAGAGCTGCACTCTTGAACTATATAGAATTACGAAGCCAGTATAGCTAAGTCTTCATGACATATCATAATGTATTGTATCCCTAAAAGATTATCCATAATCGGCTTAAGGATAAATTCTATCTTACCTTCTCGATTATTTTTATCTTACGTTCTATTATCTCACCATTAAAAAACTTACCATCCAAAGACGATATACCATTCGGTTACACCTATGTATTCAAATGGTTAAGCGCTTCATTTTTTCAATTATAGGATAACACATATAAGAGGATATCATCTACTCCTAAAGAGGAGCTACGGATTGCATATCTATAAATAACAGGTCTACACTATCAAGAATCATACCTCCAACGTATCGGCATATGTACCAAATAAAATGTAGATGTTACCTTTTGGTACATCAAAAGACATAAGTTAGGACAACGAGCCCACTATCATCTTAGAATAAGATACAATACATATGATTGTCTAAAGTATATCGATTTGCAAGGATAAAATTATTAATCTAAATCAATTCACTTAATGTCCTGATCCAACATATCGTCGCTTATGACAATATGCCAATGTTTTTATTCGCGGAGTCCACCTCCGATGGTCAAGACAAACCATATTCTATTAGGGATATAAACAACATAACAATTTTTACATGAATAAAGTGCCCAACTTTATTCCCTCGATTACGGATCCTATGATTTAGACCGTTACCTTTAGAATCATGTCTTCCGTATAAGCTATTCATCATATGCCTGATTCTAAAGATTTGGACTAACAATCTCAGACTTTTGTTTGCTATCATGCATTCAATAAATATGAATGTAAAGAGGACAAGATTTAGTATGTAAATAATAAATAAATTCTTTATTGATAAAAATGTCTTTAAAAACATATTACATTCTTACTCCTTAGGGCATATATGTTTAACAATTACGTCAAAGGCTGATAGTGCAATCCTAGAATTATGTAACATCACTTTACCAAAAAAAAAAAAAGAAGAATTATGTAACACAATTGATTATTTTAACGTAGAAAAAAATTGATCATTTTATAAAGAGGGTTGCCAGATTGATTTACAAAATAACATTCATTAAAAAACGTTGTGGCTAGTTATAATAAATCGAAAAAAGAAAACCCAAAAGGAAATTAAGTGAAATAATATAGCAAAGAAAATGGTGTCATTATTATTTCTTAAAACAAATGATCATAATAGTCTTATGAATAGCTAATGTTATTTCAAAAATTATTGACTAAAAAACTGCAATTACTATTTCTTTAATTAGTTGGTTATATTTTTATCATTAAAAAATCTCGTGTAAATTTACCTATATATATTTTGTTCATGCATCAGGAACATTTTTTTTTTCCAAGAGACATGCATATGGAACACATTTACGTAGAAATACATTTACTTTTGGATTCAGGCTAAATAAATAATATTTGAAATTAAATAATGACAGAACAATTTCCAATAAAGGAAAAGTAAAAAAAAAAAAAAAACAGAGTGAGAAAGGAAAATAAAAAAAAAAGAAAAGGAAAGAAAAAGAAATAAATAGGACTCAAAAATAGAATTCCAAAAGGGCATCCGACAGGCCCAGAATAGGGCAGAACTTTTGGCTTTTAAAACCTTCGGTGGCTTTCACCAAAAAAAAAAAAAAAGATCACCTAAAAAAACAACCTTTGTGGCATTTTGTTTTTATTTTTTTACCATACGATCATCATCATCATCAACAGCGAAACAATGGCAGAATTTGTCGCGATATATTGTCGGCGTATCGTCCGCGGTTTGAACTTCTCGTATCGAGTGAAAACGGCGGCCACCCGAGCTTACTAACCACCTACTCATACGGAATTCCGGGACTGGGGATGGGACCGACAAAAAAGCCGCACATCCACGTGTCGAGTATCGAGTGGTTTAATCATTGACGCATTTTGGAAAACCTTAATTCCCGTGGGTTCCCGCCTAGATTTAACAATTAGCTGGCCTGCATTTATTGGCCGAGAGGCCCATGACCCCAACCCTAGTCGTTTCCACATCCTAACCAAACCACCAACACAACTTACGGTTCAATTCTCAGTCCCACCGATCTAACGGTGCACGTCACCCACACCCCTCTCTCTCTCTCAAAACAAGCACAGACGTCCTCCTCTCTCGCTCTCTCTCGCTCTCTTTCTCTCCCATTCTCTCTCTCTCTCTCTCTCTCATTCTCTCTCTCTTTGTTTTTTGGCAAGTTGCGGGTTTCTTTCTAATTCAGAGCCTATTGTGTTCTTCATTTCTTTCTCTTTCCAGTAATACACATTTAAATAGATATATCCATATATATATATATATATATATATACTGCTAGGAGATTGTTCGCGGCGACATTTTCCGGTGAAGGTGCTTTCTCGCCGGAATTATACATCGGATCGTTGTGTGAGATAGGAGTTTTTTTTTAATCATGTTTTCAATTGGTTGAGGAAGGAGAGGTGTGGGGGATTTCGGCCTGGTGATCGGCGAAGCGAAATCGGAGGTCTCGTGCAATGTGCGAAGAAATTGAGGTTTTTTGCGGTGTTTGGGGACGATTTTTTTGGATTCGGAGGGATTAATCGGAGGAAATCTCTGTATTTTGCGAGCTCGAGGTCGAAATTTTGGATCTTCGGCTTGTTATACTAGTGTGGCGGTTTCGGATCTTGGAGAGGAAAGCTTTCTCCTGTCCGAATCTGATTATTGATTCGGTGAAGAATTTTTTTTTTAAAATTTTTGGGGATTTTTGATCCGGCATTGAAGAGAATTGAAGTTTGGGGGCGAGTTTCACGGAGGATTAAAGAGGTGAAATCAAGAAGAAGAGAGAATCATTGATGTGCAGGGTAGAGAAGGAGAAGAAGAGAGAGAGGACAATGGGGATAAAGTCGTTGGGAGCAGAGAAGCTGAAGAGTACGATGGCGTCGGCGTCGAAATCGAAGATGAAGCTGTGGATGATACGCGCGACGACGTCGGTTTTGCTGTGGACGTGCATCGTACAATTGACGGCGTTGGGGGATATGTGGGGCCCTAGGGTTCTCAAAGGCTGGCCTTCGTGTTTCTCTCAGGAATCCGCCTCCGCCGTCGCCGCTCTGCAAGACAAGACGCCCTTCGTCGAGTCCAGAGTTCTTCCTCCCAAGAGTGAGTTTTTTTTTTTTTTTCATTTGACCTTACTGGTCATTGATTCTAAACCGGTGAAGTAAATTCCATTTCTTTTTGCTCTTTTTTTTTTGCTTGAAATTTCTCTTGTTCTATTGCGGACAGGATAATTGGGTTGTTTTCTTTTTCTATGACTTATGTAGACAAGTTTAACTGTGTCTGCTCTTTGTTGATCCTGGATTTTGCAAAACATCGCTCTCTTTTTCACAGGGTGGTTTGGTTTGCTCATACATTTATTGATATTTGAAAAGAATTAATATTTGAATAAAAAACCTGCATGTTCTCGAGAAATTGACCTTTTTCAATCCCCCTTTTTTTTTTCTGGGATCTTTTAATGGTTAGTTTGTTTGGAGATAGCTGCTCATTTTTTATGTGTGTGTGCATGCAGGTAATTTGTATGTTTATACGATTAAAATTAATTGTGTTCCAGAATTTAGTAACAAAACTGGTTTCTCAAAAACGAACTAGTTATTGGTCAACTCTAAGAGGCAAATGAAATTCTTTCTGATTCTGTTATATCATAAATTGGGACGTGCCAAGTTTTATCTACTTGTAGTTTTCACAAATATTTTTTTTTTTATGAAAAATGTTTTTGATATACTTTCTGTCCGTATCGGAGTATTTAGATAATATGTCTTTTGTTGATAAACACGCTATAAACTTTTTCCCTCTTTAGTATATATGTGATGAAGTAGCAATTCTTGCACACCTCAGGGTTACTAGCTTTTAGATATAAGGAGAATGTTTTAATTATGGTCTATGATCAGGTGGACCATCTTTTACCTTTTTTTTTTCCCAACTCCTTTCTAAGGCGCGCGCGCGCACACACACACACAAACACATATATGTATATTATATATATATTAGAAAAATCTTGGTCATTGTTTTTCTAACATTCAGCTTGGAACTCTTCTATTTTGTGATTAGGGGTTTATAAGAACAACGGTTACCTGATGGTTTCCTGCAATGGGGGACTTAATCAAATGAGAGCAGCGGTGAGTGGTTAGCAAAATTCAGTTGACAACAATGATCTAAACACTATGTTTTGTTTAATATGTGCATCTTTTGACCTGTTGGGTTTTTCTCTTTTGGTTGTGTGTAACGCAGATATGTGACATGGTTACCATTGCCAGACATTTGAATGTCACTCTTATAGTGCCTGAATTGGATAAAACATCCTTCTGGGCAGATCCTAGGTTTGTTGAATTACCTTCCCTTGGGTATCTAAAGCTTTGAATTTGATCTATGTTCGATAATGAGGGACAAAATATTGTTCCCTTGATTGACTGTCCAGGTTTTGTTACTTACGATATACTGAATCTTTATTGCTTTACGCGGCAGTGAGTTTCAAGACATTTTTGATGTGGACCATTTCATTACATCCTTGAGAGATGAGGTTCGCATATTGAAAGAATTGCCGCCTAGGCTTAAGAGAAGGGTGGAATTAGTTGGCGTTTATACCATGCCGCCAATTAGTTGGTCTGATATATCTTATTATCAAAAGCAGGTTAGTGCTTGCCATTATTTTCTGGTCTCTGGGGTTAGAGAGAAAGCTGAATGCTTGAATTAGCTTGTTTTATTTATTTTAATATAGTTAAATATTTATTTACGTTTCCTTGCATTACTCTTTTTTGTGTGAACTCAATTTGTATCAGCCCTTTTACTAAAGGTCAGGAGGTCTACTGCTGTGTTGTTTTGTTTTACAGATTCTTCCTCTCATACAAAAGTACAAAGTGGTACATCTTAACCGGACTGATGCTAGACTTGCCAATAATGGGCAACCTTTGGAAATTCAAAAGCTACGCTGCCGAGTAAATTTCAGTGCTCTGAGATTCACTTCTCAAATAGAGGAGTTGGCCAAAAGAGTTATCAAGCTTCTAAGGCAAAATGGTCCATTCCTAGTCCTTCATCTCAGATATGAGATGGACATGTTAGCATTTTCTGGCTGTACTCAAGGTTGCAACGTCGATGAGGTGGAGGAGTTGACGAGAATGAGGTGTGCTTTTAACTTGTTTCTCTAACAATCAATTAATAATGCATCCAAAATCTGTTTTGCCTGTGTTTCTAATATTTTCCTTTCTGGCAGATATGCTTATCCCTGGTGGAAAGAAAAAATTATAAATTCTGATTTGAAAAGGAAAGATGGTTTGTGTCCTTTGACACCCGAAGAAACTGCTCTTATTCTGAGGGCTCTGGGCATTGATCAAAATATCCAGATTTATATTGCAGCTGGGGAGATATATGGCGGGGAAAGGAGAATGGCAAGTTTAGCACAGTCTTATCCAAAATTGGTCAGTTGATGAAAACTGTAGCCACCTTTCTAAATTTTATCACCTTTTATTCTTTGTTTTTCTCTTATAGGCTGCTTTGGATTTTTTTAACAGGTAAGAAAGGAGACGCTGTTAGATCCATCCGATCTTAGGTTTTTCCAAAATCACTCATCCCAGATGGCAGCATTGGATTACCTTGTCTCATTGGAGAGTAATATCTTTTTTCCCACATTTGATGGAAACATGGCTAAAGTTGTTGAAGGCCATCGCAGGTACTGTCTTAATTCCTATCTGTCATTTGCTTATCTTATCCATTGCGACTTAGTTTGTGACCAACCTATGAAATAGGACATTTTCTTGGGACTGGAAAGTACCTCAGCCAGTATTCGAATCCTTTTTTTGTTTTTTCCCCTTTGGTCTCATTAAGGTGACGAGTACATGTAGTATTCCTTTTTCTTTTCTAAGGTATTTTTTCCTTGTCCCCTGTTTTGGACCTTGAATTATTTGAGGTTCCTTCTAATTGCGATTTTGACAATTGCTAACGAACAAGTATCACGTTTTACATCATGTCAATAAAAGGATCATATTCTACATAAATTTGTGGTCCTGGCCTTCTTGGATTTCATTCATGACAAGTTTGAACTGAGTTGTGTGACTTATTTTTGGACTTACTCTCAGTACTAAGAATTTGTTCCATGTGATCACTTCCTCAGATTTCTGGGTTTCAAGAAGACGATATTGTTGGACAGAAAGCTTCTGGTTGATTTGATAGACCGGTACAGTAGTGGATCACTTAGTTGGGATGAGTTTTCATCTGCTGTGAAGGAGACTCATGCAGATCGCATGGGGAACCCAACTAAAAGGTTGGTGATCCCAGACAGACCTAAAGAAGAGGACTACTTCTATGCCAACCCAGAGGAGTGTCTAGAACTTCCGGGCGAGCGATTACTGTCTGATGAACAACGATTGAGCAGTACGTGATATCCTATGCTAGTTAGTTTGTGACATTCATCAGTGTTCTCCCACAGTGGTAGCTTTTATTAACACAGGTCTTTAAGAAAGTTCTACAAATAAATGAGATTTTGTTCCGAAGAAGGCCACCATGAAGATCATTGGGAAATGTAAACTTCGAAGATAGCTCGAGAGAAGATTTATGGATAAGATAAGCTTCGGAGGACACCAATAATTTCTCTTTTTATATATGCCAAAAATAATCCCACTCAAATTCATGTATAGAAGCCACCCTGCCATTTATGGGGTGAGAGCGAATCCGACAACGGCGACATAGAACCAAGGGAATGCCAACATAAATATAGGGTGTTGGGGGTTTGCTTGTAACTGAAGGAATCATGAAAAGGTTTATTTTCCTCGAGCTTCCATTTTGTATTTTCTCATGTTTCTTATTTGGATCGTCAAGCCCATGGTCTCGTGATTTTGTGGCACATATATACTACATTCTCGTAATCGTTACCTCTTTCCTGTTTGTAGCTTTGGGCTTAATGTAACAGGGAATGAAGTGTGCGATATTATGTATTTACTTTTTTCTTTTTCTTTTCCTTTCTTCTCTTTCTTTTTTTGCCAATTACTCGAAATTAATTTAATACTTGAAGAATGTTTAATTTACTTCCACTTTGGAGAGTTTTGGGGGTCCTCATGGTCATAGGTCTTCTTCAAGGCTTTTGCCCTTTTCGATTAAATTAGTCATTTCTTCAAAAATTCTGTGGTAAAACTTTAAACACTTGGGTCACCAGATAAAAACCTAAAAAAATTCAATAGATGAGATCGTTTTAAGCCTATTCAATGGCAGAAATTTGGATTGCATATACATATTAAAAAGGTAGCTTTAATAAAAACTTTGATATAAACAAACAGAGAAATTAACGGTTTTCCTAACTAGTATTTTGTTCTTTTCCTCTTTCAGTGCGAAAAATTAATCTGGTTAAGATAATAAAACATGGGTTACATTTCTAAGTACCCTAGAAAACTTTGTTCAATTTTTGATCTCAAGTCGAGGGAAGTGATTTCATTTGCATGTCAGCATATGGTCATTTGACTAGCTTTAGCTTCGCGCATGGCGGCATTTTCTGTTTATTCTTTAGTGCGTTGAGCTTTCAAATGAGAATTTTATACGGTCCCGATTCATTTTTGAGTCTTTCACACTTAGAGAGAAAGACATAGAGAATGACAAGCTATGAGGCTATAGCCTATCCTATAACGTCAATTTGTACTTGGCAGAACTCATCATAGACAATCCAAATAGCAGGACCTTATTCTTGTCCGTCTTTCTTTTTGTTCTTGTTGGAGTTGATTTGCAAATAGACAGAAGCCAATTGGCTGCCAAATGGCTATGTAAAAACGCTCATCAAAACATACATATATATATATATATTTTTTTTAATTTATTATTTTTGGCTAAGGACCAAACATTTGTTTGAATGGAGATACAGGTGGAATTTACAAGGGCAGGTGTCCCTTCTCTTGCACCTTTTTACCGTGATAACTGGCACGCAACAATACTCAAATAACCAAAGGTTATTAATTTGGACTAGGTGTCTTAGGAATTAAATGATATAATAATTTTAAAGATATTTAATTAATAAAAAGTTTATTATTTATTTTCATGTATTGAATAATTTCTTATTTATGTTCATTTATGTTGAATATATAATAAGCAAATAAAAGTTTGAGACTGTCAGTCTAAATCTTTAAGATTGTGCATATGATAGATAGATTATGCAGAAGACGTGAATCTTAAATGTAATAATCTAAATGATAAGGTCCGCAATCAAGGGAATAAAGTTGGACACTTTATTCATGTTAAGATTGTTATGTTGTCTACATCCTTATAGGGAGATGACTTGTCTTGATCATCGGAGTGGGACTCCATGAGTAGAAATATTGTTATATTGTTATAGATGACGATATATTAGATCGGGACAAAAAGTTGAATTGATTTGATTAATAATTCTGTTTGTTTACATCAATTCACTTTAGACCATTATATGTGTTGCATCCTAATCTTGAAATGAATTAATAGGCTGTATTCTTGACTTATATCTTTTGATGTACCAAAATGTGATATCCTAATTTGATGATGGTACGCATACCGATACGTTGGAGACATGACTCCTGCTTGACGTAAACTTGTTATTCATAGATATAGAATCCATAGCTTTTTGGTAGAGTTAATGATATTCTCTTATAGGTAGCTTTTTTGTAGAGTTAATGATATTCTCTTATAGGTATTATCCTGTATTTGAAAAACTAGAACGCTCAACCTTTTGGATTCATAGGTTTAATCGAATGGTATACTATTTATAGATAGTAAGTTTTCTAATGGTGAGATAATGAAACATAAGATAAAAATAATCAGGAAGGTAAAATAAAATTTATCCTTGAGCCGATTATAAATATCCTATGGGGATATTACACATTATGATATGTCATGAACGATTAGCTTATTAAAGCTTTGTAGTTTTATATAATTCAAGAGTGTAGCTTTAAGCTTTTAGTGGAGTAATGTTAGAATAGATAATTATACAATATATGTATCTATGATATGCTATTTTATAATTATAGGAGCTTGATCAATATATGTCCATCAGATCTCCTTTGCTAGCTCATAATAATTATAGTAACGATACAACATGTTTTTTTTTCGATATATTGGTGACTTATGTTAATTATTAGTGTAGAAAGCCAGGTAATTACAACTAGGATATGCAGAATATTTTATACAGCTATGTATAATATATTTTATACAGCTAAGTAGGCTTGTTTTTAGGGGATACGTTTATTCACCAAATTCCATGGAGATATACTCTCCTTTAATTAGGAAATTTCTTTTTTATTGCTGAATATTTTTCTCAGCCATCTTGTATTATATATATTTGTTTGTATTCTCAAACAAGAATAAGAGAAAACAATATTTCTCATTCAAACAAAACTTCATGACATTAGAGCGTTTTTTATAACAGTTCCAGAGTGTTTCAATGGCATCACTCACCTTAGAAAAATTGTCCTCCCCTTCCCAAGTTCCCACGGTTACTAGTTCTAATGGAGGAGCAGAGTCTGGCGCTCTTCTTATTATTGGACACAAACTGAATGGCCAGAATTACCTGCAATGGTCCCACTCAGTTATGATGTTCATTTGTGGTCGAGGGAAAGACGATTACATCACAGGTGCAGCCAAGAAACCAAAGTCTGATGATCCATCCTTCAAGACATGGAAGGATGAAAACAACCTTGTCATGTCATGGCTTATAAATTCCATGACAAATGAAGTTTAAGAAAATTTCATTCTCTATGAAACAACACAAGAAATCTGGGATGCAGCTCAGGAAACCTTTTCAAATAGAGAAGATACAGCGAAGGCGTTTGAGATTGAAGGGATTCTTTATGATCTCCATCAAGGGGATCTCACGATCACCCAATATTTCACTTGTTTGACTATGTATTGGCAGCAACTTGATATGTACGAGATTACTCAATGGGATTGTCCAACTGATGCTATAAAATATAAGAAAGTTGTTGAAAAGAAAAAAATTTACAAGTTCCTTTTAGGGCTCAACAAGAATCTCGATGAAGTTCGTGGTCGAATTCTTGCCACTAAGCCACTGCCTAACCTACGTGAAGTCACCACCAAAGTTCAACGTGAAGAGAGTCGTAAGAAAGTGATGATGGGCACTAGAAATCAGCCAACAAACAATGATGCCTCTGCCTTAGTATCCTGAAAAGCTGATGACAACTGAATCAAGAAAGGAAGACCATTTTGTAATCACTGTAAGAAGACAGGGCATACCCGTGACACTTGCTGGGACATACATGGAAAGCCATTTAATTGGAAGCCAAAAAACAGGAGAGAAGGTCGTGGCAACCATGTTGTAGCCGAGGAGCTTCCAAGCCAATTTAGTAAGGAGCAACTAGAAATCCTCCAAAAATTGATTTTTGATGCTCAACAGATGTCTTCCTCAAATAATAATACTTCAGCAACTGCAACAGTGGCCCAAAAAGGTAACTCTTTAGCAGCCCTTAATGTTAAAAAGGTGGACAAAAAGTTTTTATGGATAGTTGATTCTAGGGCTTCCAATCATATGACTGGTGATGAATCTCTTATCCAAAATCTTAAACCTTTTTCTGAAAACTATAATGTTCGAATAGCTGATGGATCGGTCTCAAAGGCGACTAGCATAGGTTCTGTTGCTATCTCAGAGAACCTAACTCTTAATTCTGTGTTGTTGGTACCTAATTTGGATTGCAACCTTTTATCTATAAGGCAACTTACTTAAGAAAAGAACTGTGTTTCTAAATTCTTATCTAAATGTTGCGTTTTTCAGGATTTGACTTCAGGACAGATGATTGGCAGTGTTGACTTGCACTCAAGACTCTACATGTTCTTAGTAGCCGAATACTGGGGACAACAATCAATTGAAGAAAGACGGTCTTTTTCTGCCTTTAGAAATAATAAAGATAGTGAAGTTATGCTATGGCACTATTGTTTTAGTCATCCAAATCATATGTATCTAAAAACACTTTTTCCTTCATTGTTTAATAAAAATTCTGTTAAATTTCAATGTGAAACTTGTCACTTGTCTAAACATGTTTGAAATTCTTATCCTGTCCAAGAATATAAAGAATCACGTCCTTTTTCAATAATCCACAGTGATGTCTGGGGACCATACAGAATAAATAATGTTACAGGGGCTCGTTGGTTCGTCACATTCATAGATGATCACTCACGGCTGTCTTGGGTATTCGTCATGAAAGAAAAATCTGAGGTAGGCCATTTGTTCAAATCCTTCAATAATATGGTTCATACCCAATTCAACACAAAAATCCAAATTCTTCATACTGATAATGCCAAAGATTATTTCAACTCTATTCTTGGGGAATATTTAACACAAGAGGGAATTATTCACAAAAGTTCTTGCATTGACACTCATGAACAAAATGGAATTGCTGAAAGAAAAAATAGACATTTGTTAGATGTTGCACGAGCAATGATGATTCAATCTCATGTTCCAAAATTTTTTTGGGGTGAAACCATTCTTACTGCAGCATATTTAATCAACCGAATGCCCTCCTGTGTCCTTAAATTCCAAACTCCGTGTCAAGTCTTCAAAAATTCTTATCCATCAACACGTCTCATTTCATCCATTCCTCTCAAAGTGTTCGGGTGTAGATCATTTGTTCATATTCCTCAACAATCGAGAAGTAAACTTGATCCCAAGGCCATAAAATCTATATATCTCGGGTATGCACCAAATCAAAAGGGATATAAGTGTTATGCACCTCTCACAAAGAAAATTTATCACTCAATGGATGTGACATTCTTTGAAAATCAACCTTTTTACTCCAAAAATGATATTCAAGGGGAGAGTGAGATTTTTGAACATTCTTTTTAGGAATTCGAGAGTGACACCCAAACATCCCAACAATTAGAACCACTCAAACATGTCGAGTCATAATCAATTCCTCCTGTTACCTCTCCGATCATAGAAAACTAGTCCTAAACACAATCCATGCGTGTTCCCACAACAAACAATGATCTCTTGGTGTACTTTAGAAGGAAGAAAAGTCAAGAACATGTAGAGGAACAAATGCAAGAAGGGACTCGTCATGAAGCTGGATCGAAGCCAACCTAGAAGAAACACAACTAGGTAACACTGTTTCGGATTTTGATAATATAATTCCATAAGATCTTGAGTGGCTGATTGCTCAGAGAAAATGTGTCAGGACATGTACTCATCATCCTATTTACAACTTCATTTCTTACAAGAAGTTGTCTCCAAATTACAGGGCCTTTTGCTACTAAACTCACAAAAATTCAAATTCCTAATAGCATTCAGGAAACTATGCATGTTCGTGAATGGAAGCAAGCCGTTACAGAGGAACTCAGGGCTCTTCAAAAAAATGATACATGGGAAATAGTCAATCGGCCTCCAAGAAAGAATCCAGTGGGATGCAAGTGGATCTTTACTGTCAAACACAATGCAGATGGTAGTATAGACAGGTTCAAGGCTCAGTTAGTTGCTAAAGGTTTCACACAAACCTATGGCATTGACTACCAGGAGACCTTTGCTCTTGTTGCAAAACTTAACACTATTCAAGTACTTTTGTCTCTTGCAGTGAACTGTGACTGGAATCTTCATCAATTAGATATCAAGAATGCCTTTCTTAATAAAGACTTAGAGGAAGAAGTGTACATGGAAATTCCTACAGGACTCAAAACTCAGGCAAACTCGGACAAGGTTTGTAAATTGAAGAAATCTCTTTATGGCCTAAAACAATCTCCTAGAGCATGGTTTGATTGGTTTACCAAAGTGGTAAAGAAGTCCGGTTACTCTCAATGCCAGTCTGATCATACTTTGTTTGTTAAACATTCTCCTGTTGGAAGGAAATCTATCATTATTGTGTACGTGGATGTATAATCCTAACAGAAAATCATGATGAGGAGATCAAAGAACTCAAGAGGCTTCTAGCTCTTGAATTTGAGGTCAAGGACCTTGGAAACCTAAAATATTTCCTCGGGATGGAAATTGCAAGATCTAAAACAGGAATTGTGGCCTGTCAACATAAGTATGTCCTTGATTTACTTAAGGAAACCAGGATGCTTGGTTGCAGACCTGCAGACACACCAATGGAAGCAATCATCAAAGGCAAAGGAGAAGAAGACAATGTTCCTGTTGACAAAGGAAGGTACCAAAGATTGGTACCAAGAATTATCTACCTCTCACACACCAGACCCGACATTGGTTTCGCTGTTAGTGTTGCCAGTTAATTCATGATTAATCCTACTAAAGAACATATGGACCGGGCATACCATATTTAGAGGTATTTGAAGAAGACTCTAGGAGAAGGCCTTCATTTTAAGAAGACTGTGAGAAGGAACATTGAAGTATTCACTGACGCTAATTGGGCTGGCTCTATTACTGATCGAAGATCCACATCAGGGTATTGTACTTAGTATGGGGGAATCTGGTTACATGGCGAAGTAAAAAGCAGACTATTATTGCTTGGAGTAGTGCAGAAACAGAATTTCGAGCTATGGCGCACGGGATATATGAAGGAATGTGATTAAAATGTCTACTCTTGAGCTTAAAGTTCCAGTAAACGATCCCATCAACATGATGTGTGATAATCAAGCCGCTATAAGTATAGCCAAGAATCCTGTTCATCATGATCGAACTAAACACGTAGAGATAGATAGACATTTCATCAAAGAAAAACTCGAAGGTGGCTCAATCAATCTCTCCTACATTCCAAGTGCTCAACAAACAACAGACATTCTAACTAAGGCATTGTCAAAGACAAAGTTTGAAGAGATGAAGTCCAAGCTAGGCTTACTCAACATTTACAACCCAGCTTTGAGGGGGGGTGTGGAAATCCAAGTCATTACAACTAGGATATGCAAAATATTTTGTACAGTTATGCATAATATATTTTGTACAGCTAAATAGGCTTGTTTTTAGGGGATACGTTTATTCACCAAATTCCATGGAGATATACTCTCCTTTAATTAGGAAATTTCTTATTTATTGCTGAATATTTTTCTCAGCCATCTTGTATTATATATATCTATTTGTATTCTCAAACAAGAATAAGAGAAAATAGTATTTCTCATTCAAACAAAACTTCAATTAGATTGGCTAAAATTCAATAGATTGGATTTAATAATTCATCTTGGTTATTAGTTGAATTAATTTTGTGAATTAATTCAAGATAATCATATTGAATTATTTGGATAATATTTTATTTGACATGGGATTATTTGAATATGATTGTGTTTATTTAGACAACTTTTTATTTGGTTATTTGAATTAAAATTGAGGCTCTATCTAAGATTGTCGTGTAAAATAAGATATTTTGAGATTTTTAAATTATTACTCAGTCGGTAGGCCAGTTGTCAAGTTAGACAGGCCTGTATTGCCAGTTCGACAGGCCGATCACACTGCTTAGCAGGTCGATCGTGTGATAATTTTGTTATGCATTTTTGACATGTTTTTGACTAGAAGTTGATCCAGACTTGAATTTTGAAACATAATCTAATAAGGATTGACCCCAAATTCATCTACTATATAAAGGGAACTATTTTTCATTGTTTCTCAGATTATTTGAGAAGTATAGAGAGAGAGTTCTAGTGAGAAAAACTATGAAACTTCCAGAGAATTAGTGTTCAACATCTAGAATTTTAGCTCTTGGTTTTCTCAAGTGGTTAGAAGGAGTTGTCACCGAAGGAAGAGCTATACGATGTGCGGCCACTAGCATTTCGATCATGGAAAAAGAATAGCAAGGAAGACCAATTGGTTGAGGCTCTTCTAGAATGTTCTTCTCAAGTCAAAGTTTTTACAGTCTTCGGTCTACTAATGACACAATTAATATTAATAATACTGAAATCAAGTTTGTTTATTAAGTTGAGCTTTTGTTGCATTATAGACATGGACTGGCACAGTAAATGCTTGGTAATGCTTGATTTATTGTCGACAAAAGATGACATAGTATATTCTTAAACTATTTAATAAAATGAGATGCTGCCGGAATTAATGCAATAATATATTCTATTAAAATATATTAATTTTGATTTGTTATTGTAAACGGTGAATCTACAATCAAATATTATAATTCTAGATTGAGTTATTTATCAATTTGGACCCTCAAATCACCGTTGAATGGATCTGTAAACTCGAATTTGTTTGCTAGATTGAAATGAAATAAACAAAGCAAAAGTGAAGTAAAAATGACATAAGATTTATAGTTGTTTACTCTGTTAATGAAGAGCTACGTCCACTGTAATTCACTATGGAGTTCTTGAATACAAATTACAAGAGAATGATGAAAGTAAATTGGTAGAGTTTCGGTATCTATATTTCTGTGTCCCGTACAGTGAAGTAGCCTTTCCCTTATATAGAAGATGAGGAAGGATAGTGGCTCCCAACCGTCCGGCGGAGTGAGATAGAGCATCATAAGTAACTGCAATAGTGGGACACGCGTCAATTGGTGATAGGTTGCAAGAATCATGTCCCCCCATGTTTCGGTCCATGACTGGACGTGCTACAACCGTCTATTCGTGTAGTCAACTATTGGTTCAAAACTATCGATCCAGTCAAAGACGAGAGCGAATGTCTTCAACGAGTTGAATAACTCAAATGATGCAAGACAATTGAATCGAGCAATACGAACCTTCAATTTGTTTGGGCTTTAGCTAGTCAATAGATTTTGCTCGACCCATCCGACTCGCACCAACATTGCACCGCACGGGCCTGTTAGCAATTTGGGCCTCACTAAATTGCACCCCAATAGTATTATCTTTTTTTTTTGCCATAAAATTATGTTAATTATAATTGCAAGGACAATGGTTATAATTTTTAGTCTCTTTCGGTTTCACACAAACATGATTTTTAAGACTTGAAAATATTTTTAAATATTATTAAAAATATAATAAAACATATTTACAAACTTAAAATACACTATCAAACACATTAAGACTCAAACTAAAATCACCACACATTATTTTTACGGTTTTAACTATTTACAAACTAACCACATATTTTACAAACCAAAACAATTCTAAAAATTACCAAAAATATTATTAAAGATAAAAACATACTAAAAATACATTTTTAAACATTTTTACACACTAAGACACAAAAATACTTATTAACACAAAAATACTATTAATTAGAGGATTTAATGAGAAATGTTAATGTAAAATAATGATATTTAGTCTTAAGAAATGTGCATTTTCATAGTCTCATCAATGCGCTTTGGGGCTTGCTAACTTATTTTGCCTTGCTATTTTGAGAGCAAGATGGCATGCACTCCTCATACTTTTCATTATAGTGGTCATTATCACTCTCTTGAGACATTTTTATCTAATCTAAACTAAATCCTCATGGAAAGGCAAACACTTAAATTAACATAAACCAATCACAATTCTCCACGGACAACAATGTCCAACAATAAATGCATGTTACAATTCATATTCAAAATTTCTAACAAAATCATTAATAATGAACAGTCAATAACACATACATACTAACTTGAGTAAAAGTAACAATGATAAAAAATAATCAATAAGATATTTAAACATAAGATTTTGATATACACAGACTGGTCAGATTCAAGCCAATATATTAGAGAGAAAAAATGGATATACCCATTTCAGATTCAAGCAAAACATTAAAAAAGAAAAGGCAGATTCAGATGAGGGAAGAGAAGGGAAAAAATAGGAAAGAAAAAAAAAGAAGAAAAAATGAAAATAGATGGTCAACACAAAAAAAAAAGAGTAAAGAAAATGGTATAAAAAATAGAGGAAAATACAACAACTTGGAGATTGTTTGATATGAAAGAGGAAAAGCGCAATATGAAAACAATAGAACAGAGAAAAAAAAATGAAACAATAGCCTCGTGTACTTACTATGGACTCTTTATCTGAACCACAAAGTCCTAATCATTTAAATGAGGGCCCTTTGTTGGACTAATGGTTCTCCTATGAGGACTCTCACATATGGAAACTTAGTGAGGGCCCTTTGCTAGACTAATGACTAAAAAAAAAAAAAAAATTGGACTTACAGAACGACAACGATGGCAAGAAGAAATGGCTATGATAAGAAGTGGCAATGGCAACGGCGTGGGTTTGAGTTGACAGTGGTGGCAGTGACAGTGTAGATTGGGGTTAGGTTGAGGGCGGCGGTAGCAAAGGTGTCGAGGGTGAGAATTAGAGTCCACGGGTTGAAATTTTGAAATATAAGCCCTAGATGAATGCACAGTTTGGAATGGGGGCTAAAAATACACCGTTTAACTCCCATATTACACGACGGTTTGTCTTAAAAACTATTGTGTAATAGCAAGCTCCTACGATGGTTTTAAGAAAAAACCGTCATGCGAGCTAAACATTCCACAACGGTTTTTAGAAAAAACTGTAGTGGAATGTTAAACTTTCACGATGGTTTTTTGATAAAACTGTCTTGTAAGTTTGATTTCATGATGGTTTTTATAAAAACCATAGTGAAAAATTGGTCTAAGACGCCAAATTGTCAAAACTTTTTCTCCTCTAACTAGGGTGCCCAACCCATTTGTTATGCATCCAATGGCCCAGAGTTTTTACTTTTTGTTGTTTTTATCATAAAAATAACTATATATAGATATATCCCTTAACTTAAAAAAGAAGAAAAAACGAAGTAAAAAACTACATTAAAATAAATTAACATAAATTTGTTTACAAATGCTCATTGTTTCTCTTTCTTTTCTTTGGTTTCTCAATACATATCTATTCTACATCTCTACGAAGCAAGTAGAAAACATCATCGTCAAAATCATCATCTCTTCAACCGATGGCAATCTCTTTGTGAATGAGGGGATATCCATGCAATCCTCGGTAACTTCTTCACCATCAATAACTACTCTTGACTTCATTGGGACGATTAGGGACAATTCCAAATCTTCAATATCCATTGTATAAAACACTTGGATTGCTTGTGATGCCATAATGAAGGGACCACCATGATGCCGTCATTATCAGTCTTAACATAGTTATTGTCGGTCCATTTCTACTTAAAAAGTGCTATGCACAATCTTCCATAACCAAGTTCCCAAATATCTTCAATGAAACTAAAGTAGTTCATGGTTTCATATATCGGATTCTTGTCCTTAGAGGAGGAATATGCATAGCCTTGGCATACAGAGTCACACCGCTATTTTAAACAGGATGCTTCTCATCTCTTTTACGAGTGTAAAAAGTGTAACAATTTATGGAATATGATATATACCATGTAACTACCTATGACGGTCCTCTTGCTAAGTTCTTTAAGTTTTGTAACATCCTTCTATCTTGTGATATGGAGCACTTGGTATAGAAGTGTTCTCTAATCCACTCCCAAAAGGTCCGGTTGTGTTCATCTTGCAATCACTTCTAATTTCTTACTCTTTTTGGGTTTGCCTTTTTTAATTCCTTTATGTGCACCTCAATAAAAGACTCCACTTCATTAGCATTGTGTAAGATATAAAGACAAGCTTGCTCCCACTCCCCTTGATTTATTAAGGAAGGATTGCCAATAGATAGTCTCCTAGCCTCAATATTTATTATCTTTGGCACCCTAATTACTTCCACATTGGACAAGTACTTGGAGCAAAATTCAATCAACTCCTTAGCTATGTAACTTTTTACAATACATCCATCCAGCCTATTTCGATTCTTCATATAGGCCTTCAAAACCTTCATGTACTTTTCAAATGGGTACATCTATCTCAAATATACAGGCCCACATAACTTAACTTCACATACTAGGTGCACCATTAGATGAATCATGATGTCAAAAAATGCTGGTGGAAAATACTTCTCAAGCATGCATAGGGTCTACACTAACTCTGATTGTAGTGAATCTAGTATAAGTGAATCAATTACCTTGGAGCATATTGAATTAAAGAACGAACACAACTTGGTAATTGCAAATCTCACATCTTTTATTAGAATTCTACGTAATGCAAGTGGTAGTAATTTTTGCATCAACACATGAGAATCATTTATTTTCATGCCAATAAGTTTTAAATCCTTCACTGACACTAATCTTTTAAAGTTTGAAGAACAGCCGTTTGGTACTTTCAAAAAAGTAAGCCATTCACAAAGCTTTCTCCTTTCCCCTCTTGATAACGTGTGCTTCGCTGGAGGTAAGTAAGTGTAGTTTCCTTTTTTTTAGGAAAACAAATTAGGCCTAATCTCTATTTCTATGAGATCTAACCATGTTTTTTCACCATCCTTAATCTTGCCCAAAATGTCCAGCAACGTGCCAACTATTAATTCACAAATATTTTTCTCAATATGCATAACATCCAAGCAATGATGAACAAAAAGTATCTTCCAATATGGAAGTTTGAAAAAGATTGATCTCTTTTTCTATAGTCCATCTACCGATGACTCATCCTTACCTCGCTTTCTCTTCCCGAGTACCACTTTCACATCTTTTACCTTTTCAAATATTTGTTTACTTGTTAAAGGCCAAGGAGGGTCTCTTTCTTTGATGTTGCCATGAAAGGCTTTCTTTTGTTTGCAGTAACAATGATCTCTTGGCAACCATCTTCTATGACTAAGAAAAATGGTTTTCTTACCATTCTTTAACTGTATGTGAGACATTTTCTTCATACAAACAACCAATAGAACTCTTTACCGACAACAAGAAAAATTGTCATATGCGTGGAAATTGTTAATTATCCATATCAAAATTGCACGGAGTGTGAACTTCTCTTCTCGGTAAGCATCTCTAACTTAGATTCTATTTTCCCACAAGTCCTTTAAGTCATCAATTAATGGCGTAAAGTACACATCAATGTCATTCCCTGGTTGGTGAGGACCCGAAATCAATAAAGACAATTCTAAGAACTTTTGCTTAATGCATATTTTTAGAGAAAGAATATAGTTGATATGTATTACAGGCCAAGTGCTATGCCTACGACTCATGTTACAATGTGGGTTCATTCCATCTATCGACAAAGGAAAATGTATAGTTTTTGGATCCACACTAAACTCGAGGTGATCGGTTTTAAAAGTATTCCATTGTGATGAATCCGTCAAATGTCTAAGCATACCATCGTCGACCTGTTTGTCATAATGCCATGTCAAATTCTTGGCATACTCTGCATTTCCAAAAAAAAAACACCTCAAACGTGGTACCGGTGTAATGTATCACAACACCTTCATTGGCACTCCATTATTACCGTCATTTGGCTCCTTTCCTTTCTTCAACCTTGATTCTTTACAAACTGGGCAATAATTCTTGTCCTTATACTGATTCTTATAAAGAACACAATCATTTTTACAAGCATAAATTTTTTCATTCTTCATTCCCAAAGTGCTCAAAGTCTTAGGCTTATACATATTAATTGGTAATTCATTAGCCTACGATAGAAGCCTTCCTAAAAATTCCAAAAGATTTGTGAAACTAGCAATTGACACCCACCTGATGCTTTCAAATTTCATAATCCAACTAAAGCGGACAATTTGGTAAAATTGGTACGACCCTCAAACATAGGTGTCTTGGCATCATTCATCATTGCCTCAAATAAGTCCAGATGGTGTAAAAAGTGTTTCTTCAAGTCATTGACCATGTCAACTATATTGTCGTGATCATCCATATTATTTTCCACATTAGCCTCCTTTACTTTACTTTACTTTACTTACTAAAGTTGGATTGAACTTTGACTCGCCATGAAAATGTCACGTTTGGTAACTACTTATAATCCCATTTTGAAATAAATGTCCTCTAATAATTGGAATTGAATGAGATATATGGTTTCTATATTGAATATAAGGATACCGAATTTTATCACCATGGGCATGAGTTTTGGTAAAATCCAAGAGCTCTTCCACACCATTCACATATTCTCTAGGCAATCAAAAATCTCACATCTATTTTCTATCCATTTCGCATGCAATTCAATTAAAAACAATTTCAAAAATTACACATACCTATCATATTCTAATAACAAATCATATTTAAAAAATAAATTAATCATGCTCATATCTAAATAACTAATCATATTTACAAAACAATAAACATTGATTAATAATAAACAAAATCAAAAGCTATTTATAAATATACCTAATAAAACACTTACAATTAGGAAGGAAATTAAGGAGGATGGAGGCGAAGAGGGGCGACGACTGCAGTTTCGGAAGGTTCTGAATGTGTTTTTAAAAGCTAGGTTTGTGATTCGTGTCTGATTGTTGAGCTAGAATAAAGGCTTTTAAGGCATCTTCTACGACGGTTTTTCCTAAAAACCATCATGAAAAGATAAATCTTCTATGATGGTTTTTGAGAAAAACCGTCATGAAAAGTACAACTACCACAATGGTTTTTTGAGAAAACCATCGTGGTAGACCTCCCCTCCTTTCTGCATTTTTTCTCCCTCACCACAATGGTTTTTAAAAAAAGATCGTTAAATGAGGGTAGTATAATATCAAATTTCTAGTAGTTTGTCAATGTTTTGGTAATTGTTTTGCATTTCACATTACATAGTTTCCTTTATTAAATTTCACTTCTTGTTTGTTATGTTTTATTTTATTTTTCAATATCATCACCTTTTATTCAATTTATTCAAAGAAAATTATATTAGAATAAATTTGATACTTAGTATACAATTAATCCTTGTAGGAACAATTCTTTACTCATTGTTACATTACTTGTTTTTGCAATAATGTAAACTAGTAATTTTTCAAAGCAACCGGTTCGAGTTAAGTCTTGGTCCAAGGATTCTCTAATGATGGCACCAATGGGAATGGATTTTCAAGAGAAATTAGCTTTCATCATTTGGTCAATATAGGCTCAGGCTTTTTGCATTATTCATGGTTAAATCATGTCATTTTTTCCTACAAACCTTTTTAAATCATGAAAGCAACTATTTTTTAGGTTGGGGGAGACTAACCAGTTAACATGGGATTTTTGGTTTATGATGAGTCCTTTAATGCTGATTAATTGCCGTCCAAACTAACATCTAACTTAATCGATAACAATGCTATTACTAAATCGTGTAATAAAATTAGATTATCATCAATTTCTTTGATTGAATAAAACCTAGTCTTGACTTCCTCTGCATTTATCTCGAAAATGTAAGGTCTTAAACAATATCAATTCTTGAGTCCAAATAGCATTTTTTTTACTGAAAATGCTACTCATGTAACTTTTATTCTAGCTATTGGACAATTAAGGATATTTTGTGTATTAGAGTGTTTCTCGACATACTGCTAATACCATACGGTATTCAAAATTTTTATTTGTTGAATTCTCAAGTTATTTGATTACAAAAGTTATAAATGTAACTTTAATAGTTACTATAGAATTTTAAAAATATATTAATTTCATAAATCCTTCAATCACAAAAACAAAACATAGAATTTTCTTGGAAAATTATTGACTTAAATATTTAAATTAAAACATTTAACTAAGATTTTCTCTGTCACGACATATGATCAAGTGGAATACTCCAATCTCAAAGCTTTAATGTAGAGAGAATTACTGTAACGCCCCAAAATTTATTTAACATTAATGTAATGTAAATGATGAATTAGTGTGCCAAAATTAATGTTTTAACATTAATTAGATTATTTGGTTGGAATTTGAATTTTTGATTGTTTTGTTAAATTGATGCGTTCAAATGATTTCTTATTGTTTTAAAATGATGTTTTGAGTTTTAAAACACAACAATTTGTAAATTGTTAAAAATATTTCGTTTTGCAAAACCGTGGATGGCACATGGTTTTTGCACAGTAAAACCGCCCACCGTTTCCCTCTATTTATTTCCTTTTTCCCTCCTCTCTCCTCACACTCTCACGATTCTCTCTCTCTCTCTCTCTTCCTCTTGGTCTCTCGGCTCCTCTCTCTTCTCTCAATTCTCTCTCAAAATTTTTGAAACAAATTCGAATCCAAGCTTCGGGTTAGCAAGGAGGAAGCTCGGGGACGTGATTTAGCAACCGAGAACGCGGATTGAAGCTTCGATTCGAGGTTAGTTTTGAAATTTCTAAACTTTTTACAAAATTTTCAATTTTGTGCATTTTTGAAATCTAAGTTTGTTTAAGCTTAGAAAACCTTGGATTTGAGTTGAATGAACTTAGAACAACTAGAATCTAAGCTTAGATTGAAGAAAAACAAATTGGATTCAAGATTTTTCATTTTTCCTCAATTTTTCCTATTTTTAAATTTTCGAGATTTCTGTGTTTGAATCTTGTTTGAATGTGTTCAAAAGTGTCTAAATATGTTTTTCTATCATCTATGAATGATTTTCATGCCTGAGATTTGAGAAAAACTGGTTAGAATCAAGATTTAGGTTTTGGGGAAATCGAAACTCGTGGCTAGAATTTCAGGGTTTTCCTAGTTTGGTAGGCCGAAGTGTGTGTTCGGCAGGCCGGAACAGGGATCGACAGGCCGGTGTTCTTCAGTCCGGCAGGCCGAACCTGAAAATTGTTCGGCCGACCGAACTTTGCTTCCGACAGGCCGAACTGTGCAGTTCGGCCGGCCGAAGCAGGGAGTCCGGCAGGCCGAACGAGGCATGGCAATTTTTGTGATTTTTACCTGTTTTCACTGTTTTGAACCCTGATTTAAATTCCAACCTTGTAGAATGATTTTAAAGGTACAAATGGCACACTAGGACATCATGAAACGATTTAGTAACATAGAATGTCTCGAACTAGATATTGATCGACTTAGTTTGTATCTAGGATCATTCGTGGTTCCGCGGAGCTAACGTATAGCGGACCGGGATTACGGTGTGGGGCACCGGCATGAGTATTGAGGTAGGACTTCTATCCTATTTCTTTGGTAGCCTAGTTTTGAAATGATTTGGCTTTGGAAAGGATTTCTATTAAAATGTTTTCAACAGTTGTTTGAAAATAGATTTATCGGTTATATTTTAATATACCGTGATCTGAAATGAACTTCATAATAAATGTAACTGTCAACACTCGGTAATTGGGTTTTGAATGATAATGATAATAAACACAAAGGCATGATGCCATATCAGAGATCGGGTCGTGTAGCGATCGACCTTGGGGGCAGGTCCCGAAACCCAGCTGGGCCACTACGGTGGTGATATCATGGTTTGCCTAGGTAAATGAAAATTTATGTTTTTGATTGTGCAAGTAGACTGTTCTGGGTCAAGACGGCTCTACTCAAGTTATTTATTTATTTATTCAAGTTTTCTTTTGAGTAACTCCTAAACAATGATATGTTTCTTTGCATTAAATTATTTTATAAAACATAGTCCTACTGAGCCTTTCGCTCACGTTTTATTGTTTTTAAATTTCCCCCCCCTCTAGGTGGTTTCCCATTTAGGTTTGGAGAAGATTCTTAGGATCGAACTCAGGAGCAATAGGAGGATTGGTTTATATTTTGTATTATTTAATTAAGGCATGTAAGATTTAACTTTATTTGTATCTGAACCGTGATTGTATTTATGATATTGTCAGAACCATGTGTGTGCACAAGTTGTGGGTTGTGAAACCCATACTCGTAGTTCTCTATTAACTTTTATTATTTGCTTATAAATTCTTTGTAAAAATGTGGTTGGAATCTTCTTATTTTTCACTTAAATTTGATCCTTAAACCATTGGTTTTAATTAAATCTCCTTTTAATTAATTTAAATAATTCGCCACGTTACCTCCCGTACTCCGGGGCGTGACAGAATGGCATCAGAGCTCAAGGTTATGAACCTTGGGAATTGTGCACACATAGGTTTGACAATGAAATACCTCTGACAGTCTAAATTTTGTTTTCAGAAGTGAGAGAATGGCACCTAGACGCCGTTCGACTGCTGACGCCGAGTTTGAAAATGATGAGAGCATGATGAGGTCTATGTTTGTGGCTTTCCAGCAGATGGCAGCAGGGCTAGACCGGGAGATTCCGATGTTGGTAGTCGGCATACGTACTTTAAAGAATTTCGGCGGGCGTCTATTCTGACTTTTGATGGCAATGGGGACCCGCAGTTAGCAGAATATTGGTTGGATTCGATCTTGAAGCATCTGGATACTCTTGGTGTGCCTGAGAGTATCGTGTGGAGTTTGCCGCGTATAAGCTCGAGGGTGGCGCTAACACTTGGTGGAAACAGACTAAGCGTCTAGAGCGCGGTGGCGATATCAGTTGGGACAAGTTCGAGGAGCTGTTCTATGATCGATATTTTCTGCAGGGGTATAGAGACCAGAAGGCATCTGATTTCTACAAGTTACAGCAGGGTGATCTGTCAGTTCGGGAGTATGAGGCAAAGTTTAATGAGTTGGCTAGGTTTGCTCCATCAGCGGTGGCATCGGAGGGTGAGAAATGTATTAAGTTTCAGGAAGGGCTCAATGCTCCTATTCGGCGGCAGTTGGTTGCTCTACGGCTTAGGAGTTTCGGAGAGCTTGTGTCATCGGCGATCTCCGTGGAGAATGATTATGTGCAGTATTGTGAGGACCGAGCCAAGGCTTCAGGAGGACCGCAGAGGAGTGACAGGAAGAGCACCAGTAGCCGTCCAGCTCCGGGGAAAGGCAAGCAAGGCGGTGCGACCAGTGGTAGCAGCAGTTCTTCTGGCAGCGGGCGCAGCAATCCCTACAGCTTTCATTGTCATTTCTGTCAGCAACCCAGACACATCAAAAGGAATTGCCCGATCAGGAGTGCTCGTCTTGGATCTCAGATTGGGGAGGATGCCAGTCGTCAGTCTCAGCCTCAGCCTCAAACCCTACCTCCGCCTTCGCAGTACCTGCAGTTGTAGTATCCGCAGTTCTCTCCTCAGCAATTCTCATATCCGACACGGGGGCAGCAGCCGCAGTATTTTCAGAGCAGTGTTCCTCAGTATCGAGCGTCGAGTACAGGTAGTGTGCAGTCGTCTCCATCTCAGCAGCATCGGCCGAGTAATCCAGGACCCAGCAATGTCGGTAGAGAAAAAGGGAAGGCGCCAGTGCAGGTTCGTGGTGTTAGACATGTATGCTCTAAGGAGTAAAAATGTAATACGTTTTTGGAGACATTTTTATCAATAAAGAATTTATTCATTTATATATACCAAATATTGTCCTCTTTACGTTCATATTTGTTGAATGTATGATAAGCAAACAGTAGTCTGAGACTGTCAGTCTAAACCTTAAGAGTTGGGCATATGATGGGATGATTATGCGGTAGACACGACTCTTAAGGTGATGGTCTAAAATATATGATCCGCAATCGAGGGAATAAAGTTGGGCGCTTTATTCATGTAAAGATTGTTATGTTGTCTATATCCCTTTTGGGAGATGGTTTGTCTTGGCCATCGGAGTTGGACTCCGTGAATAGAAACATTGGCGCGTTGTCATAGGTGACGATGTGTTGGATCGGGACATAAAGTGAATTGATTTGGATTAATAATTCTGTCTTAGCAAATCGATTCACTTTAGACAATCATTTGTATTGTATCTTAATCCTGAGATGAATAATGGGCCCGTTGTCTCGATTTGTGTCTTTTGATGTACCAATGGGTGACTCCCACATCTCTATAGTGGCATGCATGCCGGTACGTTGGAGGCATGACTCTTGGTAGCGTAGACTTGTTATTCATAGATATGGAATCCATAGCTCATCTTTAGGAGTAATGATATCCTCTTATATGCGTTGTCCTGTAATTGGAAAACTGGAGCGCTCAACCATTTGGATACATAGGTGTAACCGAATGGTATACTATCTTTGGATGGTAAGTTTTCTAATGGTGAGACAATGGAACGTAAGATAAAAATAATCGGGAAGGTAAGACAGAACTTGTCCTTAAGCCGATTATGGATGATCATATGGGGATGCGATACACTATGATATGTCATGGAGACTTAGCTACACGAGCTTCGTAATTCTATAAAGTTCGAGAGTGCAGCTCCAAGCTTTTAGTGGAGTAGCGTTGGAGTTGATAATTGTGAAATGTATATCTGGGATATTGGGTTTCATAATTATCATGAGCTTGAACTTTATAGGTCCATTTTGGTCCCCTTTGCTAGCTCACAAAATCCTGTAACGACACGGCGTGCTTTTCCAATAATTGGTGACTTATGTCGGATTTATCAGATTGGTTTAAAAGAATCAAATAATTCATGTCTGTTTATCGGTTGAATTAATTATGTAAGAAATTAGTTCAAGATGAACTTGTTGAATTATGGCGTTCGGATAATTCTTGTCTGTTTATCGGTTGTTTTAATTTTGGACAATTAGAACAAGATAAACTTGTAGAATTATTGTGAATTGATTTATTTTCTTAGAGATTATCTTGATAAAGTTTGTTTTGATCAGATATCTTTTCTATTGGGCTATTTGAATCAAAACTGAGACTTTATCCTTTAGAATCTCGGGTGGAAAATAAAAGATTCGCGGAGATTTTTTCTCGGCAGTTCGGCATGCCGGATGACGTGTTCGGCATGCCGACCGCGACAGTTAAGATTACGCGTTTTTCACGCGTATCTTATCAGATATTGATCCGAACTTGATTCTGTTTCGATTTTTGAGACCTAATCTGATATGGACTGACCCCAAGGACCAATAGGTATAAAAAGGGAGTGAGTCTAATGATTTACTCAGATCAATTTGAGAGATTAAGAGTGATACTCTTCTAGTGAGCATCTGAAAACTCCCTGAGAGCTTTTGTTCACAAATCACGAACACTAGCTTTGGGTTCTCTCTATTGGTTGGAAGGAGAGTCACCGGTGGAAGAGCTGTACGTGTGAGCCCACACTCACTCCGGTTGTGGATAGAGAATAGCAAAGAAGACTAGTTGGTTGAGGCTCTTCTGGAACGTTACTTCTCTACACAGGTCGCGGAGGTTCTTCGGCACACTGAGGTTAGTAAGATCTGTTTAATTTATACATATAACATGTCAAACTTGTGTTTTGGAAAATACTCTAATGAAAAATTTTTAAAATTCCGCTGCGCACTTTGTTTCCAACACGTGGTACTTCTCAAAGATTGATTTGCGTTCAGGTTATCATCAGCTCAGGATCAAGGAAGAGGATATTCCCAAGACAGCTTTTAGGACTCGGTATGGGCACTTTGAGTTCCTGGTTATGTCGTTTGGATTGACGAATGCTCCAGCAGCTTTTATGGATTTGATGAACAGGATATTTAGGTCGTATCTGGATCAGTTCGTGATCGTGTTCATCGATGACATTCTTATGTATTCTAAGACTTGGGAGGAGCATGAGCAGCATCTTCGGATCATGCTTCAGACTCTGCGGGAGCACCAGTTGTATGCTAAGAGGGAAAAGTGTGAGTTCCGACTGACTGAGATCAAGTTTCTGGGTCATGTCATCTCGGAGCATGGCATTTCTGTGGATCCATCCAAGATTGAGGCTATAGTGGATTGGGAACGACCAAGGAACGTAGCGGAGATTCGTAGCTTTTTGGGTCTTGCTAGTTATTACAGGAAATTTGTAAAAAAAATTTTGAAGATTGCAGCTCCGTTGACGAGATTGATCAAGAAAAATGTCAGGTTTGAGTGGGATGAAGATTGTGAGTTTGCTTTTTAGGAATTGAAGAACCGGTTAACTTCAGCTCCTGTATTAGTTATTCCTAGCAGTGACGAGCCGTATGAGGTTTATGCAGATGCTTCAGGGCGCGGACTTGGATGCGTGTTGATGCAGCATGGACGTGTAGTTGCGTACGGATCGAGACAGCTATGACCTCACAAGCGGAATTATCCTACTCATGATTTAGAACTTGCTGCGGTGATTTACGCACTGAAGATTTGGAGGTGTTACTTGTATGGAGCATCGTTTCAGGTCTTCTCCGATCACAAGAGTTTGAGGTATCTGTTCACTCAGAGGGATCTTAATTTGAGGCAGCGCAGGTGGGTAGAGTATATGGAGGATTATGATTTCGCGTTGCAGTATCATCCCGGGAAAGCTAATGTGGTCACGGACGCGCTTAGCAGGAAGTCTTCAGGGATTCTCGCTTGTTTGATTTTTGAGGACTGGAGCAGGGATGCGACAGTGAGTGAGTATCAGCTACTGTATCATGAAGACTATGATCGAGTTTCGGTGTATCATGTGGAAGCGACTCCAGCTCTTGTTCGGATGGTGAAGCAAAGTCAGTGGCACGATCGACATTTGCAGGGGATTTGGTCGCGGATTCAGAACGGAGAGCAGTTCGAGGAATGGAGCCTGCATGCAGATGGATCGTTGTACTTCTAGGAGCGCCTTGCAGTTCCAGTTATCGCCGAGGTGACGAAAGTCGTTCTAGACGAAGCCCATAGGTCTCAGTTCGCTATTCATTCAGGGAGCACCAAGATGTATCGTGACTTGAAGAGGCAGTATTGGTGGAGAGGCATGAAGAAAGATGTTCGAGAGTATGTGGCCAAGTGTTCGACGTGTCTTCAGGTGAAAACCGAGCATCAGAAGCCTGCAGGTCAGCTTCAGCCGCTTCCTATTCCAGGGTGGAAATGGGAGCATGTGACGATGGATTTTCTCACAGGTTTGTCGAGGACGGAGCAGCAGCATGATGCAGTTTGGGTCGTGGTCGACAGGTTGACGAAATTGGCGCATTTCATTCCGTTTAGGTCGACGTGTTCTAGGAAGGTTCTCGGGGAGTTGTATATGCAGAATATTGTAAGGTTGCATGGGGTTCCTTTGTCCATCACCTCTGATCGAGACACCAGGTTTAATGTTAAGTACTGGAGGAGTTTTTAGGAGGCTTTAGGTACAGATTTAAACTTCAGTACGGCGTTTCATCCTCAGATTGACGGGCAGTCTGAGCGGGTTATTCAGGTTCTCGAGGATATGTTGCGTGCCTGTGCATTGGACTTCGACGGAAATTGGAAGCAATGTTTGCATTTGGCGGAGTTCGCGTACAACAACATTTATCAGGTGAGTATCGGTATGGCACCGTTTGAGGCGTTGTATGGGCGACCGTGTAGGTCACCTGTGTGTTGGGCCGAGCCGAAAGATAGGGTTATTCTTGGGTCGGATGAGATTCATGATAGCAACGAGAAAGTCGCGATGATTCGAGATCGGTTGAGGGTAGCTCAGAGTCGTCAGAAGAGTTATGCGGATAGAAGACGTAGACCCTTAGAGTTCGCGGTTGGAGATTTTTTTCTCTTGAGGGTATCGCCTCGTAAGGAAACTATGCGGTTCGGGGTGAGTGGGAAGCTCGCGCCGAAGTATATTGGGCCGTTCGAGATCACTCAGCGTGTTGGTGTAGTCGCTTATCGGCTTGATCTTCCGCCCGAACTTTCTCATGTTCATGATGTATTTCATGTGTTGATGCTTAGGAAGTGTCCACTTGAGCAAGATAAGATAGTTTCATTCTGCGATGTACAGGTTCAGGAAGATACGACGTACGAAGAAGTGCCGATTCAGATTATCGACCGGAAGGTGATTAGCTTGCATCGTC
Organism: Artocarpus heterophyllus; assembly: GCA_025403435.1. NCBI lineage: Eukaryota > Viridiplantae > Streptophyta > Magnoliopsida > Rosales > Moraceae > Artocarpus > Artocarpus heterophyllus. Next base: position 14,077,344 of record CM046346.1, read on the forward strand.
GTGAGATACTGTTGGTAAAAGTCGTGTGGCAACATCATGGGGTTGATGAAGCCACTTGGGAGCTAGAGTCGAGTATGCGGGAGTTGTATCCGCATTTGTTTTGTTTTTGAGATGAGTTGTAAATTTCGCTCTCGAAATTTCTTTTAGGGGTGGAGAGTTGTAACGCCCCGAAATTTATTTAACATTAATGTAATGTAAATGATGAATTAGTGTGCCAAAATTAATGTTTTAACATTAATTAGATTATTTGGTTGGAATTTAAATTTTTGGTTGTTTTGTTAAATTGATGCGTTCAAATGATTTCTTATTGTTTTAAAATGATGTTTTGAGTTTTAAAACACAACAATTTGTAAATTGTTAAAAATATTCCGTTTTGCAAAACCGTGGGCGGCACATGGTTTTTGCACAGTAAAACCGCCCATCATTTCCCTCTATTTATTTCCTTTTTCCCTCCTCTCTCCTCACACTCTCACGATTCTCTCTCTCTCTCTCTCTCTTCCTCTTGGTCTCTCGGCTCCTCTCTCTTCTCTCAATTCTCTCTCAAAATTTTTGAAAGAAATTCGAATCCAAGCTTCGGGTTAGCAAGGAGGAAGCTCGGGGACGTGATTTAGCAACCGAGAACGCGGATTGAAGTTTCGATTCGAGGTTAGTTTTGAAATTTCTAAACTTTTTACAAAATTTTCAATTTTGTGCATTTTTGAAATCTAAGTTTGTTTAAGCTTAGAAAACCTTGGATTTGAGTTGAATGAACTTAGAATAACTAGAATCTAAGCTTAGATTGAAGAAAAACGAATTGGATTCAAGATTTTTCATTTTTCCTCAACTTTTCCTATTTTGGGATTTTTGGGATTTTTGTGTTTGAGTCTTGTTTGAATGTGTTCAAAAGTGTCTAAATATGTTTTTCTATCAACTATGAATGATTTCCATGCCTGAGATTTGAGAAAAACAGGTTGGAATCAAGATTTGGGTTTTGGGGAAATCGAAACCCGTGGCTGGAATTTTTGGGTTTTCCTAGTTCGACAGGCCGAAGTGCGTGTTCGGCAGGCCGGAACAGGGATCGGCAGGCCGGTGTTCTTCAGTCTGGCAGGCCGAACTTAGAAATTGTTTGGCTGACCGAACTTTGCTTCCGGCAGGAAGAACTGTGCAGTTCGGCCGGCCAAAGCAGGGAGTCCGGCAGGCCGACCGAGGCATGGCAATTATTGTGATTTTTACCCGTTTTCACTATTTTGAACCCTGATTTAAATTCCAACCTTGTAGAATGATTTTAAAGGTACAAATGGCACACTAGGACATCATGAAACGGTTTAGTAACATAGAATGTCTCAAACTAGATATTGATCGACTTAGTTTGTATCTAGGATCATTCGTGGTTCCGCGGAGCTAACGTATAGCGGACCGGGATTACGGTGTGGGGCACCGGCACGAGTATTGAGGTAGGACTTCTATCCTATTTCTTTGGTAGCCTGGTTTTGAAATGATTTGGCTTTGGAAAGGATTTCTATTAAAATATTTTCAACGGTTGTTTGAAAATGGATTTATCGGTTATATTTTAATATACCATGATCTGAAATAAACTTCAGAATAAATGTAACTGTCAACACTCGGTAATTGGGTTTTGAATGATAATGATAATAAACACAAAAGCATGATGCCATATCAGAGATCGGGTCGTGTAGCGATCGACCTTGGGGGCAGGTCCCGAAACCCAGCTGGGCCACTACGGTGGTGATATCATGGTTTGCCTAGGTAAAAGAAAAATTGTGTTTTTGATTGTGTAAATAGACTGTTTTGGGTCAGGACGGCTCTACTCAAATTATTTATTTATTTATTTATTTATTCAAGTTTTCTTTTGAGTAACTCCTAAACAATGATATGTTTCTTTGCATTAAATTATTTTATAAAACATAGTCCTATTGAGCCTTTCGCTCACGTTTTATTGTTTTTAAATTTTCCCCCCTCTCGGTGGTTTATTTGTATCTGGACCGTGATTGTATTTATGATATTGTCAGAACCATGTGTGTGCACACGTTGTGAGTTGTGGAACCCATACTCGTAGTTCTTTATTAACTTTTATTATTTGCTTAATGCTTATAAATTCTTTGTAAAATTGTGGTTGGAATCTTCTTATTTTTCACTTAAATTTGATCCTTAAACCATTGGTTTTAATTAAATCCTCTTTTAATTAATTTAAATAATTCGCTACGTCACCTCTCGTACTCCGGGGCGTGACAATTTCTTTCCCAAAACAGTGATATATTATGTTACTCTAGCTTATTCCTGTTCCTACATAATGGAGTGCCTCGTGGAAGTGTTCAAACCACAAAGAAGATCTAAACAAGGATATCTTCTTTCATAAATCTTCTTTTTTATATACAATGTAGGGCCTATGATTTTCCATTATATTAAGAAAAAATGAAACCATTAAGATTTGAATTCAAAACCACACACTCACATATTAAACCACTTGAACCTGCTTTAAGTGGCTTGGTGTCTAAGAGAGCCCCTAGACAAGTGATTAATTTTTGAAAATTAGTTATTAGCTTCAGCCAAATTTGCCTCAAGCTTGAACAAGGAAAACACATGAAGAGATTTTGTGATTGGGAGTTGAAGGGTTACGTAACACGTATATTAGGATGCCCTTGTTTGTTGGGAATAACTAGTAGTATAGCCAGCATTCTACTTCAATTGAAGGGTATGTTAATATTTTTTTAAAAAAAATAAATAACTTAAGAAATTAATAAGATGGTTTGCACATTGGTTTGAAGAAAGACTTTTAGCTCAAACACTATAGAATGTGAGAAGTTTACACTTTAGCTATTTTTTACCTTACGATGCAGCATGTGAGAGCTTTACACTTATTTCCGTTCAAACTAATTGGTTTATACCAATGTGTCAAACACCTACATGTTATATTATTTTTTAATAACTACCAAATACATAGGGAGGAATAAGGACTACAAAGTTTAAAAGTATTCTAAATAAACTAAGAAATTTGCTCTAGTGGAGATCTTTTTCTTAGTATAATTAAGGAGCTTAGTCTCCCACGAGCTTGTTGCCGCTTAAGTTGCTCCCCCCAGTGTGAAGCTCGTTGGTGCTAGCAAAAGCTCTTGGATTCGAATAAATCTAGCACCGATAAAAGTAATTTTGGTTGGGTCTTGTGAGCTCTGATTCAACAAAGGTATCTTGGCAAGAATTTTATCTCAAATTCTCTTCTTTAGGGAGTATTTACTGTACATGCCACCACGACAAGTGGGGTTTGGTTTCCGCCATAAACAGAGAAACTTTCAATTTTTTTGCCATATGGCACTACAAGCTTAAAAGCAGAAAGATGTAAGTACCCTCAACACATAATGGCTTTTGCTGATTAAATTTTTTTTCCTCCCATTCGCACAGTCTCTTTGTCTCTCTCTCTGTCTACCCTACACCCCTTCTTTCGTTTTCCATTTAGTTTAAAAAGTAAGTTAAAACTTACAATTAAAACTTTAATATCGTAACATATGAAAACTTTATACTATAATAAATTTTTTCTTTTCATTATAACATAAGAGAGATTTATATTAGAGAAAGTTGAAACTTATTTGCTACTTAAAATTTCAACTTATTTTTCAAACAAAACCTTTGTTTCTTTCACACACTCTCTCTTATCCTTCTCTCTACTCAGCCATCACAATGTCTGGCCGACACTACAATTAATGACGCCGCCAATGCAGCCCTTGTCATCGGCATCTCTGTGGAAATCTCTGGCGGGGAAAGATCATATCGCTGCTCAACTTTGGTGTGTGCAGGATGTGGAAGATCAAAAGGTGACAATCTGGATTTGAGTTGTTCTTCACCTGGTTCTTTGGGAAGTGATCTACTTTCCCCACTGCGGCATGGATGCCTTCCCTTGCTGATGCAATAGATGGCTAAGTAGACGTCTCCATGCTTGAAAACCACCATCCTTGAAGGCGGTTGCAGTTCCGACATTGTGATCACCTTGCATCGTCACGCGTAAAAGATAATCGACTTTCTTCACGGGAAAAGAGGTTTTGTCGCGCCATGGTGGCTGCATGGAGGTCTCCTCTACGTGTGGGCTGATTTGCAACCATAGAACTCTGTTGTTTCCAAAATCATCTTCACCGCATAGGTTGTCGCCTGATCTTTTGACATCCACCATGCTGAATACCGCAACGAAGATTCTGTGCAAGGAATTTTTGGTTATTTTAGGAATTTGCAGATTTTGTGATGTATTATTTTGTGGTTTTCAGTGTATTATTTTGTGGTCTTGCCATTTTTATGAATTTTTGGTAATTTTCTTGTTGTTTGTTTTCAGTTTTTTCAAGAATTCTGTTGGTCACTTCTGGAAGCTTCTAGCGGTCGTGCCATCGGTCGTGGTGGTTATTGGCCCGTGATGATCATGGTAGATGCCAGATAAAATATTCCAACGACAGTTGTGCCATCGGTAACGGCAGATACCGGCCAGGTACTACTATTGCGGTTGAATAATGGCTGGTATCTTGGTCAAATATTAATATTATGTTGATTACCGGTTGATACTGCCGTCGGATATATAAGGGTATATATGAAGTGATGTGACATTCTGCAATTATTTCTTAGTTGCATAAATCAGTAGTTTTATTTTTATAGCATATATGTAAAGAGCTCTTTCTTTAGACTACCACCGAAGCACAATGGACTCTTTCAATGGATTGATACTAGCTGAATACCTCTAATAATGCAACAAACTACCTTCAAAACACAACAGGTTACCATTGATAACAGATTAGACTACCATTAGAACGCGAAAGCATTAGCGGCCAGGTTACTGCCAGCATATAATTATGGTATTGAGTGCAATAAATAACTTTAGATGGCAAAATATGTGTATATATATAGATATATATATATATATATATGGAAAAAATCAATAATGATGCAGCAAATAAGGCAACATTGGGGGAATTAGATACTATCTACAAGATCTTTTTTTTTTTTAGCTTAAAAGGGGAGGGATTCGAACTCTTTATTTTTAAATGGAGTCAGATGTCATTTTATCGTTACGCTATGTCTGCAACTACACATGATCCAAAATTTTGATATAGAACATTAGGGAAAAAAAAACTCTAATATAATCTATATTTCAAACCTTGTTAGAGTCTATTATATTTACATACCTAGCAACAATGTCAGATTTTTTTGAGGGGACAATGTCACATCTTTAAATGCATGCTGGATTTCCTTAAAAAAAAAAAATGTATGCTAGGTATGTCCCAGCTTAAAAGGCCTTTGGCACAAAAGGCGTATATCCCAGAAAATATACATCCTTTTTTTCTTAAGAAAATTACAAAATATAAATTAAATTATACACTCTCACAGCTCACAAATAAACACTACAATAGTTAATTACAATATTTTTAGGTAGCATCATCATTCCATAACGAAAAGCGAACAAAAAAAAGCTAAACTCATTGAAACTCAAAGTCAAGAAAAATGGTACTAGAACAGCAATGACAAAACTTTACATGAATGGAAGCTTAACTGAAAAAGCACCTTCTCAACATTAGTATGGAAGCAACTATAACCATAATAAAAAGAAAACAAAATAAGATGTATTTTGTTGGGAAAGCTATATAACCCAACAGACTAACAGAAAGACAATGCATGTACAACAAACAAATCTAGGTCTTTACTGGTATTTTATGGACCAATAGACAAATCAATAAAACGCCCCCAAGATGAAATTGGGGTCGCAGAAGAAAAAATGAATTAAATGTAGTTTATAAGGAAAAAAAATAAGGTAAAAATATGTCATACTAGTTTTTGCCTGTCTTGAGCTTCTTCTGGGCTTGGTCAGAATCATCACCAGTTGCAACTCTAGAATGCTTTATCCCTTGATTGCTTGACGGAACCCCATTATCCTAAAGCACAATAAAAGAAAAATCAGGCAACTTTGCCATATGCTTTTGTCCCATACAAAATGTTTTGTTTGAACAAGTAAACATCTCAAGCCAATCTCAACTAATGAATTCTCACTTGTATAAGAATCCTCAGAAGTAACATCGATAAATATACCTTTAAGATGGATGTGGCTGCAGCTGTTGTAATATTTGCTCGCTTCCCGAGCTCAATTTGGACGGAGATGCTGGCTTGTGACAAATCCACACCAGAACTCTGCAAGGCTTGTGTCAACGAATTTAACAACCTGTTCAACACCAAACCCCTTCAAGTCAATAACTCGTAAATCTACATTCAGTTTCAAAATAACGTTCAACACTAAAACGATACAATGAAATAGCCACTAGACAGTCATCAGGTCTACCATTCTGTATGACAGACTAAAACAGATGTCAAGAATTTGAGTAATAATTTTCTTGATCAATGAGAAGGTTCAGATTTAATCTGTAAGGACATGGATTTTTCTTTTTTTTTGGCCAAAATGTACTGCTAGTTAAAATATTAGAACAAGTATGAGCCTGTTATGTGCTAAGAACTAGTCCTTGTTAGAAGCACATAAATTTGTAAGCTATAGAAACTCACCGCTGAGAATATGCACTTGAGATGCTAACCGTACCGCCTTCAATGGTCAGATCCTCTTTCTTTATCTTATCATTAGAAAAAGCACCATCAACGGTAGTGCATGATCTTGTCTGGCCTAATTGGGATTGAGGCTGAGGTGATGTGTTTTCTGCATCAGCCGGATGCCTGGGTGGAGCCTGAGGTACCACACTGCCATTTCTGACAGGTGAGAAGAAATTTGGCTGCAGTGACATGGGAAATGACATTCCCTTATTCGTTATTGTGCCGGTACTTGTGTCGGATTCTATTTGGTTTTGTGCACTCTCAGGAACTGTTGGAGATACAGATATATGTTTCTCATCAGACTTCCCTGCAAAAACGAATGCAGGACCAGGCCCACCATTCATGCCTTGAGAGTGATCAAAACTTTCCCCGACTCTCTGACTGTTTCTCTGTTTGACATAAAAAAGAGATGGTCAACTATTTGGTTGTGACCTTTTCTTCATACACAATTATGCTTTGTCTTACAGCCTTTGCCACAAATTTAAGCCTTATGAGGCTTGTTAAAGAACACGCTGAATTCAGTAATTCTCACGATGAAAACTTTATGGCTTGTAGTAATGATGTAGATTGTCAAGGAATTAAAGTAAAGAAATTTTACCCAAGGCATCAACTTTCCGGGTTTGTTGTTCCATCCTTGATACGAACCCTCGTATTTTTGTACCTTTTCTTGGAGAAACTCAATGTATTCGATAACCTGCAAAATGACATAGAAATCCCCATGATCCAACAATTGAGTGTAAGTTGAAGGAAAGAATGAATCATAGTAGGCGTGTACCTCTAGCAAGAACGAGGCCTTATCTCTCTTTTGGTCACCGTGAGGGATGAGCTCTCTCAACATCTGAAACCTGCATAAAAACTTTCAAACTTAACATCTCATGCTGATGAAAACCAGAAACAATCCAAAATATTATCAATGATTTAATATCTCCCAACAACCAAAAAGAAAATCCTTAAAAAAAGGAAAAAAAAGGAAGCCAGAAACAGTTTCACAATTTTCTCTACGGTTTTCTGTTGAAAAACTTGTTCTTTCATAGGATGGACAGGAGCAAACTTTAAGGTGCTAATGCCTTCTTATGTGGAAAAATACTGACAGATGAGGAAAGCAACGTTTAAGATCACTGGAAGTGAGACTTGCCTATCATTTATTTTGCTTCTTCGACGTTGCTCTGTTGCAGAATGTTTCGACCGTGGAGTGTTAGCCTTCTGATCAGAGCTCTTGCTGTCAACTTTTACCCTCAGTTCTGATTGAAGAAAAGGACAGAAAAATAAATAAATACTCGGACAATCCCACACTCTTTAGCGCAAGTCCAGAGAAGAAACAATAAAAGCTGAAATAAAGCTGCAACATTTTACTGGTTGCTCGTGAAAATAGAAAATATGCAATGCGAGCAACAAGATTACAATCCAAGCGGTCATCCTTGATAGCACAATCAACGATCAAGGATGAAAATATCTATATCAATAAAAATATTGATATTCTATGTTTAAAAATTTTGGAAAAGATTTTTAGCATAGGAGAAAAAATCATAGAACAAATTATGAAAACTATAATTATTTGCTTTAAAGCTTTTCTTTTTTTTCCCAATAATTTAAGAAATGATCAACATTGAAAAGATTACATAAATAAATAAGTTTTACATGATAGCAAATGTAAGTTCTCTAAAGCTCAAACATGATTGGGATTGGGTTTTAACTGTGATTCAATATACCATAATATGCTAATCTACAAAGCATACAGATATCCTAAGCGATATAAATCTATTATTTAGTTAATAAAACATGACCAAAATAAAATAAACAATACATCAATTACGATTACAATTTTTTTTTTACAGCTTTTCCAAATTTCTCTAATATATTTCGAAATCCTGTTAAAAAAAAAACTACAACCAGACGGAAATCAATATGTCCCGATATGTACTCTTTTTTATACGCTCAAAATATGTTTCAAGACAACTTCAGCATAAATTAAGAATTCATCAAAAATATTTTCGTGCGTGAGCACATGCAAAAAACCAAAGACACCCCAAAAGGACCTAAAAAAATTACAAAGTTACGTAAGACACATCTAAAAAAATAAATAATAAATAAAGTCGCACCTTTGTGGGTGGTAGTAACGGTAGAGGTCTCCTTCTTAACAACAAAGTGCTCTTCTTCGTCAAGTTCTTCGTGAGAGTTGCACTTGGCGGACTTTATCATCTCCATGAAGCTCCGGCTCCTCTGCCCTGACGGCCTGATCACAATTAACGTAAGATATTTACTATAAAAAGATTAAAAAGCTAGTAATAATATTAATAGCATGAGGATAGAATTAGACTGACTGAGATGAAGAGATAGAGCTGAAGTTGCCGCGATGGTTGTTGTACGATGATTGTGACGGATCCGAAGGCCATTGTCCCGCCCTTGACGCAGGGTCTGTTTCAGAACAACCCAAATACCCACCATCAGATTCAGATATTTCTCAAACGTCATCTTTTGACCAATTTTTTTTTTAATAAATTCCACAAATTACCCCAAATTATGTCATTTGTATCAATATACTCCGAAACTTTAGAATGTATATATTATACTTTTGAAGTATAATATTTCTCTAAATCCACTTCTCGAACTTTGAAAATATTGGTTTTTGGATAGAATTGTTGAATTTTCATATGATTTAAGATTAGATATGATACTTAGGGATTAATATAAATGTTCTTTTCACTTTAAATAAACTAGTTAGATCCTAAACTCTTGTATATTCTATACTTGCTCAAAAGCAAGAGAAAGATGGAGGAAAAATAAAGAAATAATGTAATTCAAGTTGGTTATTTAAAATTGTAAATAATCTGATGAATTTATCTTTTAATGAGATAATAAGTATTATTTTGTTTTAAAAAATAACATATTTTAAAGTTTAAGAAATGAATATAAAAAGTATTATAATTTAAAAGAAACAATATGTATATTTTGAAGTTTTGAAGGGATTTTAATACAAATGATATAATTAAGAAAGAATTCCTAAAATTTATTCTTTTTCTTTTTACAGATTTTTTTTGGGTAGATTTCTTCCAGACTTTTTCATTTATTGATTATTAGTTTTTGTAAAGGTTTGGACCGTTACACAGGTATGACATTTGTTTTATGCGGTAATAATTTTGTAAGTAATTATTACTTTCCCCTTTGATTACAATTGGATGTGTTCACATCAAACAAAAGTACAAAGGGTTAAACTTGGGAAGTAGATAAAGATTGAACTGGTCTAGATATGGCCCAGATACAAGGCCCGTTGGGGTATTTGGATTGGGATCAAGGATGGTCTTTGATACACCTTGTTACCAACCAAGTTGTCCTAATGTTATTGCTTTTTTTTTTTTTTTAATTGCCTTAAGTCTTTTAGCCAAAAAAAAAAAAAGAAAAAGTTGTCTGAATGTCATTCATAAAAAAGCTGTGTTAATGTCTTCCATTTGTTGAACCAAAAAAGAGAGACGTATGTATCTTTCTTATAATTCAACCACTTTGGTTTTCTTTTCCTACCAAAAAAAAAAGGAATTTTTTTTTGCTTCTTTTTTTTTTTTTTTTCCTTAAGTTTTATACCAATGCAAGAGTAATGCTCGCCAAAGCAAAATGCCCTTTGAGTGGGTTTCGAACTCAAAAGCATGGTCATAGCAAGGTAGTCTATCCTCTTTACGCGTGTCACACTAGTTCTAAGGAACCCGCTCATTGCGTAATGATACTCACAACCACGGTGCAAAATGTGCGTAAATATAGAATTTGTAAGATAAGGTACATCTCGTAACTACTCCTGTATCATGCATCCTCTCTTCGAATGGGCACCAACCTCAAGCCCTAAACGTTAACAGACCTTTTATAGGATGTTTGAAACAATGATTCAAATTATTTAGTTATTAAATTGACAAAAAACCTCAAAAAAGATCATCTAATTCGCAAATCTTTGATCACAGACCTACCACAATAATCCATTGCTACCGCAATTGCTTATATATACACATACATATATAGGCACATATATACATATATACACATATGGCGAATAAACCTTGATATAGCGCACGTAATTTGATCTTATTTTCATCATGCATGACCAATTAAAAATGAAAAAGAAGCACTACATGCATGTAATTAAGATCTTACCTAAAACGCCAGGTTTTTCTCCCATATTCTCCTTCCCTGCCTTTCCCTTCTTCACAGCAGATTCTTCCCACAAAGTGAATCCACTTCCGGTATAAGAACTGCAGTTTGAGTTTTCATCATTTCGGTCACTACTACTCGCTTGAGCGGTTGTGAATACCATCCCCTCTGGCTTTGGAACCTTTTGATTGAAATAATTAGAAATGTGGCTTATGCTATACGTCCCAATCCCGCCAGGGAGAACGTGTTCCACGGGAGGTGGCACCGGAGGTGGCGGTTTTTCGGACGTGGATATCTCCACCGAGGTTTCTTCCTTTGCGCAGGTCTTCCCTACTCGTTCAAGAGGTTGTAGGAAGTCATGAGTTCTGAGATAGCCTCCTGTTTGACACATGGTCAAGAAGAAACCAAAAAAAATAAAAAAATCATAAATATTGTACACTCGGTTGATATTTCCCAAACTTGGCTCCTTTATACCAAAGCATAAATTTGAAGCTGATTGATTCAAGTATATTCATCGGCAAAGAAAGTCAGCTAAACATAAGCTTAAAAAAAAAAAAAAAAATCACTTCAGGCCGCAAAAAAAGATGTAAAACTATTTTCAGTGATATCAACAACTACGATTGATATTGGACCTAAAGGATTTAGTAGACGAAGGCAATCTGATACCGATATGTTCATGGTAATAAACGTGCAGTGTGAAGAAAAACAAAAAGATAAGAGGAAGTGAATATTTGAGTGCTGAAAAGGAGGAATTGATGTTTTTAGGCGCTCTATACTTGGCCTTATCAATTTGGTGGAATAATTTTTCTAGCTATACATTATCTTTTTATGTATAAAGGGAAATGGAATTATCAACAAAGTTCACGATCAAGTGTGTGTATATATATATGTCTAATATACATATATATATATGGAAATTGAGTAACGTCCAACAAACTAATTCTTTCATTTCCAAAATTTTGATACTTCACATCCTTTATTTGCAGGTGCAACACGTTCTTTTTCACCTCATTACATTTATTGTAAAAGGAGATATTAGATAAAAAGTGATCCAAGGTAGGAACAAAATGAGATATTGTTCACAAAGACTTTTCTGTTATAAAAAAGATGAGTTGCATCAATTTATTATTACTCTCTTAAAATAATAATAATAATAATAATAATAATAACAATAATAATAACACATGCATATGGATGATCTGCTATAAGTAGCTATAAAAGATAAAATAAAATCATACTAGTGATGAGTTTTTATCGACCAAATTTTTATGCGGTTTAGTCGGATTTACATAATTTAATTTTTGTTATAGATTAATCACACAATACAATGTGACGTTGCAAAAAGCATATCATTTTTTCTAAGGAAAAAAAGAAAAAGAAAAGTAAACATATCATGCACCAAACAACGAATACTGTTCCTCTTGCATGATCAAAAATAACGTATTACATACATACATGTACACAAGTCTATTTATAAAACGCATTTTACTTTATCCTGTTCATGTTCATTTTTCACGCACTGTTTTCAATTCGATTGGTACCAAAAGGCCCCCGCTTGAGAGTGAAGAATAAAGAAGGGCGTGCCTCTCTTGAAAAGAGGAGGGGCAATGTTTTCAAGTTGCAGAGTACAAAATACCATGCAACTGCATAGGGGTCAGTACATGTGTGAAACGTCAAATCATAACCCTAAGTCACTCATATGTGGGACCCATCTCATGGCAATCTGATGGTGCTAATTGGTAACTGCTAGCCCTTTCCTCTTTGGATTTGGCTGCCAATTTATGGCCTCATGGCCCAGATCCATGATTCATTTCCCGCTCACGTGCATACCCTTTAGCTTATCGTAAACTAAACCCACCATAATAATCACATAAATTTTTTTTCCTTTTTTTTTCTCCTCCTCTATTAATAATATTAAATAACAATTGGCTATATCCCAAAGTAGGCAAGAATAAACATTCATTTAAAAAAAATAAACATGAAATTCAAAATTTGGGATCTTGAATTATTTAAAAAAAAAATGTAGAAATGAAGAAGAGGGAATACCTTGAGAAGGTGGTCTTGGATCTTGTTGGGTAGTTGAATGACTGTACAGTGACAGAAAGTCATGCGTTGGTTTTCTTCCTGTGAAAAGAAAAAAAAAAAAAAAAAAAACCTTTGAAATCAAAAGTTGGCAAAAAGAAAAAGCAAAAAAATAATGGAAACAAAATAGTTTTTTATTGGAATAATGGTTTTCCCACATGAACAGAAAAATATACACGAATTGAAGGCGAGATAAAAATCCGAAAAAAATTGAAAAAAAAAAAGTTGAGCAAAAATACCTTCGGTTCCGTATGGACGAGGTTGAGAAAGCTCCATCCAAAGCTTAGACGCTATTTTTAGCAATTTTTTTTCTTTTGAAAAAAAAAATCTTCAAAGAAGGAGAAAAATTCTCTCCGAAATCAGTGAGATTTGGATTAGCTGACTCGGAGAGTCTTGAATTTATTCAGAAAATGAAAGACGTGGCTTTAGAATAGAATTCTAAGGAGACCTTAGATCCGTTTTGGTACGTCAGAAGAAAAAAGCACAGAAGATTTAGGCCTCCGAAAGAAGATCGGTTTCGGAGGCGCATTCCACTTTCTCTCTCTCTGTCGTTAAAAAATTTTCTCGCGAGCCAAACAAAAACTCCGAATCAAAACCGCATGTAGCTGAATTGAGCAGTCTCCGAAACTTCAAAAGCAGATTTTCCTCGAACGCTTCTCGATAAAAATTATCTTGATAATATCCGGACAAAATCTTTCTTTTCACCAACAATTCAGCAAAATCCACAACTAAATTATCGCCAAAAAAAAAAGACGTTGGAATTGCACAAGTCACCTAGATTTTCAAGATAGGAGATCCGAAACAGAACTTCAAAATCTCAAATTTCGACTAGAAAAAAAAGAATGAATTTACCTTCTTATATATAGCAAGAATAGAGATTCTTCAATCCACAGAGAATTACTGAGCTTGAATTCCGCAGTGGAAGGCGTTTTGGATTCCGAAATTTCGCAGAGCGACGGCAGCTATATTTCCAGTAATGCTCGAAATGCGTCAGAAGAATCTCATCCAAATTCGAGCCATAAAAAAAATCACTCAGTTTTCTCGTTCTTTCTATATTCTTTTTTTCTCAGGAAACAAACAGCGCGGCGACAGTCGGGCCTTCAGGTCGGGCTTTCTCTCTCCTCTTTCTCTCTCTCCTTCTCCTTCTCTTTCTCTTTCCCTTTTTCGTTCAGTTTCTCTCTGTGCGTGAGTTCTTCGGTTGAATATATATATATTTATATAAATAATAATAATAATATTTTTATGCAGTTTTCTTCCTCTTCTTGCTCGCTTTGGCTTTCTGTTATTTTTATGCTCTTTTCGAAATCGTTATTTATCGTTAGGGGAAAAGAGACGCCGTTTCCGTTTGGTTAACGGCGTTGGGGCGATCTGACGCCGTTATAGAGTACGCCGTTTGGTTAAGAACTGCGTATGGTAAAGGCATTTGTTCTTGTACTTCACGGAACTTCAATGATTTCACTCTTTCTTTTTAAATATTTTATATTTTTATTAATATTTTAATGTTTTCGGCAATCCCGATTTATATTTTTTAGGATTTGGCAATCCCGATTAATAATTTTCTTTACCTTCCGCCACTGTTCAAGTCTGTCCTTTTGCCCACCAAAGAGAAGGTTTCTTCTAAGAATAAATAAATAAATAAGTTCCCAAACTCACAAAGTATATATATATATATATATAGGTAAAGAAAACAGAGTGTAGACGTTGACAACATGAGAATAAAATTAGAGTTAATACCTCTGAAGGTAAATTATCATAGTTTAGTTTTTAAATTAATCTAAAAATTAATTGTACAAATCATTTTTAAGTTTTTATCTTGAGTTTTGGTTTAGTCTCTAACATTTAAAAAGTCTCATTTTAATCTTTAATTTATTTTTTTTTAAGTTTTGGTCCCTCAATTAATTAGCGTTAAATATTTAATAGAAAACTTTAAAATGTCTCACTTTAGCCTTTATTTTATTAGTTTGTTTTACTTTTAGTCCCTTCGTGACAATGAAGAGTTATTAAGGGCCAAAATTTGAAAAATCTGAATTGAAAAACTAAATATAACGATTTTGATACATATGATTGAAAAAGACAATTTTATCATATTGCTAGTAAGATAAATTTTATTTTAGAAAAGATGAGTTCAATTTTAAATATTGGTATATAAGTATCAATAATCATGCATTTTAAATAACAAGCTATGCATTATGATTCATATATATATATATATATATATATATATTCATATAGTACGCTAGATAATCATATTTTTTAACATTACAGTTGCAATATATAATACGTGTAAATATAATATACTGATATCAAATATTCAATTTTATCTTAAAAAAATTAAACTCATCTAGAAAACAATATGGTAAATTATTTTTTATTTTAGTTATATGAATCAAAATTGTTATATTTACTTTTAAAAATCGTAGTATTTAGTTTCTCACTTTATTTTTTTAATTTTGATCCTTAATAATACCTTGCTAACAAAGAGATCAAAGTGAAACAAAATAATAGATTAGGGACTAAAGGTGAAATAAAGTAAGAGACTAGGGACCAAAGTAGAACATTTTAAGAACATTTTGTTAAATATATAACACCCAACTGACAGAGAGGCCAACACTGAAACAAAGTAAAAAATAAAATAGGGACCAAAGTAGGACTTTCTTAATGTTAGGACTTAAATTAAGACTGGGGGTAAACTTCAAGGACTATTTGTAAGATTAACCCTTTAAGGCTAAAATAATCCTTGAAATTTTAATATTATGACAATTTGATCCTTGAACTAATTTAAAGGCTAAAATAGTTCCCGAATTAATTTTTAATAGTAAAATTAGTCTTCTATGTTAGTTTTGTTAAAATTTGAGTAGAAAATGCGGCCTTCACCTTGCGTCACTCCTCTCTATAGCACCCTTCTCATGTCATCCCTTGCTGCGCCCTCTTCACAACAAAACCATCTAATAGCTGTCCTACCAATTACCTCATTCGACTAGCCACATTGTGCTGTCACAGTGCCAATGCATTGACCATCACAATTTTCACTTATTAAATTAATGAAAGAGGGAAATAGACCAAATAATGAAATATAAATTAATAGCATAAGTTTAAATTAAAATTAATAATAGGCCAAAAAACAAAAAAAAGCACGTTAATTAACTAGCTAAATTACAAAAATAACCACAATTTAATTATTAACATTTTAATTTTTTTCTTTTTTTTTCCTTCCTTCCTTTATCTTCCATCCCTATTTCTTTCTCTTCCCTTCTCTCTCTGTTTCCCTCCCCATTACTCTATCATCCTCTCCTATGTTTTCTAGATCGCTGGAGCCGTCTGTCTGAGCCGATGTGTAAGGAGGAGTGTTGGAGTCGCGAGGCCGCAAAGATAATAGGAGCTGCGCCATAGGAGAAGGTTTAGGATTCAAAAGGCCGAAATCGAGTGAATATTGTAGGAGCTCCGCCGGGAGAAGCCGTCAGAGTCACATGAGGAGGAGGGGCAGAGTCATGCAAGGTCTCACAGAGGGAGGCACCATCGCGAAGGGAAGCGCTGGATTTGTCACTAGAGTCACTCGAGGCTGTCAAATTCACGGTGGGAGAGGTTGTCGGAATGCTGCCAGGGCTGGAGAGAAAAGTGGAGGAGAGAGAAAGTGAATCTAGGTTTTTTTGTTGGAAGAGATGAAGAAGATGATGGTAAATTTAGGAATTTTAGTATTCAAAAAGATCAGGACTTATAAAAAGATATATATTTCAATATTTTTAAAAGTGTTATTTACTTACAATAAGAATTGAAACTGTGATTTGGTGCAATTTCCCTAATTCAAGGACTATATTGTTACAATGTTAAAAGTTCAGGGACTTTCAGTCTATTAAATTAATTTAATGACCAATTTGTCATATTATTTAGGATCAAATTGTCATAATATTAAAAATTCAAGGACTTTTTTAGTCCATTAAATTAATTCAAGCACTAAATTATCATAATGTTAAAGGTTCTATGACCTATAGAGTTATTTGTCTTAAAATAAATATGGAGAAGTTTTGAGATGAGGCAAGCAAGATGGTCGTTTGAATTCTCCAATTTATATGAAACTTTTTGTTTGAAAAATTAGTTGTTTTTTCTAATCTAATATCTAATCATGCGTGAATAGCGTGTTCTTGATATTAACATTAAACATTCAAGAAATCTCAAAAATATGATCACCATTGTTGCCAAAATTGTATTTACAAGAATCGTTGTACGGCTGTATTGAATAGTAAGAACTCTGCTCAGGGAAAAAAAAATGTAAGACTTCTAAGAGGAAAGTTAATTCTCACATCTTTTTCCATTCTGTTTTAGTCATGTTTAAGTCTACCATGTTTTTAAGAATTCTTTAATATGGTATAAAAAATTACTTTTATCGATAAAATATTTTTTTAAACAAAAAATGAGTTAGACATCCCTGTTTGTTTTTATTTTGAAAATTTTTGGAAATTTTTTACATGTTTTTTGAGGCAAAAATTTTAAAAACACTCTCAGTACAATTCCTAAAAAATTCTCATTTTTTAAAACAAAAATATTTTCACATATTTTGAAAATAATATCAAACGACAACTTTATCAGACATGTTGAATTAATACAACAACATTTTAAAATATATCATAAAAATAAAAATATTATAATACTCATTACATAATTTTTGTAGCATAAAATGTGAACAATATCACCTTAATAATTAGTACGAAAACATTTATTTAAATTATTTTAAAAATTTTTATATTTCAGTTACACTCTTACAAACATGCAATATAGTGTAATGTGTATGATTTTGTTATAATATTAGATAAGGTTATTATTATTTTAGTACTTGCGTTCCAACAAAATGTCAAATTAATACATTGTTTAAAAAATATATAAAAAAAAATACTCTCTAGTGATTTAAAATATTATTTGGTATGTAAACTTGTGGTTTAAAACATAAAATTTTCAAGTTATAAATAAATGAGTAAGTTATAAATTTCACGTTTACAAAATTAATATAGGATACATTAACAAATGCATAAGTTTTAAATTTCACGTCACAAAGCATAAGCTCAAAATAATATTTTTAAAAACCATAAAATATCTTTCTAATATTTTTCAAACAACAAAATGCTAATGATATTTTATTAAAACACAAAATAACAAAATGAAAAAAAATCCTATTGTATATAACCGTGTGAAGTTGTTCTTCCTTATATCAAAGTAAAAGATGAGAACAACAAGAATTTTACAGTAAGTATGAAGAATTAATACCCTACGGTTCTGTTTTAAACCTCTAAATCTGTATTATAGTATTTTTTTCATGTCTATTGTAATTCTGGTTAATTCTAACATAAAAAATGCAGGACTGATGATAGCAATTAGTACCCTACTCGAAGAACTCTTGACAATAAATGTGCTATTTATTTATTTATTTATTGCACTTGAACAATTATTGCAGTGAAACAAAACCGAATGTATGTTACCGAGCAGAAAAATGGATCACTCTATGAATAGAGTAAATAATTGGGTTCCTAGGTTGTTATAGAGTTTTTGGATGGTCCAAATCTATAATTTACAAGCCTATGCAAATTAATTCCAACAGTTTATGGAAACGACAAAAAAACAATAAGGGGCATGTCAAAGTACTGTTGAGCCATGAGCATGAGGTAAAAGCTTTGGCCGAAACAGTGAGTTTCACTGTGTAAAAGAGGGAAGAAAGGTTTAGTAGTAGTGGCACTGCCATAAAATCTAGCTCAGATCAGGGCTGTGTTGAACGGCTGCAGCACGTGCATTGGGTCCGAAAACCAATGCCAAACAGCACGTACACTTCTCTCTCCTTTTTATTTATTTATTTATTTATTTATATGTATGCATCCATTCTTTTACCCAAAAGGTGAAGCCCAATGGATGAGCATACTACCAACTAGAGCTGTACAAAAATTACCTTGTATCTGTCAATTGTTTGTGTTTATGCTCGTCCATCTTGAAAAAAATAGGTTTACGTTAGCAACTCATTAATAGACGGGTTTAATCTACCCACCAATATATTCGATGGGCGGGTTTGATTTTAAGTTTTTAAGGGCAGGCTCAACCCGCACTCACCTGCCTATATATTTTTTTTAAAAAAAACTTATCATTTATTTGATTTTGTTCTTATTTTAGAGATGATTGAACAATCCAGCACTCCAAGCACGGGCTCGGCTGCCTCTTGACATATTGAAAACTGAAAATTCTCCTATTATTTTGTGAAGTGATCAAAATTCAGATCAAGTAAGTTAGTAGAGAAAGCCCTAAAAGAAAAAGAACACTTGACTTTGTTCATCATTTTATTTGTAGCATTCTATTATTTTCGAACCCAGTGAATAGGCTTTAATCTTTATGGACTCTTGACTTTGTTCATCACTTCATCTGTAGTTGATGTTTCTTGTTGCAGTGAATGATTATGTTTCTTAATTTGTACTTTTGAATATGGTCACTGTCTTTAAGCATCAAACTTGTTGGGAATGCTTTATGTATTATCATCTTATATTTTCTACAAATTTTCTTCACTTTCTAAAAAAAAGGTCCAAAAAATTACATTGAGCAATAGCATAGGTCTAAACTGCCTCAACCCGCCCGCACCCGCCTGCAACCACCCAAAACCAAACCGAAACCACCCGCCATGTGGTGGGCGGTTTGTGGGTTGGTTAATCGTCAACCCGTTATCCAAAAAAACCATACCGCACCCGTCCAAAAACTATCAAACCACCCGCTGTTTACCCCTACTACCAGCTTGCACCAGAATAGTTTAATGCAAGTATTTTGATGCATTTTTTTTTAGTTCACCAGGAAAAAAAAAAACTTCCATTTAAATAATTGAATTTAAAAAAAATTGCAATAAAATATATTTATGAGTATGATGTTTGGAAAAAAAATTAAAATAAAGTTTTAATTGTATATTATAATACGTGAAAATTTTATATTATTACAAATTTTTATTTTATATTATAATACGTAAAAATTTTATAATGTTTATGGTTAAAATTATACTGCTCGAATTATAATCCTAAACACCGCAGATGTATAGATAATGGTAAGAATGCTCAGAACACGATAAGTCTCGCATTATCCTAAAGTTGGTAATAATTTCTGCTCTGGCAGCAGGCACTCAATTTTGTCAGGGTAATTGCAGAATATGTCACCTAAATTTGGAGCAACTATGGCATTTGGTGTTTCTTTATCATTGAGGTTGTTTCCACAGCCAAATTTGTTCCAAGGCAAGCACTTAATTACCTTTTCTTTAATAAGTGAGGTTTTTACATTATTAAGATCTGAAAAAAAAAATTACCGGTGGGATTCTATTTTAAAACTTACTAAAGGTCTGTTTATTTTGATATTTGAATTACGGTTTTAATTATTTTGTTATAATATTTTTTCTCATAAAAATTTAAATCTTCATTCAAAATCTCTATTTAAATACTCGAACTAAAT
This sequence comes from Artocarpus heterophyllus, assembly GCA_025403435.1. Classification (NCBI taxonomy): domain Eukaryota; kingdom Viridiplantae; phylum Streptophyta; class Magnoliopsida; order Rosales; family Moraceae; genus Artocarpus; species Artocarpus heterophyllus. The sequence goes on from CM046346.1 coordinate 14,097,570, forward strand.
GGACCTTAAGTTTCATACACTTATATTTTACTGTGATTTTTTTACCAAAGTTAATATTTCAACACATACATTATCCCAGGTATACAATTTTTGCCACATCATAAAATGTCAAAAAACACCAACAACAAATTAGGGAGGTAAAAAATTGATTTTTTTGCGGATGATAAGAAAACTAGTCACGTGAGGGGTGAACTGAGAGCTGACTCAGGAGCAGTAACGGTTGACCTGGCATTTCACAAATCGAGAAAAAGAATTAATATTAAGAGGTGATGATTAGGGGCACAGATCCCGATTATCTAAGTTAGTAACAAAAAATTAATATTACTTCTGCAAACAAAGCTTTTGAGTTTTGGCTTAAGAGAGAGAGAGAGGCAGAGGATGTTGGTGGTAAAGGAGGAAAAGTCACGTGGAAGCGCCTGTATTCGGGTCTGTCAATATCGTGTGTTTGGGGTGGTGTTTTTGGCTGTACCGGGGAACGCGGGGCCTTTTTCTCCGTGGCGTGGCTCTCTCACCCCATGTGCCTCAAAGATTCTGCCCCACATGTACTCCCACAAATTTATATTTGTTATTTTTCACTCTATTTTCAGCTAAAAACTAAAAAATGTTTGACAGTGGTAAAAATTACTCAATTTTTATTATAATTTTAGTTATAAATAGTGTAAAGCTCTCACATGCTACAGTAACAATAAAAAAATATGCTACAGTATAAAACTCTCATATACTACAATAAAAGTAGTTCCCACTACTGATTCCCACCACCCTTTTAAACACCTTATAAAAGGCAACTTCACTATCTATAAAAACAAAAGATAGAATAAGATACCCCAAAAAAATAAAAACGAACAATGCTAAACACTAAAGGGTACATCACATTTCTCCAAAAATAAATAAATAAATAAACAAGGATACACACAAAGCCAGAAGTCACCGTATAAAAAATTAGAAATAAAATTTTATTGAATAAAAATATAACTACATATTTTAATAATTGAATGGGGTCATAGTAAAACAGGTCACAACAATATATTTGAATTATTTTATGAAAATACAACAATATATTTCAATTATTTTAAGGGCACAACAATATTTTTATATGTTTTTGTGGGGCACAGTTCTAATTTTCTTTTAAAATAGAGGCATAACTAAAATTTTAAAAAATGAGTGGGGGCACGTAACCTTGCTCTGCCGGTGGGCACATAACATATGGTATTAAATACTACAACTAATTAAAGATAATAATCGTTTTATTGGTGGTGACTCATTGACTTCAGTGGGTATGTTTATATTTGAAGAGAAAATCCACAATAAGATTACCCTATTGAACTCTACTGTGAGCCCAAAGAAATGACTGCGAGATCGATTAAAGTCACGATCACTCTTGGCCCTTGCCAAACCAAAAAATCAAGATCACACGTTGCAATAGCTCTTGACTGTAAATTTACATACAACCAATCAAGTGTAATTTTTGAATTCCAATTTATTGTCTGTTGTTCATGAACTCACCCTAATTAAGCTCACAACGATTTTCAATAAGGTGATTTTATTGCCTAAAGACGTGTTTGGTAGACAAGTATTAGAACTCGTTATTGTATTATTTAAATATATTATAATGTCTGATCAAATCCATATGTCATATTATTTTAATATGAACTAAACATTAATACAATATGATTCGTGACATCAAATATGAGCAAAAATCTCTGTATTAGATTGTACTATATAATTTAAACAAAAGTACTGTTCTAATAAGCCTATAAATTTTTTCAAATATGTTAGGCCTGGAACCCTACCACAACCCCAATGTCAATCTCGAAACCTAACCCCTGATTTGAAACTCGATCTCGATCTCGACCCTATTGCAAAACTAGATCTCAACCCTAAAACCTGTCTTGAAATCTTACCTTGACCCGACTCCTATCCTAGAACCCAGCCTCGACCCCTAATCTTGAAACTCGATCTTGATCTTGAAACCCAACCTCGAAACCAATTCTAAAAGTCGACCTAGATGCAGGCCCTAAAACTTGACATAGTCCTGAAACCCGACAACATCACCAGTCTGACCTCAGTCTTAAAACTTGACCCCGATTGTTTACCCGACCATGACCTTAGTCCTGAGTCTCCACCCTAATCCTGTCGGCCTATCTTGACACTGACCTTAGACCTAAACTTTGATCCTAGACCCATTCCTAAACTTCGACATTATGATAGAGTTTTGGAGTCAAGGTCGAACTGAAGGACTAGGGTTAGAATTGGATTTTGAGACGAGGGTTGGAGTCTTAGGTTTCGTTGCAAGTGCCAAGATTAGGTTTCGGTATGAGGGTTAGGATTTAGGACAGGACTCAAGGTCTGGTTTTGAAACAGAGGTTGGGGTCAAGTTTCAAGATGGGGTTAGATTTCATGACCAAGATTGGGATCGGATTCCAAGAAAGAGGTTTAGGTCGGGATCGGGTTCCCGGATGGGGATTGGGGTTGGGTTTCGTGATGGGTGTCGAGATCGGGTTTCAGACATGGTGTGGTTTTGCGACAAAGGTTAGGTTTTGGGTCAGATTTCGAGATTGTGATTAGGATCAAGTTACGGGACAGGGATTGGGGTAAATTTTTGGTTTGAGGACATAGACAAGGTCGAGTTTCAAGATTGGAGTTGGGGTAAGGTTTCGGGCTTGGGGTTAGTCAAGTTTTGAGAGGGGGTCTGGATCATGTAAAATAATACAAAATAAAATAAAATACGATAAAACGAAATTTAAATTTCAAGAAAAAAATGTAATTTTGATTCATAAAGATACCAAAAAAGTTCTAATTTATAAATTTATCACTAATCTAGGCCCCATCACCCATCCCGACTCTCAGTCTTGATATAATGAAATATATATGTACGTGTTTTCGTGTGTGTGTGTAAGTGTATATGTATGCACAAATCGGTCCATAATATATATGTACGTGTTTTGTGTGTGTGTGTGTATAACAAATCGGTCCATCTGGTTTATTTACATACGGAATGTCCAAATATGTTATATTTTTTCATTTTATGCGAGTATTCAATTAGAACTGATTGCACTAATATATCAATTTTCTTCACTTCATATCCACTAAAAATGATTTTTTTTGTCCTAGCCTTTGATTATGATATTAACAAGGGTGAGTGACATTCCCTACGTACTGAAACCCTCAAATTACTTTTCAAATTTGTCTGCACAAATATAGACCTAGAAGTTGATCCTAATTACACTTGGCAAGAAAGGTTAAAATGCCAAACATTAGTTAACTTCAATTATTAACATAAATCTATAAAAGAAATGGGTGAATTGTCATAAATCATCCAAAAGCCAGATAGTTAATTCAAAAATCCTATATATTTTATTATATAATCAATTTTCCCTCTTTGTTCTTTTGTGTCTTCTAATACATGCCCCCTTTTTAATTATCGACTCCACTACTTGTATGTTTCTCAAATATTACTTTAAGTGTTCTTTATTCTATTAATCTAGTTGAGAATCTTAATCTTATAATAAAGAAATTATGTGATTCTTTGAGCTAGCTTGCTAGCTCCGACAATCATGGCAAGCATTCACACTACGGTGCATAAATATTATTGAACAGCTTGGCCTCTTCTCTTCATCTTCCTCTTTCTTTTTTTTTCTTTTTTTTCTTTTTTTTTTCCTTTTTCTCTTTTCGAACAAATATTTTAACAGCTTGTCTAAAATCACTATCTTTTTGCTACCATTTCCTTTCTTTATAATATTTCTTTGAACAATTTTAAAATAGGAAGAACATGTATCTCCACTCACAAGTTGAATCATGTGATTAATTATCTTTAATTAAGGCCAATTTCCGCATGTGACATGCCCACTTCTTTGCCTTTTATCTTTTTATACAGCCCAATTAACAAAATTAATCATGGAAACCTTCCTTAGTGTCTACCTTCCTTGAATTTCTTTTAGCAACTTAACTTCAAAACATTATGGATTTTTTTATTTGTGACACGGTTTTAGGGAACATGCATTAGCCAAAAGGTTGAACCCCAGCCGTTCGTTTTTTTTAAGAATAACCCAATAATATACAAGAAATATGCACGTCAAAAATTTAAAGCAGAACCGCATGTGACACACATTATAGATGATCACATCAACTAGCTTGATACTTACAAGACGTTTCTTTTTTTTATTTTTTATTTTTTAGCTTTCTCTTTTTCAATCTTCTATTTGTCATATGATTTACCCTACAGCTCACTGGGTCAATAAAGGGTAGTATGCTCTTTAAAAGGAGGAAAACAGACGAAGAAAATTAAAAACATACACATATTAAAAAAATATCTAACAAAATCAATTTTAACTATAAAATTTTTATATGTTATAATAATTAAAAAAATAAATTACAGTTTTATTTTTAGCCGCATTTCTCAAACGTCCAGATTGTTATCCTACTATTAAGCTACTTTATCGAATTGCTTTTCACAAAATGTAGTAGGCCCATTAATTTCCCTTTCAAAAAAAAAAAAAAAGGATTGGCACTAATTCCAAAGGAATCAAGCAGATATACCAACATGGACAGTAACTTTATCCCAAAAGGCCGTCAAGTAATTGCTTGTCCTACGTATAATTAATTATTTGATTGTAGAGGATAACTGAGAAGTCTCACTTCAACTAACTAACAAGGTGTTTAATAAAATGGTTAAAATTATTGGTTAAAATTATTATTTTTATATTATATAAGAGTTTTATAATATAATGATTTTTTATTATTATTACAACAAAAAAAGTGGTTCAGACCGTAGTCCAAACCGACTTATCAAACAAGATGTAAATTTATACATACATCAATTAACATCATTGCTAATCATAAGTTAAAATAATCAATCTAGTTATCAAAACGGGGCCCTTGGAAATTTATCGACTTTTATTTTACTTCATGGTACTTAAAAAATTGCAAAAAATTGTGGTGATACATAATAATATACACATATTCCATTGCTATGGGTCGTTTTGGAAAAGTGATAAACTTTTAGGGTTGAAAATAAATTTATTGATGAAAATATGGAAACAGAAAAAGAAAAAAGATAGTTTGGGTGGAAAATATAAAAGTATATAAACTTGAGACGTAAGAAATTACTTATGTAAAGTGTTATTTAACTCTACTCAAACAGAATTTGCTTACCGAACTTATAGCAAATTACCTTTAAGATTCAACAGTCTATAAATAGCAAATTTATAGAATTTCTCAAAACAATCAAAAACTAATGATCACTCTGAATGTAATGGATCATATTTATAACCAAATTCATATTTGTTTATTAGTCTACTACAAAAAATAAGACTTTTAGTCAAAATAGTTTTTAGCAAAATTTTAGTTACAACAAAATATTGTGACTAATGTGTATTTAGTCACAACTTTTAGTTTAATTTTATTTGTAGCTAAAACTTTTAGCTAGGGTTTTTAGTCACGAACGGTTCTATGACTAAAATCTTCATGGCTAAAAGCTTTAGTCACAACAAAAATTCAACAAAAAGTTGTGACTAAATACAAAATAGTCACAATAAAATGTTGTGACTAAAAGTTTTACTAAAAACTATTATGATTAAAAGTACAATTTTTTGTAGTGGTAGCACATGTCTATTCCCCAATAAACATGTTCATTTTAAAACTATATGTTTCAGTAGTCGTGCAATAAATGTGTTCAAAAATGTGTGTTTTTTGTTGGAAATGTATATACGAGATAAACAACGAACAAGTACAAAGGAAAGAATATTTCAACGAAATTAGAATAAAATATTACAACAAAATTCAACATTCAAACCGAATATCATGGAACGAAAATGCTGGTAGCGGCATGTGAGGATCACGCTTTCCTTAAAACAGATTCGCCCCTTCTGGTTGTGCATGAGGATTTGACGGACGTCTGTCTCTCATGATATAACGACTAGCAACAGAATCTTGAGCACTATTACATACCGTCTCTAGCGAACTTGAAACCATGTCTTCCTCTATCACCAAAAAAACTCGTCGAAAAATCAAACAACTCTGCCTATAGTACTCAAAAATGCTTGAAAAGAAAAACAAGAGTGCTAGTTGTGTGTCCTGTGTCTAAAACATGTGGAGGAGTGCGGTATATGTAGGCTCAAGAAATGGATGTTACAATCCAAAACTTAATGAGTTGTTTATTTGGATTTATGAGCATAATGGCAGGTTTATGAGCATGCACTTGCGTGTTACAACATGAGGTTTATGACCTCCATTAACCTTCACTAATGAGCATTATGAGCAGGTTTATAACCTCCATTGACCTCCACTTATGAGCATGTTTAATTATGAGCCATTAAACCTCTCAACAACTAAATTCAGATTTTATTATTGGAAGCAAAAAAAATTGCAAAACATAGCCCGCACAACGCAATCTCAACGAAGCATTCGAGTCGCCTACATCATGCGCGCACATATTGGGCCCTTAACCCACGGGGGTGGTGATTTGCATCCTCTACACGTGAAAGAGCCTCTTAAGCTTTAATGCCTAACCAATGTGGGGCTCCACATTTAGTTTTTTTTTTTCCAACAAAATCCAAATGTCAATGGGCATAATTTAAGCATCAATTTTTCATTGACCCGATTATCATTTTGAGCATATAAATATATGATTTCGATTTCCTCGCGTCGGAGAACGCAAATCCACCAAGAACCGTCACTTTTACAAAGTGAATCCCACTCAAAATTATGTCTCATAATAGCTCCTCAAAATAGTTATTAACCATTTTTCCAACATTTTAATAGTCATAATTGTTATCAGACGAACATTTTAGTATTTTCTTGATGCACGCATCTGCATAGAACGTACTTATCTTTCTTTTAGATTTTTAAGGTAGGATTTTTGGTTTTTTCTTTTTTTTTTAAGTTTTGATATACATTACAATCTCCCAATATAATGTGGGAATGCATCATGGAACTCCAAAAGAAGTTCCAAGAGAGAATTTTGGTTGTTCCAGCGTGTTTGGGAAGACTTTTTAAAAGATGCTTTTAACTTTTTGAGTCTAAAAATTCTATAAAAATGTTTAGATGATTTATTAAAAATATTTTTGCTCATTAAAAGTGCTTCCTAATAAAGCAATAAAATACAACTTCGTAAAAAAATACTTTTTAAATAGACATTAAAACTTACACAAGAATATTAATAATAGATTATAAGCTTAAATATAACATTTTTGTAATTTTTAAAAACAATAATTGAAATCCTTTTAACCTATTAAAACTATTTTAAAAATATAATTTACACACTTATTAAAATACTACATTTTTTTTCTATTGGCTAAAAGTATAAACAGAATATGTGCCAAACGAGCCTAATCTTAAACCTCTTCTCATCTTAATAGAAAACAACATATATATATATATACACACACATCTGCGTGTGTATTTATATATGCACTTTTTCTAGTCCGACAACCGTTCTAATTGTCGAACACGTGTCAAGTGCAAGAGGTTCTTGTCAGTTGATCGCACTGTTAAATATAGGATTGCTTACATCAGCCATCAAGTGAGTTGCGGTAGAGAGAACGAGTCATTGCAAATTGATGAGGTCAGTATTCCCATGCTAATTCAGAGATTCTGGGTGCAATATGCGGGCCAAAAAGTCCTTGCATAATAGTTCTTAAATTAAAAATTAAAATTTTTGAACTAACAACATCAAAAAGTTACAATTTTTATAATTTTAATATTAGGCAGAGTTGATTCTTCTTCTTGCATGCTTAGAGAAAAAATGAAAATAAATATCCGCCTTTAGGTTTATCTCTAGATTGAGGGCTTTGTTATAGAAAAAGTAATGGTAGTGGGATCTGAGCAATTTGAGATATGAGTGCATTAGCTATTTTTGACGCTTCAATCGCCATTTCAACTCCATTTGTAGGTTTTTTTTATGTCTTTACTGAACTCGTAGCAGTGGCCATATAATTAATCGGTTTCCTCGTTTGCAGAAGGGCACGATGATCAAATGCATAATCCATTCTTGATTAAAGCAATCATCAAACCATAGGAGGGGATTGCTTCCAAAATCCTTCTTCTCCCATAGTTGGGTAAGGGGAAAAAATTACTCTAGAGTACTAACCGGTGACTTCTCTATAAAAATCCACCATAGACATTGAGCTTTTTAAGAATTTTTCGAAAGCTCTAAAATTTTTCAACTGGATGTTTTTGACACTTTGTCCAAACAAAACTTCTAATTTTATTCTCAGTTTGAAGTACAAGTGTCCAAACAAAGGTTTGGATAGTTCACATCACAATAAAGGTTTAGATTATAGCTCCTATCATCTCACTTGAATAAATTATGAAATTTATCATCAAGACCATATTTGCATTTTTGAGCAATTTGACAGCATCCTCTTATTCAATGGTGATAGTTATAATTTTCTAGTAACATTTAGATATTCAAAAAATGGTTGTGTCCTTCAAAGACTCTACAACTGGTGAATCCATTAAGTAAGCCACCTTATACAATTTAAAATAAATATAGATTTTATATAGTATTTCTTGTTATTTTTATCGAGGTTGGTTGATTTTTGTTACTTCCCATATTGCATACGTCATGACCCATTCTGACATCCTGTTGTTTTACGCTTTCTTGAAAGAGCATTATTATAAGGCACCAGTGGTATAATACACCATTCACTAATAGCAGGTGGGTCATGTAGGTAGGGTTACCTTTCATTAGTGATGGTGCTTAGTATCGGTGATGTCCCTAAACATTTTTCATACCTAAATTATAAAACCCTTACCTCATCTAAAAGACAGAACCAAATCGGAAAAAAATGATAAAGGTTTTCCAATTGTTGATTTTTCTTTTTTTTTTTCTTTTAGATGGTATTTTTTAAATTTTGTACAGATGAATGTTAGAAATAACAGAATTTTTTATTTTTTGAAACCCCACAGCTGGGTAAAAAGGCCAAAGGGCCACCCGCATAGAAGGTGCGCTGGATGGCCGATAAAAGATGGCACACGGCATAATGAAGAATGAAGGACTGAATTCCGAACATCATACAAGACTTTCATTTAAAACAATTTCTGTAAATTCAATAGCAGTGATTATTGTATTTTAATTGTGTTGATGTTAAAACAAGATTTTTTTCATTAATGGTTGCAGGGCTGAGATTTATTATCTTCCAAAATTAATTCTTAAATTTTGATACTAAATTAACATTTGAAAGTTGCCATGCCCCTTAGCAGCTATCTTCATGCTATATTTGAAAATGGACAGTTTAATAATAAACGGAACAAAATTGTATATTATAGACTCTTTAATATAGCTACACCTATAAAATTAAATGTCAAGAGGCAAAGTAACATAGGAACATATCTTCAATGAATAACCCTATCTATGTTTAATAATTTATTCTCTGTGCTACCGCCCCAAAAAAAAAAAAAAAAACCCAATTTTCAGCTGATACAAGTTACATATCATATCAATACTTCTCCATGAATATAGATCGTTGAGATCATTATGAATGATGGAAGATGACTGAAGTTTAAAAACTCCAAAAGGGAGCCCATGTACCGTAGAAAACACCTTATACATACAGATTATATCCTTTCGAGCATTTTTTTGTTGGTGGAATTTATTTCATAATTTATATCATATTAAATTGTTAGAGCCTCTGATCAGAGGTTTATTCCTCTTCTATACTTAAATTTACGCTTCCATCCTTTTTCTTTTGTCTTACTTTCTATATATTTAAGGAAACATAAAAATAAAGTATATATCAGAATTCAGACAATAACCAACAAGCATGTGTGTGCATATATATATATATATATATATATATATATTCTGCCCTCCCCTTAAAATTATTATTCTATAAAGAAAAATTTATTGCAAAACTTATTTTCTCAATTATTATTATTATTATTATGTAATTTTTTGACGAAGATTTTCAATTAGATAATATTGATTTTTTAAAAACAATTGGGATGAATTTTACACCGCTAAAATTGTTACATATATTTCAATTCTTAAATTCATAAGTAGCGGAGGAAACACAGAGAGAAATCAAGCTTTCCTAGACTTCTTTTACCTCTATAGTTATAGTTCCTTTTCTTTTCTATGTAATAAGCTTGACCTTTTGGTTAAGAGGAAAAAGCACACAAAATAACTTTTTTTTTTTGTAAAAAGTTACACTTCGTTTATCAAACTCAATGGTATATATAGACACTTGAATTCAAAAAAATAAAATAAAATATCTATTATTCATTTTTTTTAATATTTTCGTTTATAGGATCTTTGGGTGGTTCAAATGCTGACCAAATATCTTCCAAAAGCACGTGACACAACTAGTTGGAGTGGCCAAACAATAGACGTAAATTGTCACGTGTAATTAAAATAGAGAAAAATAAAATAAAATAGGGGTAGTCAGATAATTTCTTAGTTAGATACTTAAAAAATAACTTACCATTAGATATTTATTTTTTAGTCGTTAAATTTGTAGAAAAAATTTGATAAGATCCATCAACATGAAGATGTGCACCACTGATAAGGGACTCCACCGACGGAGAAGAAGACCAAAATAATAAATTAGGCTTAAAGAAAGAAAAAAAGAAAGAAAAGGCAGAGGAGAGAGGGTGAAGAAGGACGTATAGGGTGTTTAAAATGATGTCCAGTGTCATTGGTTAGAACTGTTTTTAATGTAACATGTGAGAGTTTTACACTATAGCAACTTTTATTTTACTATAAAATATAAGAGTTTTACACTATTTATAACTAAAAAGTTGGTTAAGACTGTCCATACCAAACAATATAACAATATAGTAACCATAAAAAGTGATGTGCAGTCATATTCAGTGCTTGTCGTCACTGGGGCTCCCTTCCTCTCTAGGGGCCAACCCGAGTTGACCCCCCACCTCACCTCACGTGCATGAAAACAAAACGACATTTCCAAAAAAAATATAATTTATATTTATATATAAATATAGACATCTTATACGTTGCTTTGGATTGACCCATCAACCGAAACTCTCTCTTGTATATTGGGCCCCAATTGTATCATCCAAACGGAGCCTTGGAATTAATTCTACTCAAAGCAAAGAAAAAGCAAAGACAGAAAAATGTCGAAATCAGCTCATGAAGCCGGACTTTCCACAGCCTGATTTTGTGTGTACTATTTTCCAACGCACGTGAATGGGATCCCCCCATAACGATGTCATGTAGTGGTTATAAGTCTATAGAGTCTCAAACCATTTTCATGTTAAGTTCATGGAATATGAAAAAGGAGATATTAAACTTTGTCATGAGATTATTAGTTAATTGATTCCCGGTTAAGGAATTCACCTATTACAACAAAATATAGGTGAAACTTTGTTTTTAGCAAAAAAAAAAAAAGGTGAAACTTATAAAAGAGATAAAGGTTAATATTTAATACTTATTTAATACTTATCGCTTTCATCTTAGGTTATTATTACATGAGAAAGAGATTATAAAATTACACAGAAAACTACTTGCATGTTATCAATACATGAGTGGTTGTAAGAATCTCAAGTTATTTATTGTGTACCAAATAATGCAACAAATAAGTTGTCAATTTTCTATTAACAAATTAAACAATTTTTTTTTATATAATTGAGATATGAGAGTTTATTTTTTATGTAATTTGGTGCATAATTTTTTTTTCTTAAAAAAACTTATACCTACTTTAGGTGAGATTCTTATTACAAATAAAAATAAAAAAAGAAAATATTGTGTGCATTAAAAATCCTTTGAGGACATTTTCCCGTGGAGTTGAACTCTTCTAAACAAAAGTGGATTTGCATTTGTCTTCCAAGTCCAAGTGACATGTTTCGCCCACTTTGGGTTTTTCTTAAAAAATATATAATGGAACAAATTAGCTAGCTGTACAACATCAATCATGCACTTGGTGAAATTCAATAAATTGATCTTGAATAGGCAGCCGGTATTATAACTTATAAGATCACCTCTATGCCAAATTATTGGTTTTTCTATTAATGCTGGCAGTGAGGGTACTTCTATTTTTATTTGAGTCAGAAAATTAAATCAAGAACATTTTAGCAAAGCAAATAACTTAAAATCTTCAATCTTTTGGACGGTATTATTAAAATAGATTAATTACATAATTATACCTATTTATTTTAATTATTTCTTAATTTATCCTTCCATTTCCAGGAACTACAAAGATATCTTTTAAATTTAAAAATTAATTTCAATTTCATCTTAATGAATTGGAAAAATTTAGGGCAAACAATATAATTACCCTTAAACAGTTATGAAAAATATTTTATAGATTTAAAAACATAAATCTTAAAACAAAACATCTTAATTTAGAAAAAAGACTTTAGGTTTTGTGGCTTTTAAATATAAAAATATTTTTAAAAGAATTTCTCAACAAGAAAAATATGTTTCATAAACAAATTTAGTATAATTGAGAGCATCTTTATCTTATTTCCATGTTTTTTCTATAAAAGAAAACCTATGAAGGATAAAATTGAAGTAAAGTTTTTCGAATCTAAAAGATACTCTTGTAGTTTCTAAAAACAGAACGATAAATGAAAAAATAATTAAAATTATGTGGTATAGTTTTGTAACTAACCCTATTTGAAATCAGTCATTTTATTTTTAATTATGTGGAGCTTCATGCTGGAAAAGCACTTAAAGTCATTTTATATGTGCACATATATTAATTTAGAGTATTGAAACACAGAAGAATGGTAGAAAAGTCCTTAAAAAATTAGACATTACAACGTTATCAAACAAACATTAAAAAAGAAAACATATACTAAATATATTAATTAAAGTAATGTAAGATTCCAGTACAGGTTCATGTATCAGCTCGCAGACTGTCCTACTAATTAATTAAACTTGCAATTTCCTTTCTATTTATTTTTTTTCTACTATTAATTTGTATTTTTCTTTCCATCCCCTGTAGAATACGACGTTTTGATTAAATTATATAAATCTTAATGACGATAACACCTTCCATTATATATATTATATATATGGATGTCTTATACCCTATACACTTATAGGGTGTTTGGTATGGTGGTGGGAACTATTAGTTAGAACTTTTTTTTTGTAGCATATAAGAGCTTTACACTTCAACAACTTTTTTCTTTTTTTTTGTAGTATGTGAGAGTTTTACACTGTTCATAACTGAGATAGTGGTTAAAATTATTCTTGCCAAACAACATGTTAATATATAGAAGTGAGAGATGCAAAATATAATTGCCATCCTAAAAATATGTAACTAGCCTAGGATAAATACAAGTCTTTTTTTTTTAATTACACACGTCTTAATTCTCTTTATGTTTTTACATTTAAAATTTAGTTCTTTCTCTTCATAGCACTTTAATTTCTCAATTGATCAATATTTATAGCCTGTTTGACAGGAGCGGTTTTAACCATTATTTCAGTTATAAACAATATAAAACTCTCAGTTATGAACAATATAAAGCTCTTACATGCTACAATATAAAGCTCTTATATGTTATATTAAAAACAATTCTAAGCAATAGTTTTAACCACCGTGCCAAATACTGCATGTCATGTTATATACCCCTTAATTCTACATTTTATGTTTCACGAAGCATTATAATATATACATATATAGACACATTGTGGCAGAGCCACACTTTGGTTAGTCAGGCCCCCACTCAACTTTGGAGATTTTATGTTTTGCTCACAGTTTTTAGAGGTTAATTGTGTCCCTATTTTTAATGTATTCCACTAAAAATTTAAAATATGTTTTTTTTTACCTTCCTTTTACAGGAACAGTAAGTAAAAACTAAAAACCATGCTTCATGTCAATGAAATACTGTCTTTAATTTCTTTCCTAGCGGCTTCACAAAGGGGAAAAAAAAAAAACATTTACTTCCTCACTGTGTGTGTGTATATTTACACACACCTATATATACATAATTCATATCTAACTAAGTTCTGGGAATAGATAGTTTTTTAAAGGAGAAAAAGGTAAATAGGAAGAAAACTTTTAGAGAAATTGGGAAATCTATTAAGATTTTTTTTTTTTTTTTTAAAAGGAAGAAGATAGAGGACTTTAGTATTTATTCTACATAGGAGGATGGAAAATGTCCTGGGAATTAGCAAAAGCAAAGGCGGCAATAGCGCGAGTAATCTACACAGTACAAACTACAACCTTAGAAAAGTACTTGTGCCGTTAAAAACGCTAATTAATAAAAAAAGAAAAAAAAAGAAAAAAGAAAAAGAAAAAAAATTTTTTTTTTTGTGGGAAACAGTGGAAGGGGTCATGTTCTTGTACTGTTTCGCTGTAACAAGGACATTCCCTCCTTATGGAATCCTTTTAGGGATCAGTTAATTAATGCCCTTTATCCGCGTCTTTAGATTATGATTATAACAATAATTTATAATACTCTTTTCCCACTCACGCACTCTCTCACTTTCTTAATCAATTTAATTTTCTAATTAATTAATTAAAACAAAAGTTTTAATTCAAAAAAGGTATTAGTTTATTAGTCTAGGAGTTTACACGCCAGTTTATCCGCAGAATCTGCATCGCATCACGTGATTAAAAATGTCTGCCACCCACATCATCAGCCTCCCTCATCACGTGGCCAACTCACCCCCGTGTAGTTGGTGGGCCCCACTACATTTCACTATTAATTTGCATTAGACTCATGAACCCTTTTCCCTCGATTTTTCCCTCTGTTTTTTTTTTCCCCTAAAAAAACAAAAAAAAAAAAATTCCTACATGAGTTTAAAAGAAAGAAAGAAAGAACGAGAAAGTGGTTTTGGAGAGGTTGTAAAGTGGATTAAAAGTGTCCAATTTCAGTACGGTTTGTTATGTGTCCTCACGTGATTAACAACTCTAACCTAATCTTGAATTTTTCAATCCCATCTCATCACTAGTTCACTACTCTTATAGCTAGGCGTTCATGGAAGCACAAAATAACGGCTTAAGAGTGTGTTTTGTCACGCACTTAAAATCAAAATTTAAAACAAATTTAGTATATTATATAAAAATTTTACACTGTAACATATAAAAACTTTACACTATAATAATTTGAACAATATAATCAAAATGACATTGTCAAATAAAACCTAACTTAAAAAATCGTTCAAACCTCATTACAACATTGATTATGGTGTGATTTCTTTCTTTCATGGTTCGATTTAGAGCCCAATTAAAACTTAATTAAACGGTGCAATGCTCATGAGATATTTAGAAAACTTGCCATGTTTTTAACCAATTGATTGACATAAGCCGTGGGCATAAAAACTATCCTATTTTATGTCACTTTTTTTTTAAATTAAGATATCGATGGACTAAAATACCCTTAAAAATCAACTGGTTTTTTTTGTTTTTCCTATCTCAATCTCTTCCAACTGTTTTCTTACTTTCTCTGTATACTTTATCTCTCTCATCCTCTATTTTCTACTCCTCTGGCACCTAAAATCTTCATTGGCACCAGTATGCAACGGTGTCGCTGTCAATCGCGACTGCTAGCGTACTCGCATGGAGATTTTTCTGTCGATGTCGCTTCCCTTGCCATAAGCAAAAACTGCCACGAAAATCTCTAGCCTAACCGGAGATTCATGCATCTCCTCGTCATAGTCATTGTGATCCCTTCCTTCTCATCCTCATGACGAGCCAAGAGATCTCCTTTGCGTGACAAGAGTTCTCCTCCGTTTAAACTTGTCTCCTTCACATGATCTCCTGTCGGAGAGATTTGTTGGACTTCGTTCTTACGCGGGGAGATCTCTCCCCATCACGGCCGATCTCCACCATGAGAAGATCTCCATAGCGATGGATATCGTTTTCTATTTTCTGATTTTTTGATCTTATTTTGTAATTTTTTTTCCTATTATATATATATATATATATATTCTGGTTTTTATGATTTTTCAATGAATTTTAGTACCTTTGGGAACATTTTTGGTGTTTGAAGTATTTTGTTGGCGGAGGCTGTAAGAAATGGTGGTTCCTGGCGGCAGTATCTACAGCAGATACGGAATACAATTCGGATACCATCCGGTATCCATCACGGATGCTAGACACCATTCGTATACTTTACGGTATTTGACCTCGAGGGTATATTTGGTTTTTTAAATAAAATGTGATGATGTGGCATAGTATTTTCTATAATATTATTTTTCTATGACATAAATCAATCCAACCTTAATTTTATAATATGTATGTAAAGAGCAAAAAAAAAAAAAAAAATACTACATATTATCATTAATATAGTTTTTAAAATCTCTCTTTTATGATTTTACGTATATTAACTTTTTGTGGCTGTTTTAGTCGCCACCTTCTATGATTTTTTTCCTCTCTTCCAAGATGAAGATTTTGACTCATGTTTTCTCTTTTGTCTCTTTTTATAACCCTCTAATAATTTTATGCTATGTTAAACAAGATGTTTTAAGTGACATGATGTTGTAATTTACCTAATATTTTTTTGGTGGTGGTGATTCACATCCCCCGGTTTTCGGAGCCCACCACGGGAGGCACAAACCCTTTATATAAAGGGCCTCTCAACTTCTATGGGGTTTATCCAACTAATCCGGAGCTGACCCATTGAGAGACTCAAAGGCGGCAAGAGTCTCCCAACACTGGTAGCTGCGTTCACAAGGACTCGAACTCGAGTCGCTTACTTAAGCGGAACAGTCCTCTGCCAACTGAACCAGCCAGGTGTTGGTAATTTACCTAATATTTTAATCCGCACGATAAAACCTAGACATATATCTTATAAGCAAAAAAAAAAAAAAAAAACAGAAAAGAAAAAAAGCATCCACTTACATATAGAAAAACTAGAAAAAAAAAAAAAGTTTCATGGTTGTGTGTCTATTGTTATATGTATGATAAGAATTTTTTCTATGAATATACCTTTTTACAAAAACTTACACAAATGTTACAAGTTATTTATGTTTAGTTTAAAGTCTAAACCGCACAACCAAACACTTCTACGCCACAGTACAAAATATTGGTGTGGCTTGGTGAGATTATACATTTAATTTTTTTTATTGTAATAAAAAAAATTTCCTTTGACAGCACCACTTGTAATTTGATGAGAATATTTACAAAATAACTACTCAAACTCCATCCCGCTCATCTTTATTTCAAGCCTAAAAAATCACCGGCAACCATGTTTTTTTTTTACTAGGATAAACTTAAATATACAATGATTAATGAAGTGTGTGGGCAAGTAAATTAATAGACATTGATACTTTATAATATTGACATATATATCTTGTCAACAATGAATATTATAATTAATCCTTCAATTGTACGTGGCTTTGGGGTAACAGTTAGTAGCAGAGCTGCAATTATTCCTAAGAAAAAAATCCTCACAGACCGTCGTCGTTGATCCATTAGCCTTGGAATTAAAGCGAAATCATGACATAGCAAACGTCATAGAATTTCATATATGCACGAATATTAATTAATTAATTAATTACTCCTGGTTTCTTGAAAGATCATATGCGTAATTAATTACAGCACTTAATTATAGTACAGTATCTACACTATTACTTACGGTAGATTAGACAACCAATGTTTTATGATGTTTTTATTTTAAGAACTATTTGGTAATCTAAATATCATGATCTTGTCTATTTTTACTAATGCCAGCTTAGATTTTTTACTTTATGGAAAGTTCTTTTGGTATTTAGTCAGAGCTTTAAGATTGAATGTTTGTTACGACTAAAATTTTTAGCAACCAAGTTTTTTGTATTTTTTAGTTTTTTTAGTGTACTCTTGGGGAGCATGCATATGAATGCATGTATAATCGCCATGCACCTTAAAGAGGTAAATGAGTACCTTTTTTAGTCTCATTTCTAAAGTTGAAATCGATTATTGATTGATAAAATATATTTTTACTCTTTAAATGCATTTTGATGGCATACATGTGCGCTATAAAAAAGTAAAGCTTTTAACTATTTTAAACGCAGAGTGAAAAAAGGTTAAAAAAGTCCATGGCTTTCTCACACACACAAATTTAACAGTATGTGCTCGTTTTTATCATGTCAAAATTAATCAGGTTCAAAGACAGTAGAATATCATATGTAATTGAATAAAATATAAAATTAATGTTAAAAATAATTAATCCAAGATATTCATAATTCTATAGAAACCTCAAATAACAAAATTACAGTCCTAAAATCATATCATGTAAAATAATCAAGAAACTAAATTAAGGAATAAATACATATAGCCATGACATCAACTATCGATTGTTTTACGGAATTACTATGATGATAGATGAACAAGTTATTGTCTTCTTCAATCAAATCACCACAATTTTTCAATGGGTTCTATCTCTTTTTAAGCAGGAGATGAGAAAGTTGAAGAATGATTTGATGTCTTGAAGACCATAACCTACAATGCCTTTATATACTTTTCTACTAGAATCTTACTAAACCTAGTTGGGTTAGTATTGGGCATCCACTCATTAAAGCTATACCCGGTTATTAGATTATGGGCTTTACATAAATAGGTCACTTAAAAATAGCTATAATATAATTGTTATATTTAATATGTTGCCCACAACATATGGGAAACTTTAAATTTCTCAACAATCTCTCACTTGGGCTATATATAATTCTTGAAACAATTATATCATAAGTTCCTCAGGCGCATAACCTTATGCTATTTATCTTTAGACGTCACTTTAGTTTCAATTTGGTCTATATCCTATATTATAGTATGGAATCAAAACGACTTTCATCACACAAAATCATAACTAAATCTTCAATGGTCACCATACCAACATAGTCAATGACATAGATCAAGTATGGATGAGTAGTATTGAAATTACATGCATTGTGATCTCAAACATGCATATTTTTAACTGGTCCTACTTTAGCCTTTAGTGAGATCAATCCAAAATCTATAAATACAATGCAAAAGTCGCATATAAAAAAATTCAGAGATAAATCATAAACCATCAACTTTATTCTGCAAAAAATCAAAACAAACACATAAATGTTTAAGTAAAACATAGATATCCAAAGTTAACTCAAACTAACCAAAGTATCATCAAATAAACCAACACCCATATCAACAGTCTGCTCGTGAAAGACCTTGGGTAGTAAACCCTTGGTTAGCGGATCCGCTAGCATGGAGTTTATCGCTTTAAAACCTAACCACTATGAATTCTCTCCTAAAGAACCTGAAACTTGATGTAAATATGCTTTGACTTTGTATAACTTCTATTGTTGTTGGAATATAGCAATGTCAATTTATTGTCACAGTATGTCTTTAATAGCCTTTCAACGTCAACTTCTACATGCAGTCCAGCGACAAAATTCTACAACCATATCCCATGATTAGTTGCCTCATAACAAGCTATGAACTCTGCAGCCATGGTTGAAGAAGCTATCAAGGTCTGCTTAGCGCTTTTCCAAGATATAGCTCTTCCAGCTAGCATACAAGCATAGACCGATGTGGAGCCCTTATTGTCTTAACATCCTACATAATCGAAATCAGAATACCTAATGATCTCTAAACTGTATAATCTCCGATAGATGAGTACAAAGTCTTTTATTCTCTGCAAGTAATGCATAACCTGTTTGACTGCTTTCCAATGTTCCATTCTTAGCGTACTCAATTATCTGTCCAAACTTTCACTATAAAATCTATATCTAGATGTGTACAAACTTGAACATATATTAGACTTCCTATTACCGATGCATAAGAAATCTTTTGCATCTCTTTCCTTTCAAGGTCATTCATGGGATATTGACTGAGACTAAACCTTTCTCCTTTAGCAACGCTCGTATCTCCTGATGAATAATCCTTCCTGCTGAATCTACTTAAAACCTTTTTGATATAGCGCTTTTGTGATAACCCAAGGATACCCGAAAGCAATCTTGTAGAATCTGTATGCCTAATATAAAAGAGGTGTCCCTAAGATCTTTTATCTCAAAATTCTTTGTCAGAAATCCCATCGTTTCGTGTAATAAGCCTATATCGCTGCTTGCTAGCAAAACGTCATCAACAAAATAAAATCATGAAGATATAATAACTCCCACTGAACTTATAATATACACATTCATTAACCATATTCACCCCAAAACCATGCGAGGTAATTACTTAATGAAACTTGTGATACCATCGAGAAGTCTGTTTAAGATCGTTGAAGGATTTCTTTAACTTGCAGATTATAGACTCTGGATCTCCAAATATAAAGTTTTCTTGTTGGACCATATAAATCTTCTTGTCAATGTCTCCATTTAGAAACTTGTCTTTACATCCATCTAATATATTTCTAAATCAAAATGAGCCACAAGTGCTATTATTGTTATGAAAAAGTCTTTCGATGAAACTAGAGAGAAAGTCTCTTTATAATCTATCATTTTTTTTGAGTGAAACCCTTGGCGACTAGACGAGCCTTACATCTTTCAACATTGCTTTTCAAATCCTTTTTGATTTTAAATATCTATTTGCAACGAATGAACTTTGCTCCTTTAGGCAACTTGACAAGATCTCAAACGTCATTGTCTTTCATGGATTTCATCTTTTCTTGTATGGCATTAACCCACTTTTGAGAGTTTGGACTTTGCATAGCTTATTGAAAGTTGATTGGATCATCCTTCACTAAGCCTACATCAACTTCATGTTCTTGGAAAAAGACGATATAACCATCTAGAATAGCAATTCTCCTATCTCTAGTGGATCTCCTTAATGGCACTTCTTGAGGTTGTTGAGTTTGCTCTATTGGTGCATTAGGAAGAACCTTGTTGTTGTCTTGTTTTGAAACAATGTCAAGATAGGAGCCTGAACATTGTTGTCCTGTACCGAAGTTGCATTTTGAACAACGGTAGGAATTAGGGCCTGACTATTGTCAATAGCAATTTTTTCTTCAAAGACAACACTCTTTACTTTATCTTCACTTCTAAACTTGACATCCTTAAGGAATCTTGCATTTCCTACCTGAAAGAAGAACTTAATGGTGGGATCATAAAACTTAAAGCCCTATAACAACTAACTGTTCTTGAGTCCAATTTTTTTTTTTTTTTCATTTAGCCTATAAGGCCAGTCTCAGTTGGACAATCCCAAATGTGTAAGTGCCTTATGCTAAGCTTTTTGCATGTCTATATTTCATAAGGGGTTTTGGCTACCATTTTGCTTGGAACCCTGTTAACTATATATGTTGCAATCTTTATTGCCTTTCCCCAAAATGATTCAGATAAAGAAGAATGACTAATCATATTGCTCACAATGTCCTTAAGTGTTCTATTTCGTCTCTCAACAACACCGCTCATGCTGGGTTTGTCCAACATTCAATATTGCGGGACAATTCCACATTCATTTAGGAAGAGGGCAAATGGTCCTAGACGATGTTCTCATAATCCTTCATATCTACCATAAAATTCACCACCACAGTCATATTTGACAGCTTTAATTTTCTTGCCAAGTTGAAGTTCAACGTCGGCTTTTAAAAGACTTGAAGTTTCATATGTGATATTCATATAATAGCAGTTCAACATAGATATATATATCTTGCGGTAAAACAATCAATTTTAATTCAATAAAAACCTCACAAAAGATGAGTAATAGAATCCCTACCTCTTTGCAAACATTCACTGATAATTCTCAGCTTACACAATTCACCATGTAAGCTCCAAACATGCTATTGTTCTAAAACGTATAAAATAATCATACTTTAACTTAAATCTTAATTTTTAATTATGTCAATTTATCATTTATTTTTATTAGTGTGCCATAATCATTAACGTACTAAAATTGTGAATATCACTTTTTTAACTTAATTTTAGTAAATGCTAAAATAACAATAAAATTAAAATATAAGAGTTTTATTTTGGTATGAGATATGTGAAAATAAATTCTTTAAATAAGTAATATGATTTTAAAATATTTATAATTAAAATAATTAAAAAGTTGGATATTTATTAAAATAAAATTATTTAAAATTACAAGCTTTATAGAAAACTATTTATGATTTTCGAAACAAAAATAATCAAATAACTACCTTTATACTAGTGGTTTGACTCCGCTTTATTGTTCCTAAGATTGGGGGTTCGAATCCCACCCAAAGCTTGTTTTTATTGAATTTCTGTATAAAAAAAAATGACGACATGTAATTTTTGTGAAAAACTCATACAGAGAACCTAGAATTCGTTTTCTAAGCCCTTTAATCCAATTCTTAGTTTCCTAACAACTTTTTTAAACATAAAAACTATATACAAATGATACATAACCTTCTCTAAACATCAAAAACATATTTCTCACAAATTTTCATACCAAATACAACTTAAAATCAAGATTAAAGTTTTTAAAAATCTAACCTCAAAACTTAGCTCAAATCTATTGTTTGATCTTGAAAACATTTAAACCTCCTTGATCCTCGAGCTTGTGAGAAGTTGTTTGTGAAGATTTATGAGGAAAGATCCTGAAAATCTTAAAGAAAGTTTGAGCTCTTCCTTTAGTTCTCTCTGCTAATCTTATCGTGGAAGAAAGAACAAAGAAGAAAGAAGAAAGAGAAAAGAAAGAAAGAAGAGAAATGCAGAGAAAGGAAAATAGAAAGACGTGAAAGAGATAGGGAGAGGAAAATAATTGAGGCAGGTGAAAAAGTGAGTCTCCTCAGAAGACTTTTAGTCACATAATGCCAAAATGGCATTTCATAAATAATGAAAAGTTCCAAGGTCGTTTCTGTAAATATACTAATTAGGTATTGAAAAATTTTAAAAAATTTGAAAAAAAATAGGTAGAAATGAATAGAAAAAAATAGATTTTAGATGAAAAAAATTTCAATTAGCACACTACTATTTAATTTAATTACCAAAATACCCGTTAGAAAAATAACGGGTGTCACACATACTGATATGAGTAGTAGCACTTGAATTTACCCACCAAGTATCTTTAGGTACAGAAGCTAAATTAACTTTAGAACAAACTGAAGTAAGAAGCTTACCCTTCATACATGCCAAGTGGCATATTTGGAATACTTTTTCTTCATGTGTCTTCCCTTATTGTAGAAGTAGCAGGTACATTCCTTATCTTGCTTCTTTTGTTTCTTCTACTAAGGTGTTACTTCTGCAACATCCTTATCTCTCTTCTTTTTCTTGTTTTAAGAGATTAATGTTAAGTGAGCACTTTCAATCTTATCTCGTTGAATCTTTTTGTCTTCTTGCACATAGTAAGATATGACCTCATTAAAAGTCCATTTACCCTTTTGGGTGTTATAGCTCACTTTGAATTGTTGGTTTTGTGCAGGAAGATAGATCAAAACTAAGTCAATGAGCAAGTCCTTAGATAGCTCTAACTTTAGTAATTTTAGTATTGAAGTGAGATGAGACATCTCAATGATGTACTTTCTTATGTTCCCTTTTCCTTTATACTTCATAGAAAATAGTTTAACGAAAAGATTACTCGTTTTTGACTTTTCATTTTCAGCAAAGTATTGCTTAATTTCCTCAAGGAACTTCTTAACATTATTGCTCTCAGTAATAGAGCCCTGAAACACTTTTGGAAGGGAGCATTTCATAATCATTAGATAGATGCAATAAGACTAATCCCAATTTTCAATTTTAGTTTCATTTGGGTTTTTTTTAGTGAGAATGGATTGCTCTGCCCTTAACTCAAAGTCAAAATCTATACATCTGTAAATTACTTCCATGTTCTCTTTTTAGACCTTAAAATGTGTCCCATTCAACATTGGGATATTATTAACTTGAGCATAAAACATTTGTAGCAGTAGCAATAGAAACTGAACAAAGAACAAAATATAACAACATACTCATAATTAAAAACATGTGATAATAAGACAAACAAATGATATAATCAAAACAAAATTAGGGGCCCATCTCAAGATACCTAGCACAACATTAATGTCTAGTCTTTGAACAAAGGCATTAACTGTAAATAGTACTCTGAACATAGTAATCAAATATCGATAATAAATTGTCAAATAATAGCCTTTCTTTAGATCGACTATTGTTCACATAGAAAGCTTAATAATTGTCACATATTTATTACCACAGACGTGTCTACTATTTGGCCAAACGGTAACATTCCTTTGGGCCGGTCACAATTTACTTAAATAACAGACATGCAAATATCTTGATATTTCTAATTAAATTAATCTACATAATAGAGGTTACTTTGGCAACATATTGTTTCAATCAATTTGATTAAAAATATAAGACATAAGCAGTGGAAATTTCAATTTTTAAGTGTAACTAAAACAATTTTTTTAAAATTCCTTTAAAATCCTTTTTTTTAAATAACATGCACAACCTCCTGGAGCATTGCGGCGCCATCCCACAGGTCCCATGGTGCTACAGAATTTCCTTACGCAATGTTCCCTTACAAGCGCCATGGCGCTACGATTTTTTGTAACGTCCATGCGTAGCACCGCAGTGCTACGAAAATTATAGCACTCCGCCTATAGCAACGCTGCGATTTTCACCGAAACTCTATCGCGATTTTGTGACAAAAATTTCCTACAAGAAATCAAAAAAGTGCTAACAAATTGATTTTTCTCACAGCAATTCAATTCTTTAATCCTTAATAACCCACTATAACATCATAGATCATTCAATATAACAAATTCCTCAACAAGAATGATGTAAGAATCACAATTCACACAAAGAATCCAAAAATCTTCCATCTAAAAAATTCCAAAATAGAGAAAGAATAGAAAACAATTTGTGTGAAACAATCCTAATAATCTAACAGATAAACGCTCTAATGCCACTTATTAAAAATACTTAATTCTAGATATTTATGATTCTATAGAACCCTAGAATACAATATTATAGTCTTAGGATCAACAAGAATCATGTAAGAATCACAATTCACACAAAGAATCCAAAAATCTTCCATCCAAAAAATTCCAAAATAGAGAAAGAATAGAAAACAATTTGTGTGAAACAATCCTAATAATCTAACAAAAAAAATGCTCTAATGCCACTTGTTAAAAATACTTAATTCTAGATATTTATGATTCTATAGAACCCTAGAATACAATATTATAGTCTTAGGATCATATCATGCCAGATTATCAAGAAATTAAATGAAAGAATAAATACCTGTATCCGTGGCAAGAGCTATTGTTTCTTTTGTGGAATTACTATGATGATAAATAAACAGGTTATTGTTTTCCTCAATCAAATTACCTAAGTTCTTCAATGGGTTCTTTCTTTTCTTGATGGGGATAGGAGAAAGCTATAAAATGATTTGATGTCTTGAGGATCATAACCTATAATGCCTTTATATACTTTACTATTATGATTTCATTAAACCTAGTTGGATCAGTATTGAGTATTAACTTATTAAATACATACCTGATTAGTAGTCTATAGACTTTTCCTAAATAAATCGCTTAAAAATAGCTATTATAATTAAATAACTATAATATAATTGTTATATTTAATATATTGCCCCACAACATATGGAAACTTAAAATTTCTATGCAATTAATTGCATAAAAAACATTGGTAGTGTATCTTATTCCACACCGCCTAGAATTTTTTATGTATTATAATATGATCTAACATATATGCACATAACTTCATACATCCTAAGAATAAAAGACTAATCTAAGTACCCACAAAAAAAAAAAAAAAATTGAACTATCAAGGTTTCGTTAGCATTTTTTTATTTTATATAGGGTTTTTTATTTAATTTTACCATAATTATTCATATATATATATATATATTATATATGTCCATCCGTATAATTGTAAAAATTAACTCTCAAGACATTAAACAGCACGTATGTAACTATCAAAGCGCGCACAGTGGTACTCGGATATATAGTGGCAAATGGTGTTTGAGGAGCGTGCGGTACTGGAAAATGGTGGTTGGGATCGAGAGAAGGGGAGTGGGAGTGGGCTCGCCATGTGATATGCATGCGCACATGACATTATGACGTGACGGGACCCTCTCCTTCCCATGTAGTGAGAGAGAGGGAGAAAAAAAAAAGATATTTTTTAAAATTTTACACGTCCAAATAAAAAAAAAATTTCTATGACTGTATTCAGGGCCAGCGGAACTAGACAAATAAGTTAGGGGGTCACGGTGCATATGTACTAAAATTTTCCTTCTCTTTGATAGGGTGGTTAGACAATTAACTAGAACCAAAAACAAAAAAGTTTAAATCATAGTTTATAATTTGAATATGTGTTTTGTAAGTTAGTCAAAATATCAAGTTTTTTTAAAAGGTTAAAATGTTAGTTTTAATTGGTTTGAATTAAAAAAAAAAATTTGAATCACAATTTATAGTTTCAACCAAAAATAAGCCAAACAATAATTTTAGCTTAAACTAAAAAAAAGTTAAAACTGACTCTCTAAATAAGCACGAATTAAATTTCACGTATAAATAAAAATTAAAAGATTACACATATTTGTAAGATAAATATAGTATTTTAGAATTTTAAAAAGAACGAATTATAATTATTTCCAATTTCATGTATAAATTTTTTTAAAAAAAATTCTAGATCACATGTCTATCCTAAGTTATATATAAACATGAGATATTTAAATCTTTCACTCTGTTTAAAAAAGTTTTTTAAAGTGTTTGAGAAAATAGTTTAAACCATTTATTTAGTTTTAAAAACTGTAACATATAAGAGATTTATACTGTAACTTTTTATTATAACATATAAAATATTTACAATATTTATAGTTTAAATTATTAGCTTGAATTACTCTTTTAAGCATCTTAAAAATTCTTAAATAAACTTTTGAAAAACTTTTATTTTTGCCAAAAACAATGTCATGACGTGAGAGTGAGAGAAGGCCTTAGTACGTTGCGCACGTGAGAAGGCAGCTACTCAAGTGCGCCCATCCCCTGCCGCTCATCAGCTAAGTCTGGCCTCTGTCTACTCGCGTGCGGTGGGGACCCCTCTCTCTCTCTCTCTCTCTCTTCCCCCACTCTATCTTCGTCCCATCTTGGTCCCGTTTCAAAGTTAACGCCGTTAGACTGCCGTTTAGGTTAGTTAACGGCTTGGCAGTTAGGGACGTGGAGAAAGTTATGGTCGGTTAAGGTCGTAAAGCACGTGAAAATGTCTCAAACGCCCAATAGCACATCGGCACGGATGTGGTCTCTGCTTGGTGGTAAAAACATTTATGCATAATTTCTTAAACTTTGGGAAAATTATATTATAAAATTCAGAAAAAATTCATGTTTTGTACAAATATATATATATATATATATATATATAACAGTATGAAAACTAAACTTCTTACAATGCCAACTACCTGTATGATTGTTAAAAAAAAAAAATGGGGGTCTAAAAACTAAACTTTTTAAAATTAGAATTGCTTTTTATAATATAGATGATTACTAAGGTACATAAAACGTATACTTTGAATATCTTTTTTAGACCGCAGAATCTTTTTATCTTATACAGAAATTTAAATTAAATACATTTGAGTCTTGGGCTCATGTATCGTATGATTGAATAATTTACTAATTGAATCCACTAGTATTTTCTCCTCGGTCGTATTCTGAGAGTGAAATAATACCATTTTTATATTTCATTTTATGTTCTTATTTTTCTCCAAATTAGACTTTTTTTTTTGCTCTGACCAAATTAATATACCCCTCTAATTAACATAAAAGAGGAAGGGGAAGATGCAAGTTAGATCTATTTTTATATTAGAGCAAAGAAAATGATAAAATAAACCAAACCCAATAATGACTTCACTTTTGTTTCCAAGATTATGATATTAAGGGTCCGTTTAGTAAATGGATTCAAATTATGTTGATTTGAAATTTTTTGATTTGAGTTATGTGATTTGAATTGTTGTTTCAATTGACGTTTGAATGTGCATTTAAAGCATTAATCTGAATAGGGAATAAAATTAAAATTTGTGTTTAGATAAAGAAAAAGTTTTTGATTTATTAACAAGCGTAACAAAATATTAACGTTCATAATATAAAAAAATAAAACAATATGGATCTTGGTTTATCCTCTATTCATTAGGAACATAATAAAAGAAGAATCTCTCAATTAGATATCAAATAAATAAGTTATGATTTTTTCCACAAATATATGAAAGAGAATATAAGATTTACTGAAGCAAACTGATCCGGGTCTAAAGAGTTCAAAGAAAATAGAATTCTAAAAACTTTGATTCAAAAAATTCATTTAATTTGCTAAAAAAACAAATATCTATCCAAATAATTTTTTAAACTCAGAATTCAAAAAATTATTTTAATATGCCAAATAAACAGCCCCCAAAGAAATGTCATAACTTTAGTGCTATCTAACATTGAATGCGAGAGAGTTTGAAGTAGGACATACAATTAGTCATTATTCAACGAATATTAAATTATCATTTGGGTACATGATGACTACTATCCATTGGTACCCTGGCATTATTATAGTTAAAAAGTTACAATCGTCAAAGCACGTAAAATTATGTATAATTGGTATTTTTTATATTCCGCATATTTTGCAGGCTGATATTTGAATTTTCAAACCTCCTATAACCAAATAAATTCTCTGTAGTAGACATATATCATAATGAAATCTTCCTAAAACATATTATTGATATTGTAGTTGAAAGCTTAATCTAACAGTAAATCCACATTTACTTTTATAATATCTACGTGGATTAGAATTTGAAATCCCATCAAGAAGTTCGAAAAACATAATCCAGTATATGTACGGAATTATTTTTCCTTCTTATTGTGCACGTGTGGGGAGGGCAGCTTAAGTTAAAGTTCAATAATAAGTCAAGTAAATTAATTTTTTTTTTGTAAATTTAATAGTTTTTCAAAGTAATTTTGGCAAAAAACACTCTTAGAAAAAAGGGTTTTAGGAAGAAAAAATTTTCATTGCTATAAATCATGGTTGAAAAATTTATAGCACCAGTTTTATTATTATTTTTTTTGGACTATCTTATTTCAATCTTCCAAAAGAAAAAAAAAAGTTTTATCTGAATAGATTTTGAACCAAATTCCAGAAAAAGGGAAAAAAAGAGAGTAAAATATGAGAAAAAAAATCATCAGAAAAGAGAGGGAGGAAAAAAAAAAAGAAGAAAAAACTTTGAACTATGTAAAATTTTATAATGAAAAGTGAAAGTAAATATTGTGAGTAGAAAAAAGCAAGATGATTGAAAATCTTTGAATGCGTGACTAAATTCGTTCAAGTAAAGAAAAAGTTCCATTCTGCACTGTTACACATGTGAAATGAATTTGAGATGGATAAAGTTTTTTTTTTTTTATCCAAATTTGTTGTATTGGACAGCTAATCATCCCAACAAAGAAAACAAACAGCTAATAACCATGCTTTGCCAGCTTCCAATTGGGCAAACCTTCTCCTTCAATCTCTCTTCTTTCTTTTTTTCTTTTTTTTTTAATTTAACATGCAATTCGTGGCAAAAGTGACAGGCTTCTTTAATCTTTAATATAATAAAAATAAATAAATGGAAAAAGGCAAGTCATGGGCATTGATTGGGATTTTATGACCAATAGTATGTAAGAGCACGTGCTAAGAAGGCTTAGGCGGTGGGAAGGAAGGAGGTGGGAAGGAAGGAGGGTTCTCTCTCTCTCTCTCCTCTCTCTTTCTCTCACTATCTGTTTGCCTCTCTCTTTCTCGTGACGTGTCACGTGGGCGTGGGATGGGACCCACAAGTAACCCGTCCTCAAGGAAGAAGATAAAAAAAAAAAAAAAAAATGGATTTTTATATGTAAGGGAAAAAAAGGGCAAGAGAACATATGGTGGGGGCATGTGCTGGCCTTTCCCAAAGTGACCTGTCGTTTGTGGGTCAGTTTGAAATGGGGGGTGAGGTATGGGTGGGCCCGTGGGGGGGAACGTCTTGCTAACATGGCGCACTCACGTGCTGTCTCGCTTGTGCTTTTTTGTCTGGTGCTTGAGGTTGAAGCGTGGCCCCACTCCTGATGTGACAAGTGTCGCAAGCGGCTGCGGGGCAATGTAGATCCGGAGAAGTATGGAAGAAGGGGAAAGTTAATTAAGGGCAACCTAGATTTGTGGCACCAACATTGTTAATTATTTGATTAATCTCTCTTTTTTTTAAGGTATTTGATTAGTCTCTCTAATAACATTATCAGTGGTGATGATATAGCTTTAACTGATAAAGGACCATGATTTGATTATTTATATTTACATTTAGAGGGTATTTGGAAAGGTGGTCAGAACCGTTAGTTTAGAATCACTTTTACTGTAGCATGTGAGAACTTTACACTGTAGTAATTTTTTTATTGTTATTGTAACATGTGAGATCTTTATACTGTTCATAATTAAGTTTGTGGTGGGAACCGTGATTCCTACCACTCTATTAAACAGCCACTTAGTCTATCAAAATAATGAAATTATGTGTTGTAATTACCTCCAAAACATAAATGATTTTCTTTATGTTTTACAATGGTCATAATAGATTCTAAACGTGAAGATACCACTAATTTCTTGTTTTATTTAGGAAAAAAAATCTTTGTAACAAGAATCTTTAGCACATTGATATCTTTTTGTTTTTTGAGGTTATGTTTAGGCCTTAATTTAGGATCACATGGTTCATTTTTTATTAGCACGTTTTTCGTAGAGCAATGCTACTTGGGAATTTTATGCCTAATACCATTTTATTTGCATGTGGCAGCATAACTGTCACGCCCCGGAGTACGGGAGGTGACGTGGCGGAATATTTAGATTAATTAAAAGAGAATTTGATTAAAAACCGAGAGTTTGAGAATCAAATTAAGTAAGAAATTAAGAAGATTTTTCCACCACATTTGATAAAGAATTTAAAATCATTAAACAAATAACAATAATTGAATAAAAACCGCGAATATGGGTTCCACAACCCACAACTTATGCACACACATGAATCTGACAATATCACAAATACAATTACAGTCCAAGTACAAATGAAGTTAAGTCTTACATGCCTTGATTAATAAATACAGAATGTAAATAAATTCTCCTATTGCTCCTGAGTTCGGTCCGAAGAATCTTCTCCAAACCTAAATGGGAAACCACCTAGAAGGGGGGAATTTAAAACAGATAAAACGTGAGCGAAAGGCTCAGTAGGACTAAGTTTTATAAAATAATTTAATGCAAAGAAACATAGCATTATCAGGAGTTATGCAAGAAGAAACTTGAATAAATAAATAAATAAATTGAGTAGAACCGTTCTGGCACAGAACAGTCTACTCGTCAAATCAAAACACCAGTTTACTTTTACCTAGGCAAACCATGATATCACCACCGTAGTGGCCCAGCTGGGTTTCGGGACCTGCCCCCAAGGTCGATCACGACCCGATCTCTGATATGGCATCATGCCCATGTGTTTATTATCATTATCATTCAAAACCCAATTACCGAGTGTTGTCAATTACATTCATTATGAAATTCATTTCATGTCACGGTATATAAAAATATAACCGATAAAACCATTTTCAAACAACCGTTGAAAACATTTTGATAGAAATCCTTTTCAAAGCCAAATCATTTCAAAACCAGGCTACCAAAGAAATAGGATAGAATTCCTACCTCAGTACTGGTGCCGGTACCCCATACCGTAATCCCGGTCCGCTATACGTTAGCTCCACGGAACCACGAACAATCCTAGATACAAACTAAGTCGATCAATATCTAGTTCGAGACATTCTATGTTACTAAATCATTTCATGATGTCCTATTGTGCCATTTGTATCATTAAAATCATCCTATAAGGTTGGGATTTAAATCAGGGTTCAAAACAATGAAATCAGGTAAAAATCACAAAATTTTCCATGCCTCGGTCGGCCTGCCGGACTGTACAGTTTGGCCTGCCGGAAGCAAAGTTCGGCCTGCCGAACATTTCTCCAGATTCGGCCTGCCGGTCGGAAGAACACCGGCCTGCCGATCATCACTCCGGCCTGCCGAACATGAACTTCGGCCTGCCGAACTGGGAAGATCCAGAAATCCCAGCCACGGGTTTCTCGATCCCCAAAATCCAAATCTTGTTTCTAACCTGTTTTTCTCAAATCCCAGGCATGAAAAACAACTATAATTGATAGAAAAACATTCTAGAACATGTTTGGGATCATTTAAACAACATTTAAACTCGAAATCCTCAAAAATCCAAAAATGAGAAAAAGAGGAGAAAAATGAAAATCTTGAATCCAATCCGTTTTTCTTTAATTTAGGTTTAGATTCTAGTTGTTCTAAACTCATTTAACACAAATCCACGGTTTTCTGAGCTAAAACAAACTTAGATTTCAAAAACACACAAAATTAAAAATTTTGTAAAAAGTTTAGAAATTTCGAATCTAACCTCGAATCGAAGCTTCAATCCGCGTTCCCGGTTGCCGAATCACGTCCCCGAGCTTCCTCCTTGCTGTTCCGAAGCTTGGATTCGAATGGAAATCAAAATTTTTGAAAAAAAAATTAGAGAGAGAGAGAGAGGCTGCCGAGAGACCAAGAGAGAGGAGAGAGAAAGCTCGTGAGAGTGAAGAGAGAGAGAGAGAAGAGAGAAATAAATAGAGAAAATCGGTGGGCGGTTTTACTGTGCGAAAACCATGTGCCGCCCACGGTTTTGTAAAACGGAGTATTTTTAACATTTTACAAATTGTTGTGTTTTAAAACTCAAAACATCATTTTAAATCCATAAGAAATCATTTAAATGTATTAATTTAACAAAACAACCAAAAACTAAAAATCCAACCAAATAATCTAATTAAAGTTAAAACTTTAATTATGGCACACTAATTCATCATTTACATTACATTAATATTAAATAAATTTCGGGACGTTACAGCTCTCCACCCCTTAAAGAAATTTCGTCCTCGAAATTTACAACTCATCTCAAAAACAAAACAAATGCGGATATAACTCCCGCATACTCGACTCTAGTTCCCAAGTGGCTTCATCAACCCCGTGATGCTGCCACACGACCTTTACCAACGGTATCTCACGACGACGCAAGCTAATCACTTTCCGGTCGATAATCTGAATCGGCACTTCTTCGTACGTCGTATCCTCCTGAACCTGCACATCGTGAAACGATACTATCTTACCCTGCTCAGGTGGACACTTCCTAAGCATAGACACATGAAACACATCGTGCACATGAGAAAGTTCGGGCGGAAGATCAAGCCGATAAGCGACCACACCAACACGCTGAGTGATCTCGAACGGCCCAATATACCTCGGCGCGAGTTTTCCACTCACTCCGAACCGCATAGTTCCCTTACAAGGTGACACCCTCAAGAGAACAAAATCTCCAACCGCGAACTCTAAAGGTCTACGTCTCCTATCCGCGTAGCTCTTCTGCCGACTCT
The DNA here is from genome assembly GCA_025403435.1 of Artocarpus heterophyllus. Classification (NCBI taxonomy): domain Eukaryota; kingdom Viridiplantae; phylum Streptophyta; class Magnoliopsida; order Rosales; family Moraceae; genus Artocarpus; species Artocarpus heterophyllus. The sequence goes on from CM046346.1 coordinate 14,130,777, forward strand.
GAGCTGCTCTCAATCGATCCCGAATCACCACGACTTTCTCGTTGCTGTCACGAATCTCATCTGGCCCAAGAATAACTCTATCTTTCGGCTCGGCCCAACACACAGGTGACCGACACGGTCGCCCATACAATGCCTCAAATGGTGCCATACCGATACTCGCCTGATAACTGTTGTTGTACGCGAACTCCGCCAAATGCAAACATTGCTTCCAATTCCCGCCGAAGTCCAACGCACAAGCACGCAACATATCCTCGAGAACCTGAATGACCCGCTCAGACTGCCCATCAGTCTGAGGATGAAACGCCGTACTGAAGTTCAAATCCGTACCCAAAGCCTCCTGAAAACCCCTCCAGTACTTAGCATTAAACCTGGTATCTCGATCAGAGGTGATGGACAAAGGAACTCCATGCAACCTCACAATGTTCTGCATATACAACTCCCCGAGAATCTTCCTGGAACACGTCGACCTAAACGGAATAAAATGCGCCGATTTCGTCAACCTGTCGACTACAACCCAAACTGCATCATGCCGCTGCTCCGTCCTCGGCAAACCTGTGAGGAAATCCATCGTCACATGCTCCCATTTCCACCCTGGAATAGGAAGCGGTTGAAGCTGACCTGCAGGCTTCTGATGCTCAGCTTTCACCTGAAGACACGTCGAACACTTGGCCACGTACTCGCGAATATCTTTCTTCATGCCTCTCCACCAATAGTGCCTCTTCAAATCACGATACATCTTGGTGCTCCCTGGATGAATAGGAAACTGAGACCTATGAGCTTCATCTAGAATGGCTTTCGTCACCTCGGCGATAACTGGAACTGCAAGACGCTCCCGGAAGTACAACGATCCATCTGCATGCACGCTCCATTCCTCGAACTGCTCCCCGTTCTGAATCCGCGACCAAATCCCCTGCAAATGTCGATCCTGCCACTGACCTTGCTTCACCATCCGAACAAGAGCTGGAGTCGCTTCCACATGATACAACAAAACTCGATCACCGTCTTCATGATACTGTAGCCGATACTCACTCACTGTCGCATCCCTGCTCCAGTCCTCAAAAATCAAACAAGCGAGAATCCCTGAAGACTTTCTGCTAAGCGCGTCCGCTACCACATTAGCTTTTCCGGGATGATACTGCAACGCGAAATCGTAATCCTCCATGTACTCCACCCATCTGCGCTGCCTCAGATTGAGATCCCTCTGAGTGAACAAATGCCTCAAACTCTTATGATCGGAGAAGACCTGAAACGATGCTCCATACAAGTAACATCTCCAAATCTTCAGCGCGTAGATCACCGCTGCAAGCTCTAAATCGTGAGTAGGATAATTCCGCTCGTGAGGTCGTAGCTGTCTCGATCCGTATGCAACCACACATCCATGCTGCATCAACACGCATCCAAGTCCACGCCCTGAAGCATCAGCATAAACCTCATACGGCTCGTCACTACTAGGAATAACTAATACTGGAGCTGAAGTCAACCGGTTCTTCAATTCCTGAAAAGCAGACTCACAGTCTTCATCCCACTCAAACCTGACGTTTTTCCTGATCAACCTCGTCAACGGAGCTGCAATATTCGAAAAGTCCTTTACAAATTTCCTGTAATATCCAGCAAGACCTAAGAAGCTGCGAATCTCCGCTACATTCCTTGGTCGTTCCCATTCCAATATAGCTTCAATCTTGGACGGATCCACTGAAATACCATGCTCCGAGATGACATGACCCAGAAATTTGACCTCAGTCAACCAGAACTCACATTTTTCTCTCTTAGCATACAACTGGTGCTCCCGCAGAGTCTGAAGCACGATCCGAAGATGCTGCTCATGCTCCTCCCAAGTCTTAGAATACACAAGAATATCATCGATGAACACGATCACAAACTGATCCAGATACGGCCTAAATATCCTGTTCATCAAATCCATAAAAGCTGCTGGAGCATTCGTCAACCCGAAAGACATAACCAGAAACTCGAAGTGCCCATACCGAGTCCTAAAAGCTGTCTTGGGAATATCCTCTTCCTTGATTCTAAGCTGATGATAACCTGACCGCAAATCAATCTTCGAGAAGTATCGCGAACCTCCCAACTGATCAAATAGCTCATCAATCCTAGGCAAAGGATACTTGTTCTTCACCGTAACACGATTCAGCTGCCGATAATCTACACATAACCTGAGAGTCCCATCGTGCTTCTTAGCGAACAAAACTGGTGCTCCCCACGGAGATGTGCTATTCCGAATATATCCTTTATCAGCAAGCTCCTGAAGTTGCTTCCTCAATTCCTTCATTTCTGCCGGCGCCATCCGATAAGGTGCCATAGAAATCGGTGATGTCCCCGAAAACAACTCGATACCAAACTCAATCTCCCGATGCGGTGGTAACCCTGATAACTCGTCGGGGAAGACATCCTCGAACTCACCAACCACCGGAATCGCTACACTACTACTCGAAACGTAGGGCTCGCAATCTAGATTGGCAAGAAAAGCAAAACAATCTAGATTCCTTCGCCCTCCTAAACACGACTTCATGAGACGCTCACTCATTAGCCAATCACCACCACCCTGGTAAGTGATTACCGTCCCACTATCAGACATTAGGGTCACTTTTCTAAGTTGGCAGTCCACAACTGCACTATACCTGGACAACCAGTCCATCCCTAAAATCACATCATAGGAACTCATGGGGAGTACAATCAAATCACTTTTCAAAATCTCATCCCCGATCTTTATTTTACAGGATTTACACATACAATTTACACACACCCGCCCCAAGGGAGAAGTTATGACTAGGGGTTCCTTAAACTCTTCTACTTCTAATCCCAAGGCATGTACAAAAGAACTCGAAATGAGAGAATGAGAGGCACCGGTATCAAATAAAACGTGAGCTAGAGATCTAGAAACCAAAACCATACCATCGACAACCGCGTTACCAATCTGAGAATCTGACCCTCCAGATGCCATTGCATGAACCTGCACTGGCGCCTTCCCTTTTCCTCTACCGACATTGCTAGGTCCTGCATTACTCGGTCGATACTGCTGAGATGGAGATGACTACACACTACCTGTACTCGGCGCTCTATATTGAGGAACACTGCACTGAAAATACTGCGGCTACTGTCCTCGTACCGGATATGAGAATTGCTGAGGAGAAAACTGCGGATACTGCAACTGCGGGTACTGCGGAGGCGGAGGTAGGGTCTGAGGCTGAGGCTGAGATGAACGACTGGCATCCTCCCCGGTCTGCGATCCAAGACGAGCACTCCTGATCGGGCAATTCCTCTTGATGTGTCCGGGCTGCTGACAGAAATGACAATGAAAGCTGTAGGGGTTGCTGCGCCCGCTGCCAGACGAACTGCTACTGCCACTGGTCGCACCGCCTTGCTTGCCTTTCCCCGGAGCTAGACGACTACTGGTGCTCTTCCTGCCACTCCTCTGCGGTCCTCCTGAAGCCTTGGCTCGGTCCTCACAATACTGCACATAATCATTCTCCACGGAGATCGCCGACGACACAAGCTCTCCGAAACTCCTAAGCCGTAGAGCAACCAACTGCCGCCGAATAGGAGCCTTGAGTCCTTCCTGAAACTTGATGCATTTCTCGCGCTCCGATGCCACAGCTGATGGAGCAAACCTAGCCAACTCGCTAAACTTCGCCTTATACTCCCGAACTGATAGATCACCCTGCTGCAATCTATAAAACTCAGCTGCTTTCTGGTCTCTATACCCCTGCGGAAAATACCGATCATAGAACAGATCCTCGAACTTGTCCCAACCGATATCGTCATCGCGCTCTAGACGCTTAGTTTGTTTCCACCAGGTGTTAGCGAGACCCTCGAGCTTATATGCCGCAAACTCCACACGATACTTCTCAGGCACACCAAGGGTATCAAGATGCTTCAAGATCGAATCCAACCAATACTCTGCTAACTGCGGATCCCCATTGCCATCAAAAGTCGGAATAGACGCCCGCCGAAATTCCTTAAAGAAAGCATGCCGACTACCAACACTGGAGTCTTCCGGTCTAGTCTTGGCTGCCATCTGCCCAAAAGCCGCAATCATAGACCTCATCAGGCCCTCATCATTTCCGAACTCGGCGTCAGCTGTCGAACGACGTCTAGGTGCCATTCTCTCACTTCTGAAAACAAAATTTGGACTGTCAGAGGTATTTCATTGTCAAACCTATGTGTGCACAATTCCCAAGGTTCATAACCTTGAGCTCTGATACCATTCTGTCACGCCCCGGAGTACGGGAGGTGACGTGGCGGAATATTTAGATTAATTAAAAGAGAATTTGATTAAAAACCGAGAGTTTGAGAATCAAATTAAGTAAGAAATTAAGAAGATTTTTCCACCACATTTGATAAAGAACTTAAAATCATTAAACAAATAACAATAATTGAATAAAAACCGCGAATATGGGTTCCACAACCCACAACTTGTGCACACACATGGATCTGACAATATCACAAATACAATTACAGTCCAAGTACAAATGAAGTTAAGTCTTACATGCCTTGATTAATAAATACAGAATGTAAATAAATTCTCCTATTGCTCCTGAGTTCGGTCCGAAGAATCTTCTCCAAACCTAAATGGGAAACCACCTAGAAGGGGGGAATTTAAAACAGATAAAACGTGAGCGAAAGGCTCAGTAGGACTAAGTTTTATAAAATAATTTAATGCAAAGAAACATAGCATTATCAGGAGTTATGCAAGAAGAAACTTGAATAAATAAATAAATAAATTGAGTAGAACCGTTCTGGCACAGAACAGTCTACTCGTCAAATCAAAACACCAGTTTACTTTTACCTAGGCAAACCATGATATCACCACCGTAGTGGCCCAGCTGGGTTTCGGGACCTGCCCCCAAGGTCGATCACGACCCGATCTCTGATATGGCATCATGCCCATGTGTTTATTATCATTATCATTCAAAACCTAATTACCGAGTGTTGTCAATTACATTCATTATGAAATTCATTTCATGTCACGGTATATAAAAATATAACCGATAAAACCATTTTCAAACAACCGTTGAAAACATTTTGATAGAAATCCTTTTCAAAGCCAAATCATTTCAAAACCAGGCTACCAAAGAAATAGGATAGAAGTCCTACCTCAGTACTCGTGCCGGTACCCCACACCGTAATCCCGGTCCGCTATACGTTAGCTCCACGGAACCACAAACAATCCTAGATACAAACTAAGTCGATCAATATCTAGTTCGAGACATTCTATGTTACTAAATCATTTCATGATGTCCTAGTGTGCCATTTGTATCATTAAAATCATCCTATAAGGTTGGGATTTAAATCAGGGTTCAAAACAATGAAATCGGGTAAAAATCACAAAATTTTCCATGCCTCGGTCGGCCTGCCGGACGCCCTGCTTCGGCCTGCCGAACTGTACAGTTCGGCCTGCCGGAAGCAAAGTTCGGCCTGCCGAACATTTCCCCAGATTCGGCCTGCCGGTCGGAAGAACACCGGCCTGCTGATCATCACTCCGGCCTGCCGAACATGAACTTCGGCCTGCCGAACTGGGAAGATCCAGAAATCCCAGCCACGGGTTTTTCGATCCCCAAAATCCAAATCTTGTTTCTAACCTGTTTTTCTCAAATCCCAGGCATGAAAAACAACTATAATTGATAGAAAAACATTCTAGAACATGTTTGGGATCATTTAAACAACATTTAAACTCAAAATCCTCAAAAATCCGAAAATGAGAAAAAGAGGAGAAAAATGAAAATCTTGAATCCAATCCGTTTTTCTTCAATTTAGGTTTAGATTCTAGTTGTTCTAAGCTCATTTAACACAAATCCACGGTTTTCTAAGCTAAAACAAACTTAGATTTCAAAAACACACAAAATTGAAAATTTTGTAAAAAGTTTAGAAATTTCGAATCTAACCTCGAATCGAAGCTTCAATCCGCGTTCCCGGTTGCCGAATCACGTCCCCGAGCTTCCTCCTTGCTGTTCCGAAGCTTGGATTCGAATGGAAATCAAAATTTTTGAAAAAAATTAGAGAGAGAGAGAGAGGCTGCCGAGAGACCAAGAGAGAGGAGAGAGAGAGCTCGTGAGAGTGAAGAGAGAGAGAGAGAAGAGAGAAATAAATAGAGAAAATCGGTGGGCGGTTTTACTGTGCGAAAACCATGTGCCGCCCACGGTTTTGTAAAACGGAGTATTTTTAACATTTTACAAATTGTTGTGTTTTAAAACTCAAAACATCATTTTAAATCCATAAGAAATCATTTAAATGTATTAATTTAACAAAACAACCAAAAACTAAAAATCCAACCAAATAATCTAATTAAAGTTAAAACTTTAATTATGGCACACTAATTCATCATTTACATTACATTAATATTAAATAAATTTCGGGACGTTACAATAACATATAAATCTTACACCATTACATGTGTAAAACTTAGTATAGGTAACTTTTTTTCAGCTCATTTCTAAAAAATTTCACCTATTTATTTCACTTTTGATTTTTGAAAATATAATAAAGCACAAAAATGTTTTATTGAGGCAAATTCGAGATGTAGAGCCCAGTGTCAGTCTGGTGGATTAAGTTTGAGATTTTCTATTGGGCTAGAAAAGGTGATAAATAGTTAAATGGATTTTATTTTCTTACTCGGCCACCCCACATAGCCATATTAAGTTGGGGGAATTTGAGAAACACACTTCCCTAATAATGTTTGTCAATTTTACCGCTTCTTATAAAACATATCGCTTTTAAAAAATATAAAAACTCTATTCTTTTTAAAGTACTTTGAATTAAGGTTAGGTAAACTGTATTATTTAAAAGTATTTTGACATTTTTATTTAAGAGAGAATGCGTGTTTGGCGAGCTCAGTTTCAACTTATCAGTCTTAACTCAAACAGTGTAAAGCTCTTATATGATATAGTGTAAATCAAAAGTATGTTACAGTGTAAAGCTCTTATATGTTACAATATTGTGGCTTCTAACTCTCAACACCAACTCATTTTTCAAACACCTCAAATGATGATAGTAAAAAAGTAGTACACCAACTAATTTACTCTCGTGTTAGGGTGAGCAACATGCTCCACACGTGTAGATTAACTTAAAGTATCACGTTTGAAATCAATATATTAATCGTTACTTTTTTTAAATAAAGCTTAAATTTTTTAACTTAAATTTTTTCACAAATATAAATATTTACATACCAATGTGCTACATGGTACTTTTGTAGATAATTGCATGTTGACTCAAAATATCAAAACCCAAAGACACTATAAAGGGCATTTTAATAAAAAGACGTGGTTTTAACTTCTAATCTTCCATGGATGGAATTATTACTAAGACCCGTCCTGGTAAGAAAAAAACCTCCTTTGTCTGCGTCGAGGTTTCTCATCAAAATTTATCAAGATAGGCAGGAATTGTTATGTATACTCCTTGTGTATGGGCTTAAGTTTATGAAGGAAGGAGAAAGGGCTAAAATAGGCCAAACTTTAAAACCCAGTTTCGTTCCTTTGTTTTGTTTTTAGGATAGAATGGGATGACCCACGAGGCACACCATGATTATACCAATAGGCAAATACAGATCCTTTTAGTCTCCACACAATTTTCTTACTCCTAGCCATTAAATTATGAGTGTGTATACCAAAACGTAAAGAAATACAATGAAAAGGTAATAGGATTGAAAAATAAAATAATAGGAATGAAAATTATTTTTTGTATTTATCTATCTATTTAATAGTGTAAAGAAATACAATCTTATTCTTTTTGTATTGTTTACTAACTTAGAAATGACAATGTTATAAATATAGTTACTAAAATATCCTTTTATATAACTAGATGATAATTAAATTATAACATTTGAATTTAAACATCTAAATAAATTTTGCATTAATTTCCTCTTGTAGACTAGAAACCGCACTTCTGACATAACAAATTTATTCAAAACTACTACATGAGAATATGATCGAAAAAGCATCAACCAATTGGATTTTTTTGCTATTCTCTTTCCATGATTAGAGTGTGAGTGGACACATACCGTTCAGTCTTCCTCTTAGTAACGTCTCCTTCCAGCCACAAGAGAACCAAGAATTAAGGTTCTTGATGTTAAACAACAGTTCTGTTGGAGTTGCAGAGTTTCTCTCTCTTGAAAACTCTCTCCAAATTTCTCAAGTGACCTTAATAACAATAGAAAAACATTTCATGTTTATGGAGGTCGGAATGACACTCATTCTTATCAAATTAAGTTTCAAAATTCAAGTTTGGATCAAATCTCGTCACAAAAACATGTTAATCATGGATTGCTGACCTGGCAAGGGCGGTTGACCGCCATATACTAGGACCGGTTAACTGGGCTGACATGGCATACCCCCACCATGCGTGTTTTTAGCTTATGAGATTTACCTAATCCACTTGTTTGAACTAAATTGGATAACTACTATTTTATTTACCCACGTATCTTTCATATGGTCTCAATTTTAATTCAAATAACTAAATATAAAAGTTATCTGATTAAAACAGACATATACAAATAATGCCATATCAAATAAAAATATTTTCAAATGATTCAACATGTTTATTTTGAATTAATTTGTAAAATTAATTCAATTAATAAACTAACATGAATTAATAAATTCCAAACAATAGAATTTTTAAGCAATCTAAAAATTAACATAAGTTATCAATTTTTCGAAAAAACACGTTGTATCGTTATAGGAAAATATGTAAGCTAGTAAATGGGACATGATATACATATATAGATCAAGCTCTTATAATTATAAAATAACATATCTTCGACATACATATTTTATAATTATCAACTTTAAAACTATTCCAATAAAAACTTAGAGTTGCACTCTCGAACTATATATATATATATAAATTACGAAACTCTAAAAAGTTTTCGTCCATGATATATCATTATGTGCAATATCCTCATAGCATATCCATAATCGGCTTAAGGATAAATTTTATTTTTACTCATCTCACCATTGAAATATTTGTTATTCACAACAAATACAAATGGTAAACCATTCGGTTACACATATGTACCCAAATGGTTGAGTGTTTCAATTTCTAATTATAGAATAATACCTATAAGAGAATATTATTAACTCAACAAAAGAGCTATGGATTCCATATCTATGAATAATGAGTCCACGTCAATCAAAAGTCTTGTCTCCAACGTACTGGTATTCATACCTTTAATTAATTAAGGATGTCACCATTTGGTATATCAAAAAAGACAACTCAAGAATACGGATTCATTGATTCATTTCAGGATGAAGATGTAACACATATAATTATCTAAAGTGAATTAATTTATTCAAATGGAATTATTAACTAAATTAATTCAACTTTAGTCCCGATCCAATATATTATCACCAATGACAATATACCGATGTCTCTACTCGTGGGGTCTCATTCCAATGACCAAAACAAGCCATCTCCCGTTAGTGATGTAGACAACATAACAATCTTAACAAAAATAAAGCGCCTAACTTTATTCTCTCGATTGTGGACCTTTTATTATTTAGACCATCACCTTAAGATTCATCTCTTTCGTATAATTTTTCCATTATATACACGATCTTAAAGGTTTAAAATGATAGTCTCAGACTTTTGTTTTCTTATTATACATTCAACATAAATGAACATAAAGAGGACAATATTTGATATATGACATAAATAATTATTTATTGATTAAATGTCTCAAACCTATTACATCATTTAATCCTCAAGGCACTTGGTCTGACTATCTCTCACTTATCCAAAGTGAGTAAATGTGACATGTTACGCATTCCCATAGCCTTTACATGATTCTCGAAGGTCCTTGTAGGTAGTATCTTTGGGAAAGAATCAGATATATCGTCCTCAACAAGATACAACACATAGCAATACACCCATCCTCAATGAAGTCCTTTATCGTATGATACTTCTGGTCTACGTGCTTACTCATCTTGTGATATCTTGACTCTTTGGTATTAGCTATCGCTGCACAGTTATCACAGTATAACGTAATCGGCTTATCTGTACCACGAATTACCTCAAGATCTCCAAAGAACTTGTGGAGCCATACCGCTTATTATGAAACATCACTATCAGCCATATACCTATCCTCCATCATTGAATCAAAGTGCAACCTTACATGACACTTCTCCAAATGATAGCGCCTCTTCCAATAATAAACACAAACCTAGAAGTTGATCTTCTCGAATCTAGACAAGATTGAAAATCTAAATCAGTGTATCTAAGAGGCGTTAGATCCGCACCAGAGTACACTAGCATATAACCCCTAGTCCTTCTAGTTCTTCTCAAGTACTTGAAAATATGCTTGACTGTAACACAATAGCTCGGTCCTGGATCCGACTGAAATCAACTTACTATTCTGACTACAAAGCATATGTCAGGTCATGTGTAAAGCATGGCATACATGAGACTACCTACTGTCAAAACATAAGGCACATTCTTCATGTATTCTCTTTCCTCATCATTCCATGGACCATCCCTTTTAGAAAGAATAATTCTAGTCTTAGATGGTTGCTCACCTTTATTGAAATTTTGCATTGCAAACTTCTCGAGAATCTTATCTATGTTTGAAGCTTGGGATAAAGCTATCATTTTGTTCTTTCTATCTTGAAAGATTTGGATTCCCAGAGCATAATTAGTTTCATCTAAGTCTTTTATATGAAACTACTTGGTCAACCAAACTTTGATCAATGACAACACCCCTACATTATTGCTAATAAGCAGAATGTCATCTACATGATAAGAAAACCACTTTCCCATCCTCAACATGTTTATAAACACAAGGTTCATCCATATTTTGCTCAAACCCATAAGTCTTGTCCATTTGGTCAAATCTTATGTTCCAAGAATGGTAAGTTTGCTTAAGTCTATAAATAGACTTTAGCAACTTACAAACCTTATTTTCTTGACCTTTAACTTTGAACATATCCGGCTATACCATATATATGAACTCATCAAGATGGCCATTCAAGAATGTCATTGTCTTGACATCTATTTGTCGAATCTCATAATCGAAAGCAACAACAACATATAAGAGAATATAAATGGACTTAAGCATGGCTACAGGCAAAAAAGGTATCCTCGTAATCAATTCCTTCCTTTTGTATGTATCCATTTTCTACTAATCTAGCCTTATAGGTTTTGACTTTCCCATTTGCATCTCTCTTTCTTTTATAGACCTATTTACACCTGATGGGTTTTACCCCTTTGGGAAGGTCCACGAGCTCCCAAACTGGATTAGTCTTCATACACTTTATCTCAGTATTCATAGCTTCTATCCAGAGTTTTACATCAACATCCTCCATAGCCTCTTTGAAAGTGTAAGGATTCCTATCATATTCAACCAGTTCAGTTATGTAAGCTTCACCATTGTACATATGCCTCTCGGGTTAACGCCCGACCCACTCACTACGCCAAAGCTTCCTAGGTTGTTGTTCAAGTGATTTTTCTATCTTGATTGGATCGATTTCCACTGGAATCGCTAGAGCGATCACATTGCTTGCCATCTCCTTGAATATTACTCTACTTAGAGGCTTAAAGTTGTTCATGTAACTTTCCTAAAAGAATGTCACATTTCTTGGAACCACGACTTTATTTTCTTTCGGTTTACAGAAATAACCACTTTTTGTCCCTTTTGGATATCTTATAAACGTGCAAACTTCTAAACATGAGTCCAACTTATTCCCCTCCTTATCCAGGGCATGCCCATATAAAAATATGGTTTAAAGATGTCTTCCTACCTGTCTACAACTCATGGGGAGTTTTAGGAACCAATTTTGAAGGCACATTGTTCAAAAAATAACATGCGATTTGTAAGATATATCCCCAAAATAGCGGTAGTGTCGAATAACGCATCATGGACCTTACCATCTTCAACAGAGTCTTATTTCTTCTCTTAGCCATGCTATTCTACTACAGAATCCCAAGCAAATCAACTAGAATAAAATCCTATACTCTGCTAAGTATCCTAAGAACTCATCAAAGAAGTATTCTACACATCGATCAGATCGAAGTGCCTTTATGGGTTTACCTAGTTGCTTCTCTACTTTCACTCAAAATTCTTAAAACTGGTCAAATTTTTATTCTTATAATGCATAAGGTAAACACACCCATATCTCAAGTAGTCGTCAATAAAAGTGACAGAATACTCTTATCCTTCCCATGCCTTGGTGTTCATAGGACCACAAACATCACTATGTACAAGTTCTAGAACTCCCTTGCCTCAATTGCCCTTAGACTTGAATGGTTTTTGGTTGTTTTACCCTCTAAACAATTTATATTACGGTATAGATTTCACCTCTAAACGGCGTAAATGTCCATCCTTTACTAACTTTTGAATCCTATTGAGGCCAATATGACCTAATAGCAAGTGCCTTAGATGGTATATACTAATCGGATGGGATCCATATTTCTAATTGAATTTGGCAAGTCTCCCTTAAACGGCTTGTTGAATTCTGGGTTAGGAATTATCATTGTAAGATTGTGATTTTTTAAGGTTTTGACACATAAACACATGATAGATGTTTGTGTTATCTTACTAAATTGTTATTGTATGTTTGCTTATGTTTGGCATATGCATCTTTATTATAGATCAAAATGTCTAAAAGCACACTATCATCTAGACTTGACAAAAATGCACTAAATGGTGAGAACTGTAATGATTGGAAAAGGAACTTGAATATTGTCCTACCATTTGAGAAACTAAAATTTGTGTTTACCACACCTTGTCTTCTCGTGCCTATAGAAGAATCCACTAACAAACAAATCCAAGCGTATGATTGCTAGAAGGATGCTGATGATCAAGACCACTGTTATATTATGGCTAGTATGAATAACGTGCTACAGGCTCAACATGAAGATCATGAAACTATTCGCTAGATCATGGACAATCTTGAGGACATGTTTAAAGGCCAAGCCTTAAGAAAGCGACAAAGGGCTCTTTGGAAACTTCTCAACTATAGATAGAAACTGAATATCTGTGAAGGATCACATGATGTTGGTCATGGGTTACCTTGCTGAGGCTCAAACCCATGGAGTTGATATTGATGTTGACTCACAAATGACTATGGTTTTGAAACTCTTTCTAAGGAGTTTATCTCGTTTAGAGCTTCATATAATCTGAGCAATAGACAAGACGTAACCTTAACTGAGCTGATGAAGCAATTGTAAGAGTTTGGCCTGTTGTAGAACCAAACCCAAGAGTCGTTTTTCTCAATTATTTTTCAAGTTTAGTTTTAATAATAATTCAAAAACCTTATGAAAGTTTTATAAACACAAAAAATACCTTGACTCACGATTATCTCCATCTTCTAGATCCATCTTTAATATTTTGATGGAAATTTATGATCAAAACCTATATTGTTTTTGGCTTATAAGATTTCTAGAAAATAAAATAGCAAATCTTAGACAATGATGGTAGATCACTATCTAATTACATGAAAAATCTATATACACATTTTAACCTCTAAGGAACTATAACCGGTAAAATTAATTAATTATAAAAATCTTTTAAATAGAAATTTAATTAACAATAATTAATTAATAAACATTCACTATATAACCTCATAACAACATATAAATATATAAAAACCCTAGAGTGCCAACTCTCTAAAAAATTCAATTCAAGCATAGGAGAGATTAAGATTATGTAAGTTATGTACATAATGCGATCACAAACTTCATAAAACCTAGCTTTGATACCAATTATTGGCAAAAGAGTACACAGCAAAATTTTAAAATTTTTTTAATTAAGACCGATATAAACGAGTTAGACATGCTATATTTATAAATTAATCTAAGATCTCTGTACCTCTTGTAGACCGAAGACTGCTTCTCTAAGGGAGCAATTTTATTTAGAACTGTAAGTGAGAATCTGACCAGAAGAGCCTCAACCAGTTGGACTTCCTTGCTATTCACTTTTCTATAATCGGAGTGTGAATAAACACAAGTCATTCAGCCTTCCTCTTTGTGACACCCTAGCATTTTTAGTTTATTAGAAATGCAATAACTTAAGGATTAAGTTAAGCAGAAATATACATCATAAAGATTATTGTTTAATCCAATTTTTATGATAAGTCCATAAAAGTAAAAACATGATTTTTAAGGATAAAAATCATGCCATAGTCTTATATGAGAAAAGTAGAAATGATATATAAATAAGCTACAAAGCTTAACTATAGCAAAATGTATTGCAATAAATGTTAAGACAAAAATATGATTTAAGAAAAATACTATATAATAATATGAAAAATTATACAATATTAGAATAATACAGTGTAAGAAAGTACACTGAAAAAGTTTTACAATATAAAAATTACACTATAAAAGTAATACAATATAGAAATTAGACTGTTTAAGGTTAAGTCGTATAAAAATTGGACGGTTTAAAGTTAAAACAATGTACGAATAATAATGTTTAAAGGACATGAATGAGTAAGGAATGTACGAATAATAATATAGAGAATATACTAGCAATATAAGAAAAAACTACCAGTATAAATTTAGATTATATAAAGTCAAACAGTATTAGAATTACATTAAGTAGTGGATATAAATAAGTATGGGAGGTTGTGAGACCTCATAAATTATGTAGAAAGGAATACCGACAGATAGGAAAAATATTATCAGTATAAATTTAGACTGTATAAAAATATAAGACCCACCATGGGACACCCAAATGGATGAAAAATTGCCACCACACCCCCTTGAAGTGACCAAATCAAATTTTGCCAAGACTTTTACCCTTAAAGAAGCTGAGTGGTGACTAAGCATGCTAAGTCACCAAAAAGAAAAAAAAAAGGGGGGGGGGGGGGGGGGGGGGGGGGGAGATACTCTAAGGGTGAAGATTGTGCCACATGTTTTAGGCAATTTTTTCTTTATAAACAAGTCCCTAGAGTGATGTTTATAAATAGCCAAGGACTTGTTTGAAATTAAAATATTGATTTTATGAAAAATTTTCCCATTTCTTCCAAAGAAAAATCGTCCCTTTCTAGGCCTTTCTTTCTCAAGATTTTGATGAAATTCAAGCCTCCAAAGCATGTAACACCCGCCTATTTTATGTAACGGAATTATGTAATGATAGTAACGACGTTAAGTGTTATCCATATTTATTTATAATATTATTGTCACTAACCATTTATTTTAAGTTTTATGACAAGTGACGATCGCGTGGAATTGATGTGCTTAAGTGTTCATGTTAGTTACAATGTATGTTTATTTATGATGCAATGATGACTTGAATGCTATGATGTATTATATTTTAAGAACAGTTCGGTAGGCCAGAGTTTCAAGTTCGGCAGGCCGAATAGCCTTTTAAGGATCGGCAGGCCGAACCTTATGGAATCGGTAGGCCGAAGTTAAGAATCGACAGGCTGATGACAGCTGACGAGCAGTCAGCAGAAATCTCTCTAAATTTGTGATTAAGATGATTACGATGATTGGATGATTTAATGTGGTTAATTGACATATTTATGGATTAATTTTCTCATTTAAGGAAATAAAACATTTGACTTTTTATTGATTGAATGTAATTGATATGGTTTCCCTTTTTGAAGTGTTGAAATATGGTAAGATGAGATGATGATTTGACTTTCCTCATTTCTCTCCATTCTCCATGCAAATTAGTCCAAGATTAGTTAGAAAATTCCTGACATAATTGAGGGTATTGAAATTTTTTTATGTTATCCTCATTTACGTTATTTTTCTCCCTCTCTATTACTCTCTCTCTCACTTACGGTTTCTCTCACTCATTCTCTTCTCTTCACATCTTTTTTTTTCTTTTCCTCTCAAATTTCTCTGTAATTATTGTAAGAAATATTGAAATTTCTTTGGTTGAATTCGAAGGAGTTTGTGAAGAAATTTGTTTAAGGTAAGAACTTTCTTTTTCGATGTTTCTGAAATATATTTTTCCTCCTTACTCCAATAGCCATAATTTTGTCTAGGAATCTTATTTTGTTTTGAGATTTTAGTATGATGTTCATATGTATGTTGTGTAGTGTTCTTCCAAGTTTCAAGTCATTTTGATTTTTCTAAATTAAGTTATGAATTTTCTATCCTCTAGCACTCACAGTAAAATATTGTTGTTTGGGTTATGATGCACGAATATGTGATTTGTGTTCAAAGGGGTAAATGTGCTTTGTTTGCTACGAAATTTGGCTAGAATGTTCACGTATATGTTAAGTTATGAACTGGAAAGTTTGGTGATTATTTGAGGAGTATTTTATGTGTTATTAAATTTTTATTGAGACTAGGTCAAGAAACTGCTTTAACAGTGTTATTATTGGACTTTTGTATTATGTGATGTTTTGTATGTTTAAATGATTTTACTGATGATGAAATAATTTTATGATATTGTAATATATGTTAGTAAGTTTTTAGTATGAATTTTAAAGTTAAAATATATGTGTTTTAATTGTTTGAAAATGATGAATTTATGTTACTCACTGTGTAAGTTAATGACAGATTTCATGTTTGTTATGTATGACTTGTTTTAGATACTTAATGTAATTTTTATGACTAAAGAAAAATCATGGTAATATGTTTATGTATTAACTTTACCCCTGTCAAGTGTGGTGCCTAAAGTATGTGTGAATGTTGAGTTTTTAAGTCTTGAATCCATGTAAGTCAGTGAAGTGTTTTGTGATGATGGGTGATGCTAATGCTTTAATATTGATGAAATGGTTATAAAATTTATAATTTCATGAAAGGAAAGGATATGTGATGGAATATGCAAATAGAAGTTATTATGTGATGATGATTTTATAGTTTTATGAAAGTAAATGTTAATTGCTATTTTTATAAATGTATGACATGAACACATGATGAAGCGACCACATCGAAACCGCGGCGTTGTCACCTACTAAGTCTACTAAGTTAAGGTTGAGTAAGTTATACAAGTAAGTATATTCTCACCTGCAACATGATATGTTATAAAAGTTTGAAAATATGTTCTTGATGATATCTATGATGATTTTATGATGATTTCATTTAAAGATTTCTTAGGAAATATTTTTATGTTCTTAAAGATATGCATGTATAATGATGACGTATTTCAAAGCATAGAAGTGTATATATATGTATCACCTAAACAAGTGTTGCACGCCAATGTTATGATATGTTATGATGTCATGTTTGGTTTAGGATTAGCTACCATTTTCCTCTCATGAGCGTACGTCTACGATGATGATTATGGTGTAGCACTTGGGCCCTAAAGATAAAATGGAATAAGTTTTAATATGGTCAAAGTAATGAAAGATATGTTTCTATGAAAATGTGCTTAATGCACTATTACGAAAATGATGATGATGATGATGATGTTTATGAAATATTTTTATATTGTGAGAAATATATGTACTTACTAAGCTTTAGCTTATTCAAGTTTATATCATGTTGCAGATAAGGGTAAGAAGGTCATGGACTAGGTGGAGGATATGGAAAGACGTATGAGCAAAGGACGATGAATTGTAATCGGAAGAACGCCAAAGAAGCAAGTTTTATGATTAAACCATGTTTATAATTTTGGAACATGTTATTTGATGAGTTTTTAAAGATTTCATGAACTATGTTTTAATATTTTACCTTATTAAGTATATGGTCTTCCGCTTATTGAATCTTGTCTTTAAATTAAATTTTCTAATGTTTTTCTTTAAAGTCGGTCAGCCTACCGAACTATGATGATCGGCTTGCCGATCTTAGCAAAGTTTAATACCTAGTTTTACAGAGCCTCGGGCGACCTGTCGGTAGAAGAACTCCGGCCTGCTAATCCAGTTCGGCCTGCCGAAGTAATAGGTTTGGCATGCCGAACCGAGAATGAAGAATTTGTTTAAGATATTTTAAAGTTTGTTGATTGTTTTTAAAATATTACGATGTTTCATGATAAAATATGATTTTATCAATTGTTATATTTTATTTATAAAGGAAGTTTATGATCAATTTAATATTTAATTGTATTATTAATAGTATGGATTAAGTTATTGAATGTTGTAAAAAAAAAATTATGCATGGATCTTAGTTATGATTTCTTAATTATGCTTTCAATTATGTTTTATTCTAATAGTTTACCTTACATAAAAAGTATGTTATGGATGAATGTATGATATCTGTGACGTCCGGAATGGGGCGTTATAGAATGTATGATATCTGTGACGTCCGAAACGGGGCGTTACAAAGCATGCAAAGAAATAGGAGCAAGTGTTCTTAAAGAGGTTAAGGGGTTTTAAGGTAAAACTCCAACCTTTTCCCTAAGGATTTTAATGGTTTTCTTCCTAGTTATAGACGGGTTTTTGAGGGAGTTTTTACTATGATTATGTTAAGGAATTAAAATCAAGAACAAGCACCAAAGAGGAGGCGTACAAAGCTTGAGGAATACCTTAAACTCAAGCCCTGAAAGTTTATGTTTTGTTGTATGCTAAGTGTTTGATGAAATGTTTTGAGCTATGGCATGTAAAAAGACATTATAGCATGATTGTTTTATGTTTTATATTGATGGTGATGATGAAAGAAGGATAGAAAGTAGGAGTTTTGCATTTAAAACTGGAAAATTGTTAAACTTTGTGAAGTTTAACTCGTTTTCAATAGAATAGGATTTTGAGAGCCTTAGAGGCCAATTTATTTTTCAAACATGGTATAGGATCCGCCAACACAGTGAGGGAAACAACTTTTGTGAACAAAGTTTTGTCAAAATTTCAAAATGACTAAATTGTAAAGTTTTGTAAAGGTTCAGCAGATTTGAAAATCAGCCAAAAAGTCTATTGTAATGTTGGAATTTCAAGAAAGTTAAAACATGAAAGTTGTAGAAATCATCGAAACTATTAGGACAACATGACAGTTTTGTCAAAATCCTATACGGTTGATGAGTTATGAATTTTATGAAATTTTGAGCGCAAAATTTCAAGAAACAAAAATGAATTCGGCCATGGTGCTTTTGTAAGTTTTATTCCCTATGAAAAAAAATGAAAATTTCTGTAACACCTGCCTATTTTATGTAACGGACCACGTTAAGTTAGTAACGTTGATAAGGAATTTTATTAATAAATTTAGTTATATGATATGCTATGTGATGTGCATGTTACTAACTTTTTATGTCAAGTTTTGTGACAGGTGACGACCGCATGGGATCGTTGTGCTCTAGTGTTCATGTAAAATTTTAAGCATATGTTTATTTATGATGCAATAATGTATGAATGTTGTGTTGTATGGCATTTAAGGACAGTTCGGCTAAGATCGACAGGCCGAACATCTTGCCCGAGATCGACAGGCCGAAGAAACCCATCGGCAGGCCGAACTTGCTAAAACCGGTAGGCCGAAGGGGAAAATCGGTAGGCCAAACACGGCTGACGAGCAGTCAGTTGAAATCTCTCCAAAATTATGGCTGAGTTAATTACGTTAATTGGGTGATTTAATGTGATTAATTGGCATAATAATGAAATGTTTTATCAGTTAAGGAAATTAAAGGGGTTTGACTTCGAATTGATTTGTGTCAATTTAAATGGTTTCCTATTTTAAGAGGGCAAAACATAGAAAGTAGGGAGTGATTGTTTGACTTTCCTTCTTTCTCTCCTCTTCTTCACGCCAATCAACCTCTTAACAGTCAGAAAATTCTGACTTAATGAAGGGAATTGAATTCCCATCAATTGTGTTTATTACGTTAAAAATTTTAACGTTTTATTTTTTTATTATTTTCTCTCCTTCTCACGTTTTCTCTCTCAAAAATTCTGAGACATTCTCTCATTTGTTTTCTCTTCCTCTTCTCTTCTCCACGAGTTCTTTCTCTCTCTCTCTTACAAAAATTTTATGCAAATATTGTAAGAAAAGTCTTACTTCGTTGGATAAAATTCAAGGATTTTGAGAAGAAACTTCAAGGTATGAATTTAGTTTTCTGGTATTTTTGAAAAGAAAATCTTCTCCTCGTTTCGTCTACAATATCCTCTCTAGGAATTGTATTTTTGTTCTGAGTTTTTTATTATGATGCTCATGTGATGTTTCTTCACGTTTCATGACATATGAATGTTTTATGAAAAATGAATATTTTTGTCTTCTACTCTTCACAATAATGCTACTGTTTAATTTTGATATGTGAAAAATGTAATGATTATTCAAGAGGTAATGAATGATGTTTCCATGAAAAGTCGTTAAGAATATGCAAGTATAATGTAGGATGAATGTATTTTATGATTGTGAAATTTTTATGAGATTATAATAAGAAAACTGTTTTGATAATGTTGTTTTTGAGATTTTCGTTTTATTAAACGTTTTATGTATTTACATGATTTTATGATAATAAAATAATTTTTATGCATGATAATATGATGATTGTATGGAGTTTTAAATTAAAAAAATATGTATTTGTTCGAAAACGTTTTATTTAAAAGATAAATATGTTTAAAATGTATGGTTTGTTTTTATATGCTTAAGGTAATTTTATAATTAAAGAAAAATCATAATAACATGTTTATGTGATGACAATGTTTATGGTTATGAATTATTGATTGTAATGGATGAGATGAAAATACATATGTGATGATAATTTCATGTTTTACGATGATGGTTATGGATTATGAGATGAATGTATATGAATAAATGTTATATGCATGGATGTTTTATGATACGTATTAATGTATTGCATCTTTAAAATAGAAAATGGCATGAACACTCAAGGAACGAGCACTTCGAGACCGCGGCACCGTCACCAAATCACGATAAGGTTAAGTAAGCTAACGATAAGGTAAGTACATTCACCTGCAACATGACACCTTTTTCAAGGTTTGATGATATGTTTACAAGGATATTCATGATAATTTTCCTTAAAGGTTTCTTCTGAAAGATTTTCATACTTTAAAGTTATGCATGTATGATGATGACATGTTTTAAAGTATGAAAAGTATGTATATATGTATCACCTAATAAGTGTTGCACACCCAATGTTATGAAATGTTATGTTATGATGTCATGTTTGGTTTAGGATTAGCTACCATTCTCCTCTCATGACGGCACGCCTATGATGATGTTTATGGTGCAACACTTGGGCCCTTAAGATAAAAATGGAATAAGTTTTAAAATGGTCAACGTGATGAAAGATATGTTTCTATGAAATTGTGCTTAAGGCACTTTTATGATATGATGACAATGATGATGATGATGATGATGTTTATAAAATGTTTTAAATTGTGAGAATTATATGTACTTACTAAGCATTAGCTTAATCATGTTTTATGTCATGTTGCAGATAAGGGTAAGAAAATCATGGACTAGACGGAGGACATGGGAAGGCGTGTGAGCATCATGAACGATGAATTGTAATCCGGAAGCACGCCAAGAAGAACGATTTTATGATTTAATTAAGTTATATATTTTGAACATATATTTTACGTTAAGTTTTAAGAATACTTATATTATGGTTTTATAAGACATTTGATCATTTTTAATGAATTAAGAACTTCCGCTATATTTTACGAAAAGTTGGTTTGTTTTAAAAATTTTGGTATTCCAAGGGAATTTGGTCTCGGACGGCCTGCCGAACTTTTTGGCCGGCTTGCCGAAGTCCAGAAGTTCGGCCTGCCGAACATGGATGAATTTTTGGTCCAAATTGCAAAGCCTCTACCGGCCTGTCGAAGTCCCAAGTTCGGCCTGCCGAACTGTGGGAGTAAGTAAGTTTTAATCGATTAGATGTTTAATGTGATATGTTGTGATATTTTTATAAGTCATGATTTTTTTTACAACTTGATAAACCTATATCATTAAGTAAGTTCATGATTAATTTAAGTATAATTGAATAAATTATGATATGGAATAAGTTAAACATTGTTATTCTAAACAAGGATAAGTTTTTTAAAAAAAATTTTGAAGGTATGAATGGATCCTGGTTATGTAAGTTTAAGTACTTTTAAAATCTATAGTACCATTTAAGTTTGATATTATTTATATGTTTAAAGTTTAAGCAAGTACGAATGCATGTATGTAACGACATTTGTGACGTCCGAATTAAGGGGCGTTACAATTTCAGTATAAAATAGTCGTTTTTGGTTTCAGGGGCAAAAATATAAAGATTTTTATATTTTAGGCCAAAACCATAAAATTATGTGAAAACTAAGTTTTCACCAAGGAACATTAGGTTCCTGCAATTCTGTGGGCAATGAGTAACCACAAGGTTTATGTTTTTAAAGATTAAGAGTTTAATCAAGTAAAGAATGAAAGAAAAAGATATTAAGGGCAAAAATGTCACGATTTTCGCCTTACGGGTCAAAAATGTAAAGTTTTAACAAAATAGATCTAATTGAAAGGAAAACTGTTGTTTTTTTTTTCTACAACATTATGAGACGTAAAGAAATGAAAGCTATGTTTTAAAAAGTTTTTGAAAGTTTTTAAAGACTCATCAAGGAAAAAATGATCATTTTGCGAAAATAGCTAAAACGGACCCCAAACGCCCGATATTGGAAAATGCCCTTAGTGGGAATTTTTCTATGATATGTAAGTAATGAATTGGTAAATTTAAGCAATGAGTTTAATAAAGTTACAAAATTGACGAAAAACCCGTTAAGGATAAAAACGTAATTTTGAAGGAAACGGCTAAATGGAGTTGAACCCTCCAAATTAGCAAAACGATCTTAGACAAAGATTCTTTTGTAATACGTTAGGTAACTGACCCATCAAGAAAGACAGTAAAACTAGTTAAGGAATGTTAAAGTTAAGTAAAAGAAAGTAACCACGTAGGTTACAAGGTTAAAGGAAAAGTAACCCGATGGGTTCCAAAATTAAGTGAAGGAAAAAGTAACCTTGTGGGTTACAAAGTTAAGAACAAGATAAACTGATGGTTTATAAAGTTAACTAACGAGAAAGGTAAGGTAACCTGATAGGTTACAAAGTTAAAAACAAGGGGGTACAGAGTAAAAGGAAAGGTAAACCGATAGGGTACCAAGTTAACTAAAAAGGAATAAATGTTTAATGTTGAAGTTATGTTATCAATCGAGTAGATTGATAATAAGAAAAGTCAGCTAATAAGTCTGGTGTCGTATAATCAGGACACAAACGCCGACTAATTAAAGGAAAATGAAAGAAACATGAATGTTAGAGCTATAGACAGATAAGTTTCAAACCTCACCTATAGCATGGCATAAATGATTTTCAAATACTTATATATATGTTTGCAAATGTGTTTGCAATTGTTATGCAAGTTGATTTTAAAGTATATTTGCATTTGTTATGCAAAATGTTTTAAAGTTCAAAACAAGATTTGCAATGACTTTGCAACTACTATGTTTAAAGCATATTTACATTTGATATGCATAATGTTTTTAAAAGTTCAAGCTATGATTTTTAATGTATTTAAAGAATGATTGCATGTGTTATGCAATATGATTTAAAGTTTAAGTCATGATATGCAACATGTTTGCATTTGCTATGCTAAATGTTTAAATGCTAAGTTATTGCACTATAATGTGTAAGCATTTGTTATGCTCACCAAGTTAAAAAGATGGTAAAGGAAAAATGATAAGTGGTGTCGTACCAACCTCCTTGTTGTGAGGTACTCAAAGTAAAGTTAAAGTTATGACCTCAGTGTTCGATGGTCTCAAGTCTTCTATAAGGAAAACATCAATTGTTTATGATCTCATGATTAATGATGTTGGTAAGTACACTTGGGCCCATAGTTCAAGAAAGTTAAGAATTATAAAAATAAGCTTATAATGAATGATCATAAATGGAATCATACATTTTAATTTTGCTTGTATTCCTTGTTATGGAATGTTTATGAAAAACATTTTACATAATAAAAAACATTCTGAGGAATGTTTTACCTTAAGTGTTTATGAAAAACATTTTCATGTTTAGAAGGAAAGGTTTATGAAAGACATTTTAAGAAAAACGTTTAAGAAATGTTTTATAAGAAAGATGTTTATGAAAAACACTTAAGAAATGTTTTATGAAAAAAAGGTTTATGAAAAATGTTTTAAGAGGAAGGTTTTTATGAAAAAAAACTTATAAAGCATATTAAAATGACTTGTGAGATTATGTTTGAACTTATTGAGCGAAAGCTTATTAAAAGTTCCTTCGTAAAGTAGGTAGTCCTATGGGTGACCAATAGGACCTGTTTGAAGAGCTCGATGCTGCAAAGGATAGATCCAAAGATTTGGGTATGGATACCACCACAGTATGTTTCTGCTATTCAAAGAAAATGTTTTTCTACTATATGATATAGTGTTTTCAAAGTTTTAAAAAATGTATTCAAAGTTTTAAGATATATTTTACAAAATGTTTTATATAATTATAAAGTTGAGTTTTAAGCTATGATTTAGTTAATGTTCTATATTAAGTTTTAAAAAACTATTTGAAATGGTTTTAAAGACAAATGTTGAGCAATGCCTTAACTTAAATCGCGACAGAAGTTGCAACAGTTTTTAAGAACATTTTAAAAGACGTTAAAAGAAAAAAAAAATATTCAACATTTTTTTTACTAAATAAGTAAGTAATATTAATTTTTAAGAAATGATGCTAAAGAATGTTAAGTGACTGCCCGAAAAGGCGAGTCGTCATACTCTTGGTAACGTCTCCTTCCATCCATAAGAGAAAACCAAGAATTAAGGTTCTTTTCGTTGAACAATAATTCTATGGGAGTTGCAGAGTTTCTCTCTATTGAAAACTCTCTCTAAATTTCTCAAGTGGCCTTAATAATAATAGAAAAATGCTTCCTATTTATGGAGGTCGAAAGGGTATTCATTGTTATCAGATTAGGTTTTAAAATTCGAGTTTGGATCAAATCTTGTCACAAAAACGCATCAGGCATGGATTGCTGACAAAAGAGTGGTCGGCCACCTATATTAGGGCTGGTCGACCTGGCTAACGTGGCATACCCTTGCCACGAGTTTTTTCAGCTTTTGAGATTTACCCAATCTACTTGTTTGAACTAATTGAACAATTACTATATTATTTGACCCAAGTATCTTTCATAAAGCCTCAGTTTTAATTTAAATAACCGAATACGTAAGTTATCTGATTAAAAAAGTCATATACAAATAATCCCTAATCAAATAAAAATATTTTCAAATAATTTAGCAGTTTATTTTGAATTAATTCACAAAATTAATTCAACCAATAAACTAACATCAATCATAATTTTAAGCGTCATTTGAACGTTGCGAAGTAGATAGACTCAACCTCATTCTCGATATACTTTGTTTCGAGGTGACACTCGAGCTTATCCTTCGAACTATTGGGGTTTTTTGGCTTACGATCATTTTGTTCATTTGTTTGTTTTATAGTTCCATCAATCATTGAGGTCGATAATATTAAATGACACGTGTTGGTATTTCATTGGCCAGTGAAAAATCTGCCAACAAAGATGTTGTTCTCGTTCATGGCGCTAGATGATGTAGGGTTGAAGACATCCTAAACCATAGACCAACTATAGGAAAAATCTACAGTTAGATATATATATATATATATGTATGTATGTATGTTTAACAAATATTGAATTGTAGGTCGTCATGGTGAATCAATGGGGCATATGGAGGAAAAAATAATGTGCAAAAATCAATAAAAGAGAAAAAGATACAAATTTATAATAGTTCACCTTTAAATAAGTAAAAGCTATGTATAAGTAAAAGCTATGTATACTGTAGAGTCTAGTGGGCTTCACTATATAATGAACAAAGTGCAATATTATAAGAACTTAGAAGAGGAAAATGAGAAGAGAAGTACGAAGCATAATAATGTATCATACTCCATGAATAATGTCAATTCATGGCAATGACACCTCACATATGAGTCTCGTCATTCTGCCCAAACTTTCTCGATTCTTGTGAGCGATTTAATCTTCAATGTTGAATGGAAGTTTCCTAATTTGTTTTTGTTGAATTTTTCTTTCGGTTTTTTCTTATCGTGCTTCTTTGAAATCAAGAAAGCACTTTTTTTTTTTTAATGAGATCTGGTCCTCTTTAATAAGATTTGATTCTTGTTTCTTGTTTCTTGATTTGGAAAATGATTTAGCGAATGTAAAAGAAAAAAAAAATAGAAAAAGATACATTTTTAAAATCAAAGTGTCTATTTATAGAACAATTTTTTGTGAATTAATTTGGAAAATGATTTAGCGAATGGAAAATGATTTGGTATGCCTTGTTGAATAATTTTTTTTTCTTTTAACGTCTTTTAAAATGTTCTTAAAAACTGTTACGACTTCTGTCGTGAT
This sequence comes from Artocarpus heterophyllus, assembly GCA_025403435.1. Classification (NCBI taxonomy): domain Eukaryota; kingdom Viridiplantae; phylum Streptophyta; class Magnoliopsida; order Rosales; family Moraceae; genus Artocarpus; species Artocarpus heterophyllus. The sequence goes on from CM046346.1 coordinate 14,156,950, forward strand.
TTAAGTTAAGGCATTGCTCAACATTTGCCTTTAAAACCATTTCAAATCGTTTCTTAAAACTTAATATAGAACATTAACTAAATCATAGCTTAAAACTCAACTTTATAATTATATAAAACATTTCATAAAATATATTTTTTAAATAGACAGAACTGAACTTACATGATTCGCACATGGGTCACCTATAAGAACAAAAATAAGGTTTTATCTCTCACGTTTTGTTTCACGTTATACTCTCATTTAACTTTTTTTATATGCACATTTAAGAAGGGACTCTATGCACATTTCTTCTTAATATTATTCACCGATATCTTCTCCTCTTTAATGCATAACTCGTCTTCTTCAGTATTCAAATTCAGATATCGACGAACAATATTAGCTTATTAAATAAGTTACGCATTAAAAATGAAAAGAAATGTATAAACAACCCTTTACTAAATGAGAATTCAAGCAAAAAAAAAAGGCGTCAAGTGAGAGTGTAAACGTGAAACAAAACTTAGAAGTAATAAAATCTCATTTTTGCACTTATAGGTAACCTATATGTGAAACATGTAGGCTTAATTCCATCTATTTAAATAAAAAATCTAAAAATTAGTAGAGAGTTAAAAGCTTTGAAAGATCAAAGACAAAATGGTAATCTTTAAAATTTAGGGGGTAAAGTGGTGATTTTTAAAGTTCAAAAGGTAAAGTGAAGGAGACCCTAAAGCTTAGGGATTATTGGTGTTAATAACCCTAATTTTAATATGCCATAAGTAAACATCTGATTTTTTTAATATGCTATTTGTTAAACCTTTTTTCAATAGCCGTTCTACCAAAAAGCTTTAATAATTAAAGAATATATTAATTACTTTTTTTATCATATAAAGAATTTTCTGATTGTAGAGGTTTCTTTCTATAAGCATATATACAAATTTAAATAAATCAATGTAATTTTCAAATTAACGAACAATATCTTAAACTTTTTAAACTACCTTAATGTAAATTGAATAAAAGAATGTGAACAATATATTACAATGATTGAACAAACAGATATGTTAGAAAATAAAGAAATTGTTGAAAAACAAACTTGAAGAAATAAATCTAAATTACATACAATAATGGTTGAAAAAGAAAGCTGAAAAAACAAACAAAAACAAAAAGGGTTAAGAAACTGATATATTTCAAACCTGATGTCATGGTCGTTTTCGCTTGGCTTTCAAACTGTACAAACTCGATTACAAGTAAGGAAGATGCACCTTGCAACCTGTCAGAAACTTTGAATTGAACGTCTCAAGATGATGGCCTTCGGTAATAGTACCTGCAAACATAAAGTACAAGAAATATGTTTTACGTTTTTCCCCCTCCCCACTCAAGCACCAGAGAAACAGATTGAAGGAGAGGACAGACACAAAAATCTTTATGCCATAAATGGATGCATATTTCCGAAAAAGACGCTCAATGGTGTACCACTCCGAACGATCTGATCCAGCTTGATAACCAATTCGTGGCATGTGGATTGAAGCTTTAAAAAGAAATGAAAAATGGACGAGACATAAAAGTTTATTTGAAACTCAACAAAAATAGAGCAACCACACTTCAAGAAAGCAAGCACTAAATTAACAGATAAAAAAAAGGCACTAAATTGTTGCAAAATTTAGTTTTGATATGATTCAACAGTGAAGAAACTCCCTGCCAGCGTTTTGAGCTGCTGAATGTGATGCCTTTGATATGCAAGATTCCGAGTCGGTGATAGAAATATTACTGTGGGGTACTTTGCGCCTGGGATTATTAGACTGCACAACGGCTAAAGCTACCCATTGAGGAGTATTCCTATCCATACTCTGTGAGTCTGTTCACCGGAGTTCTCTGTATGGCCCAAAAAACGTTTGAAAAGGCATAGAACAATAGTAAGCATCTAAAAGTAAGGTAAAATATAACCTTAGATGCAAATGAGAACTTTGGGGCATGTTTACTTATCATAAATGGAGAAAGACAAAGCCAATCCTGACTTGCCCTTTTTTCCTAAGAAATGGAATAAATTACTGTACATTTTTAGCCTTGCGAAATCTCAACCAACACGCATATGAACAAAGACGTTTTAGCCCTTGAGGTGTCAGAAATTCTGTTCCTAAGGTTAGTAAGTATTGAAAAAGGGATCAATCTCCCTTTCTGAAACCTTTTTCCATTTACACTACGTTCCATTACAACTTAGTAAACAAGATCTTGAATTACAAGTTACGACAAGCATAGCTAAGACATAGAACTTGCATATCGAACTAGAATGTCTACTTGGTTCAGATTGCTTTCCTGTTGTAGTCTCCGAAATGAGCAATGATCAACAAAATTTGAAGACTTTTGATAATTAAATGAAAGTATTAAATTATGATGCAGTTCAAGCCATTGAGATTTTTCTAAACAAGGGAAGAATACGAGTTTACTGTTTACCGTTCAATCTTATGAGGTGAAGATCACCAAGCTGCAGGTCTTTGAATTCAGAAACCCAGTTATATGCATCTGGTATGCTTGCGGACATTTTGGCCAGTGCATCAAACATGCCGCCGTGACCCCAGTTTCCAGAATCGTCGACACAGCTACAAGATGAAACATATAAATCTAGTCTTAAGGGTGAAAATAAATCACCTCTATGGAGGTGAATTCATTGCAAATGAAAAGCAGACGACAAAAAACACGTCAGGGAAACTACGAACCATTTTAGCATATTGGAAGAACAAGGAGAATACACACAGGACATGCAGGTTCATTGCCTTTGGATACAAAATAAACTATTCTCCAGTTGCTATCGGTACAGAGTTTTTTTTTTTTAATTAGGAAAAAAAAAGAACGGTTACAAGGAGGCCTTTTTCCAGAGAGCCAAACTAACCTGAATATAATGGTGGGTTCAGATGGACAAACGTTTGAAGGTTTGGTGCAATCTCCATAAACAAACAGGACAGAACCCAATTCTGACATCATATCACTGTCCAAAGGTGTAACAGGGTCCTTGACAGACAATGAGTGATACCCAAGGGCTTCCCACTTCAACCTTCTTCTTTGCTGCTTCAAGCTTAGCATGCTTATCCTCATCCAAATCCCTTCTTCCAAAATCCATAATTTGCTCGCCACTTTTTTGTGATTCCTCCTTAATTTTTCAACCCAAGAGAGGTATGATGCCTCATCAAAACTCGAATCAAAATCGAAAGAAGTGGAGGCTCTTTCTTGAGCACAAACACGTCCATTTGAACTATCTGTTGGGTTAACCTCAAATTTCCTGTCATCCCTGCCTGCCACTTGTTCATGACGCATTGCAGTAGCCTTCACAGCCATTGCATTCAACTCTGAAATCTTTACTTCACCAAAGTTTTTGTTGTCGATCTCGGTAGGATCAAATATTCCTAATCCAAATACGACGGAGCGCAAATCACTAGCTTCAACTCCAGCAGAATCTCTATTTTCTTGGTCTTCAACATCATCCCCAACAACATTGTAACTAAGCAGCAATTTCCTTTCGGCTCTTCGCATAATGACCTACATTAATTCATTTGAAACAGAAGATTGTATATATGGCCTTTAATGATAAGGACTCACATCTAAGATCTCACCGCCTCAACAGTAAGTTCAGTAACGAGGTTTATAGACAACATAGGATTCAATTGGCCTATCCAGTGTGCTCTCTGCAAAGCTTGCTTGTCAACCTGAGGATTCCAGTCTTGTTCGTAGAATATAACCTGGATCAAGAGGCAATTTATTTAAGAAGAACAAGCATACTATCTGCTTTCATACATGATAGACAGTCAGATTATAATCCGATTGAAAAGGATTCCTTAGCAATTATACACTATCAACCTCCAATAGATCAGGTGAAGTAAGAGCAAGTGATAGTCTGGATTAGGTATTCTAAAAATAATAATACATCCAACAAGATATCCTCTCCAAGTTAATCTTCATTAGTTGTGATATTAAAAAAAAAAAAAGAATTCAAACTTCTAACAGAATCATAATGAACTTGAAACTTACAGTATCAGCAGGTACAAGGTTCAGACCAACCCCCCCCAGCCCTTTTAGAAATCACAAACACAAAAGCGCCATTTCCATCGGCTTGAGAATTCAAACTTCCTTTCTCTGATTGTCTGCTGAAGCTTCTTATAGCAGCAAAACGCTCCTCAGCTCAGACTGATCCATCAAGACGCTCACAAGAATATCTTCGCAACTCCAAAAAGTCCTATGTTAGTTATACAGAAGCTTTCTTTACTCCAAGTTAGAAGATGCAGACTAGCATCACTTATCTAAAAGAAAATTTAATTTTTTTGGTGTTAAAACAAGAGAGAAGAAAAAGAGAACCTGTAGAATGTCAAGTGTATGGGTCATCAGAGCGAACAGAAGGACGCGATGCCTGGAATCATGTAGCTTTTGAAGTAGTTGGTCCAGAATAATAAGTTTACCGCTGGCCTATTAGAAATTCAGAGACCAACAGAGATTTCAACTGACAGGAATCTCCATGAGATTAAAATACAATTCTTTACCATGTTTAAAACTCAGATATAGCATGGATATGCCTCCTTCAGAAATGAAGTAAGCAGGCAAGTCTTTCTCTTCCTCTTCCTTAATTTTCATCATTTAGTAGCAATTAGATTTGAATAGAAGATATTGCACAAACATTTCAAGGTCCTTGCCATTTACCAAATCTATCTAAGAAACTGGAGCTACCTGTACTAAGTGTTCACCTTCTTCATATGGTTCAGGCTCAATCCCAGGGAAAAGGCAAGGATAGCTACATGCTTTCCGTTATTGTATTACCTACAAGGCAAATGATAGAATGAATCAGTGGAACCAGAGATGTGTAAGCATTCATAAATCAATGATGGAGCACGGGAACGTGAAATGCAGTAAAAGTAAACAATGTGATGGTGAATTATAAATTAAACATTTGATGCAAGGACAAAAGAATTACAAAGTTAAGAGAGGAAACTGTAATCCGTAACAACCAGCCATTTCCACTAATTTCCATGAGAATGAAAGAATATTTTTGCAGAAGGAATATCCATTTGTTGTGGAAGAAAATACTTCAGCAAAATTAATTTGCAGTCCGCTAATCAAGGATTAAAATAGATTATAGTACAACCTCAAATGGAAAAGACACGAAAGAGATGTGCAGAGCAAATAAAAGGGTAATAGAAACAAGCCCGATATTCTGTAAAGATTGATGATTTGAGGCTCTAGAAGAGAGTGCAAGTAGTTTAGGGAGCTCCTACCTCAATATTGACATGTAAACCTTCTTTTGTAAACTGACTAGTGGCACCGTCCTATCATGAAAAATATTGTTTTAGCATTGTCAGTATGGACAGGCTTAGGAAGTTGAGTACCTTTAGCTCAGAAGGTAGAAACATACACTGTTATCTCAGTAAGTGGTGGAAGGATTAAATTTCCACGCTGAATAAGTCTAGATTTTGTACGTCGAAGCATAAAGGCTCCCACTATGCCTTTAAAGTTTTAAACTGCTCTTTCACTTTAGACGGATCTTAGCCTGTTCCAGGATACTAATAAGCCTCACTTTTGTAGAAAAACTATTTTAATGCTAAAACTCTCGCTACTTTAATCAATCACCAAATTCTAAGTTGGGGAGAAAATATGAAGGAAATAAAATAAAAGAGAAGGTTATAATCAGGTTCTCTCGAGACCAGAGCTTGAGCTGCAAGCTTGCTAATAGAAATGAGTCATAGTAAGTACATCTTGTTTGGAATTTAAACCATCAACTTGAGGAAGGATCACCAGCTTCCTTGAATGCAGAAAGGAACTGGTCAAGTCGCCCAAAGACTTAAGGCATACAAAAATGCATCAAAGCCCAAAGTTCAGTGAGATTGTCTTGAATAGGTGTGCCAGTCATCAGTAGCCGTCTTGACATCAGAAAGCGCTCTTTCAGGACATTATAGAGAACCTGCCAGGATTGAAGTATGCAAACATGACTGCAACAAAAATCTGACAATGTACATTTATACATACAAGGCACAATGTAAAGCATAATTTAAGTAAAATAATAGGAAGAAAATTTCCAAACTAATGTCATTTCTTCTTCTTCAGACCTTTCAGTGAGAATCATTACATGCAAAATGGGAGTGGAACAGTAGCGTATTGTCATTTTAAAATCTAATGGATAGGTATTCCCTATTTATTGCGCAAGGAAGTAAAATTCACTCTCTCAGAAGCTTCATAAGTCCCAGTAATTATTACACTAAATGAATTTTACAGTAACAAGGCAAGCCCAAAAACATATAACAGTTCATCACTGTGGGAAAGGCCGGTTGAACATACACTGGAAGGGTTTTTAAGCCTTTGAGCTTCATCAACCACTGCATAGTGCCATGGTATTTGAGAAAGGAAATCCTGGTCCATCAATGCTATGTCATATGTTGTCAACAGCACGTCAAAAGGTAACACCTGTGAACAGACCCAATTAGGGGGGCAAAAATCAACAGATAGACTATTGAAGATCTTACAATGCCCCCTTCAAAGTCACATCATTTTGTGAGGACTGTCCTTTAAGTTGCTCATATATTGTTCTACGCAGACTTCAATGGTGTTCTTTGTCACTAACATAACGTAGAACTCTTCGTTTTGGAGCAAATCTGTCCATCTCTGATGCCCAACCATCGGTTACACTTAGAGGACATAATACCACTGCAGATGGTTAAATAATGATAATGAGGAAAAGTAAGAAAAATGAACCACAAAAAAAGCTCCAAAGAATTTTTAATGATAGATAGCACAAACTCACAAAATGGCCCAGGTGACAACTTTTGAACTTTCAAATAGCTCATTAAATAGATGGCTTGAAGAGTCTTTCCTAGTCCCATCTTCAGATGAATAGAGGAGCACAGTCAAAACAAGCATATATGGAACTAGTGCTATCAACCTTTGTTTATTTCAGCTCAGTTCACTGAGCCATTTTTGACTCATCACACAAGCGTAAAGGAAAAGAACAAACTACCCATTCCCCTCGTGAAGAATTGGCAGTGAAGCTATATGTGGTGTTTGGGAGAGTGGCTCCAACAACGTAGTTTTTACCACAAATAACGCTTTCACATGCTAAGTGTAAAGCTAAAGTTTGCTATAGTATAAAGCTCTCGTATGCTACAGTGTGCAGTTTCAACTACATAATTTCAACCATTCTCCCAAACAACCTAAAGATTATGCATATTGACAACGACTTGAAAAAGGATGGCCAAAAATGTTAATTAATTAAGTTTTAAAAAAAAGTGGAACGTTGCACCATCATATTTCAGAACTCAAAATTGAAATGTTTATTAAAAACCACAAAAAACCAATAATGTTTTATACCATTTCACCTCTCTCCATCATGCCATTAGGCTATGACGTTTCTCTCATTTAATATGGCATCCCTCCTCTAGTCAGAAATCATGGTTAATTGAAGAATTTGGAATCCCGCATCCAATCCATTCCCTCCTCTTGTCTCCAACTCCCGCCACTAATCCCCTCATCCCTCTCTCTTTCCACTTTTTCCTCCAACCCAAAAAGCTCTCATTGGTTGATTTCGATTTCCTCATTAATCTCGTCGAATCATTAAAATTGGTTATTTGAAGGATTTAACCAATCCACTCCCACCCCTTTCCTCTCTTTCCAAACAACCATGACCAAAATCATTCTACTAAGCCCCTCACCTCTCTCCCATCTACCAAACGAGCTCCAACAATTATGCTTCTTCCAAAAGTCGCAACAATCCCAAATTGAAACAAAGGAGTAGTTTGGCATAAGCCGAGTTATGAAAACAAGATGATAAATAATGCTCACAAAGAAGCCACATGATTAACCAAAGCTTCACCAAACCGATTGACATTAAACAACAGAAAAACCAAAATCACCGCATAAACAATGTTCCAGAGATTAAGAGCAGATTGAATTTGTACCTCGTCTCCTGCAAATGAAAATTCCAACTGAACATCACTCCAAAAAAGAAAAGAACAAAAAAAAATCACTTTCACTAGAGCTTCATATCAAATGCATAATCCTTACTCCTCAATAAAAATTCGTACCGAAAGTTCTCGATAACAATCGAGATACAAAGAGGAACAAAAATCCGATGAAATTCTTAAAACTCCAATACTCACCGAGAACGACATTGACGCCGAGCATATATCGGCGTACGAGCCATGAAACACCATCCACTTGGTGAGGCTTCAGAGTCGCCGTCACGTCCAGCTCTTCCGGCTTCACCGGCGCGTCGCCGGCTCGTGCGTCGGCGCCGAGGATAATTTTCGACGCTGCCGTGAGGCGTTCCTCGTAAGCCATATCTCTCTCAGTCTGACTCTTTTCTTTTACTTCTATGTTTTTTGCTAAACTGGTTGATTTTTTTTACGAATATTCACCAATTTATGTCTGGTTTGAGAAAGCAAAGTTAATAATAAGTTTCAACTTGCTGCGTCTAATGTTTTATAATTTTAACTTCAATTTTAACTGATTTTTCACTGTTTAAATCTTTTATCCTCCCAGCATGAAAAATTTATTAGGTGTTTGAAAGAGTGATGGAAACTGTTGATTAGAACTATTTTAATTGTAGTATATAAAAATTTTATATTATAGTAATATTTTAATTATTATTATAGCATATAAAAGTTTTACACTGTTTATAACTAAAAAATAGTAAAAAATACAATCTCCACCACCTTTTTAAACACCCTCTTAATTTTTTCAAGATAGGAGTATCATAAGAAAGAGACCACATGGTGAGCAATTTTCTCTACGTGGCAGGAAACTAGTTACCTAGTTACTGATTACAGGATCCGGTTAGCACTATGTAGAAGGTTAGCGGCTTAGCTAAAGGTACCGATTACAAGCGTTCCTCGTAAGCCATCTCTCTCTCGCTCGCGGTTTTTGCTTTTATTTTTATGAATGGTGTTTGAAAGGTGAGTTCAAAATACGAATAGTATAAAGCTCATGTGTATCTTTAACTGTATAAAAAAAATACAGACATTACATTATTTATCCGTATCGTTTTGGTGCTACTTCTTCTTTTTCTTTTCTTTTCATCGGCACTTTATAAACTTTTGTACTTCTTTTTTGAATTATTTTATTTTAATGCTTATATTTCTCATATTATATTAAATTTTAAACATCTACAATTTCAACCAATAAATAGTATAAAACTTTCAATAAACTATAATAAAAAGTAAAACGTTGCTATAATATAAAGCATTCACATTGCTACAATTTTTAAATCAATATTTTCAATTCAAACCAATATCCCAATCACGCTATAAATCCTTAAACTATGATAAAAGAGTGCATGTTTGATGTAATATTCATGTTTGCTTGTCCAAACAACTCATTTGAGTTTTATTTTTTGTTTTTACAATTTTGTTTTTTTTTCCTTTTTGTTCTTTTTTTTTTTTTTTTTTTTTGCTTTTCTTCTTTTTTTGGTACTCCCAACTTTTTCATTTGCATCATCACTACTTCATTTTTGTTTTTCTTTACGTCTTTTTTTGTGCTTTTTAGCTTTCTTTATTTTTATTAATCTTTGTTTTTTTACTTTTTTTCTTTTTTGTTGAGGCGTCATTTGGTCATCATAGTTTCATACTTAAATCTTTTTTTTTTTTGTTTAGCTCCGTTATCTTGTCAATTTACTTGTTTTCTCTCTTTTTTAACTCTATTCTCTATCATGATCTCTTTCAAACATTGTTTTATTTTTTCCTTTTTTAATTTTTGGATATTTTATATTTTTGTTATCTTTCTTTCTTATTCAGGGCATTACCTTTTTCCTTTTGTTTTTTCCTTTTTACTTTTTTGATGTTTTACCATAGTCTATATTTATTTTTTCCCTTTAAACTCTATTTGTTTATCATTGTTTCTATTTGTTTAAGGGATTGAAACTGCATATATTATAATTCTTAAGGTAGTTAGACCCCAAAAAGTTAATATTAAGCATTCGTTTGGAAGTCAAGTTCTAACTGATTGTTTTAGTTCCAACTAAAACTCTTGTTTGGCCCTATAGATGTTAGAATCAAGTCTTATAGGCTGTTTGGCGTAGTTCCCATCACAAACTCAGTAATGAATAGCGTAAAGCTCTCACATGCTATAATAATAATAAAAAAAATACTTTAGTGTAAAGCTCTCATATGCTACAGTAAAAGTTGTTCTAACCAACAGTTTCCCACCACCCTTCCAAACATCACATTTAGTAGTTAAAACTACTTTTGGCTCAAACCAACATTTTGACGAACTTACCAATCATAACTTCCAACTATAAATTATGGTTCTAACTCATTTTTTTTGTTCTAACCAATATTGATTCTAATCAATTGATTCTAACTGGGCTCCCAAATAGAAAATAAAGGTTAAAATATAATACATGCATAACTTCAATTATTTGTGCAATTTTTTCTTTTTGAATTTTGAAATAAATTTTTCTTCTATTTACTCTTTTACTTATGATCTATGTTATAAGAACTTCAATTATCACTAAATACATGTATGGCATGCACTTAAACTAGTATAGTGTAAAGTAAGTATGAGCTATAACATAAGACTCTTGTATGCTATAGCATAAAGTTTTAACTTTAGGCCTCTTTACATTTATGCACAAAAATAAAGTTTGAATTTATTTATACCACTAAAAATAATTGTAGAAAATGTTACGTCATATTAGTATAATATAATTTAAAATACCATATATATCCTTGAGGTATCTAGCATATCCTATCAGACATAGTGCCCTAAGGAGTGGAATGTTATAATAAGTTTTTAGAGAGTTTTTATCAATAAAGAGTTTATTTATTATTCATATACAAATATTGTCCTCTTTATATTCATTTTTGTTAAATATATGACAAACAAACAAAAGTCTGAGACTGTCAATCTAAACTTTTAAGAATCGTGTATATGATGGACAGATTATGCGGAAGACATGAATCTTAAAGGTGATGGTTTAAATCATAAGATCTACAATCAAGTTAATAAAGTTGTGCGCTTTATTCATACTAAGATTATTATGTTGTATACATATCTAATGAGAGAAGGCTTATCTTGATCATCAAAATGGGACTCCGCGAGTAGAAAGATTGGTGCATTGTCATAGGTGACGATGTACTGGATCGGGATAAAAAGTTGAATTGATTTAGTTAATAATTCTGTTTGTTCAAATCAATTCATTTTAGACAATCATATGTGTTGTGTCTTAATCCTGAAATGACTAATGGGCCTGTATTCTTGACTTATGTCATTTGATGCATGAAAGAGTGACATCTTGATTTAATGATGGTACGCATACTAGTACATTGGAGACATAACTCTAGATTCGCATAGACTCATTTTTCATAGATATAGAATCTATAGCTCTTTTGTAGAGTCAATGATATCTCTCTTATATGCATTATCCTATAATTGGAAGACTAGAGCGCTCAACCATTTAGATACATAGGTATAACCGAATGGTATACTATCTATAGATAGTAAGTATTCCAATGGTAAGATAATGGAATGTAAGATAAAAATAATCGGGAAGGTAAAATGAAATTTATCCTTAAGCCGATAATGAATATTCTATGGGGATGTAACACGTTATGATATGTCATGGATGGTTAGCTTTTTGGAGCTTTGTAATTTTATATAGTTTAAGAGTGCATCTTTAAGCTTTTAGTGAAATAGTTAAAGTTGATAACTATAAAATATGTATATAGGATATTGTATTTTATAATTATAGGAGCTTGATCTATATATATCATCGGGTCCCCTTTGCTAGCTCATAATAAATCCTATAACGATACGACGTGTTTTTTCTTCATTTAGTGACTTATGTTAAATTATTAGATTAGCTAAACTTTGAGTTAATTGGATTTAATAATTCATGTTATTTTATCGGTTGAATTAATTTTGTAAATTAATTCAAGATAAACATGTTGAATTATTTAGACAATATTTTATTTACATTTATCTGTATATGACTATATTAATTAGATAACTTTTCTATTGAATTATTTGAATTAAAATTGAGGCTCTATAAATGATACTCGAGTCAAATAAGATAGGATTTATCCAATTGATAGAGATTGGATCAATCAATCAACTTAAGGAGTTCGAATTTGGTTCGAACTCTAGGATTGCAATAGCATGGTCGACCACGCCTTTGTATCACCCTCGACCATGATAGTTAAAGTCAGAAACATGTTTAAACATTTTTTAGTCAGAAGTTGAACTAAACTCTAATTTTGGGGCATAGTTTGATAAGGTTTAACCGCAAATTCGACCACTATAAATAGAGGGTGAGTTTTCTTAGTTATTTAGATTATTTGAGAAGTATAGAATGAGTACTCTAGTGAGAGAAACTCTGAAACTCCCTGAGAGCTATTGTTTATCATCAAGAACCTTAGCTCTAGGTTTTCTTAATTGGCTGAAAGGAAAGTCACCGAAGGAAAAGCTGTATGACGTGCAATCACCTGCACTCCGATCATGGATAGAGAATAGTAAAGAAGACCAATTGGTTGAGACCCTACTAGGACGTTCTTCTCTACATGGATTCCTGCTGCTTTTCGGCTCACAAAAAAGGTTAGTAAGATCTATCATTAATTTATGTATATAGCATGTCAAAATTATGTTTTGAAAAAGACTCTAATTTACAATTTTTAAAATTCTGCTGCATATTACTTTCCAACATATCTGTCATAGTTACTTGCTATTATCTGGTATTCATCGTTGATGCCAACAAGTATCCATCAAGATACCGATTGGTATCAGTCAAAATTTGCCATATCTGGTGATTGCAGCCAACATGACATGTGAAAAAAAACAAACAAAAAATTCATAAAAGTTACTTAAAATTTCAAAATAAAAAATAAAAACACATAAATTACATACAATTAGATGAAAAGTACATAAATTTTTTTTTTAAAAAAAAATTACTCATATTTCTATAAAAAATAACAAAAAATTACATAAAATAAGAAAAAAAAATTTCACAAAGAACAAACAATCGTTCAAGGAAATTAGAGAAAAGAAAACCACGCTCATTGTGAGAGGCTCCATCACAATGGAGATCAAGCATCGTTGTGTAGATTCTCTCCTATCTCTGATAACGATACAAGTGACCGATCATATATCTCATCTTAATAGAACCTCATCTCCACATAGGACAAACACTGAACCAAACTCTAAGCTAGAATTGTTGCCCAAAATCAAATCGCCAACCGAATTAGGTCACAACACCTCCTTTGTCACTTTCTAGCATTGTTCTTCTGACTCTGATCGCACAAATCCAAGATCTACATTCAGTTCCATTTGCGAAAACCCATCTATGACCTTCTTAGATCCAAACACTAGGTCGCCTTGTTATAAATCTTTATAGCTCGTTTCTATTGTCAAGGGATGTGAGAGAGGGACCAGGCGGGGGGAAGTGAGAAATATGGGAGGGAGGTAGTTGGGAAGAAGGCGAGGATGTGTGAGAGAGAGTGAGATAGGGGAGGCGGTTGGGAAGAAAGAAAGAGAAAGAGAGAAAAAGCAAACAAAACTCTAGATCTAGCTTATGAGTCTTTTGATTAGCACATTAAATTTTAGTTATGTTACCATGGCATATTTTCAAATAATTTTTGAGTAAGTGTTGTTAATTAATCCAAATAGAAAATATGTGACACATAGCATAAATATCTCCTCTAGGTTTTAAACTCTATTCTTGAACACCCTAGTCAGTTCTTGAAACTAATTGATGTCAATTTTATTGTTGATAGAAAACACTTAGATTTTTTTATTGTTTTATAGAATGTTTGGTACATTGCTTTGCACCAAAACTTTTAGTTTAAATACTATATCATGTAAGAGCTTTATACTATAACTATTTTTCACTTGACATGTATAGGGTGTTTGGAAGGGTGGTGGGAACCACTTTTACTGTAGCACTTTTTTTTTTTAAATTGTTACTGTAGCATGTGAGAGCTTTACACTGTTCATAACTGAGATTGTGGTGGGAACTGAGTGGTTCCCACCACTGCCAAACACCCTTGTAGTGTATAAGAGTTTCCACAATTTTTGGTTCAAACCAATGTGTTGAATACCTTATTAGTCTATAATATAAAGTTAATGAAAGTTTTTCAAATTTAATAAAACTAAACACCTTCCAATAGGAAATTTTTAAAGAAATTGTTAAAATAGCTTTTTCACGACCATATCAGTCAAACCACTTTGTGTCCATTGGCAATAATTAAGGCAAGTAGTGCTACCATTGTTCATTTCCACTATGAGATAGTTTACAAAGTTGGTGAATCCAATCCATCCATACATGCATACATACACACTCGTAAGATCACATGCTATGCACGTGCTTTTAGATATTATTATATACTTGCTCTTGGACAAAAAATTAAGAATGTGATGTTTGTTTTAATATAATGAATTAAGTTTTAGATCTCATATTATTAGGTGAATTAAAACTAAATATAATAAAAAAATTAGTTATTTTGTTTGATTGACTTTAAAATATAAAAATTGTCATTTTAATGAAAAGAGATGGTGTTCGGTGATTTTCCTCCAAGCCAATAACATCATGACACATGTCAATAACACATCTTATAATAATCAATCTCAACCAACATTCTCATTAAGTCGACTAGAGTCCCATACGCATAAGTCATTCCTCAAGAGACATAGTTTTATCAATGACTCCTCGATCTAAAGACCTATGGTGTCAATCGATAAGTCCGATGTCAAAGAACTCTAATGTCTTAAGCAATTGGATCACGCAACATCTCAAGTATGGCACCCTGAGATGTCATGCTGCTTAACCCTGTTGAGTCATGTGTGATGACATTAAGGCAATAATTTGCAATGTGGCGTGTGCCTTGTCAAAATCAAATGATTGTTAAGACAATTATTTGATCAAGGTAAATTAAGTACAAATAGAACATGAAATCTAATTGGAAGAAATCCCTTCTCTTTGTTTCAGACTTTCTCTCATTAAAATTACTTTCTACTATTCCAAGAATATCTCCCTTACTATTTGTTTGACTTAAGCATCAGAGTGTTTTTTGTTGGCCAATCATCAGCAGGCCCCAATAAGGAACAACGAGGAGGCCAATCATCAATGGCCCCTAATAAAGAATAGCAAAGAGCATGGCAAAGTTCGATGAAGCAAATAGAGAAAGGTTAATATTTGGAAATTCACTCCAACATCAAGCATTGTCGGTGGGAAAATATCTTAGGTATTCTTGAAGAAAGCATTATCCATTGATTTTGTAGACTCATGATTCTCATTATTACTCTTTAATCTTTGATTTTTAATTTATTTTTGCATAAGATAAACTAATTAAATTTATTCTGATTGTGATTGTCTTTTGAGTTTATTGGTCCTTTGATGATTGATATTTGAAATCGTTTGTGTATGATTATCATGATTGTTGGGAAAATCGGTCCAGTCACGTAGCGAAATTTAAAAATTTTAACGAAACACCTAGGAAACTAACTCATGATGCTACAAACAATAAATTAAAGCTAATTTAGCGTACTAGTTGAAAACCGAGAACAATAATTCTGACTGAACATTTCTTCAAGAATGAATCTCTACCATTAAATCTTCAATCATCAATCATATTCTCTTCGTTCGTATCATTGTGTGTGTGGGTATAACTCAGCAAATATCCACCACAACTACACTCTTTCCAACCACTAAAGTGCTTAAGAACTAGGATTACTAAAGATAAATAATCCAAGCTCTCCTCTCTAATTTGTTCTTAGGCAGTCTAAGAATAAATAGAGACCAAAGGCCTCTACTTATAGGAGTAGTAGAAGGAGTTAGAAGGCTTTCACGATTAGAAGATAATTTTCTATCTCATATCCCTATAGTTAGTGCCACACATAGGAGCTCTATCTCCTGATGTACACGCACATATCGGTCAGAGGGAGATTCGAATTCAGCCAATCACAATATAGGAATTTTGTGATTATCTACATCATCAAAGATAATTCATATTAAAATAACTCTATTTAAATTAGAATCCCATCATCCAAGATAATTATCTAATTTAAATAATTATGAATAATTATCCTTTATTCAAATTCAAATACAATTAGGATTTAAATTAATTATACAAATAATTAATTATCACAAATCTCAATAATTAAATTTGAAAAAATATTATTCTGAAATTAATTAATTATATAATCAATTCTAGAAACACCCTCAGTGGTAGGTGCCCACAGTCCTATTGGACTAGGCTAGTCACTCACAATCCAGCTGGATTATTAGGCTTGCACACTAACAGGTCCAGTAACTTGTTTGGCGTAACATCCTATATTACCGGTGGTAATCTAAACTTGACCGATCTATCATAAGAGAATTCTTGAACTAGTATTGGGATCCGATGGACATATATTATCAAGCTCTAATAATAATGGATACATTAAACCCCAATTAATTGTCCATTTGATTATTAACTTTAGTGTCACTCCACTATAAACTCGAAGCTGTACTCTCAATAACAAACCATATTACGAGACTTTTGTAATATAAGTCTTGTCTATGACCTCTTATATTATGTGTATTCTTATAGGTTATCCATAAACAGATGAAGGACTTAGTTCCATTTTATCTTATGATTATTTTATCTTAAAGTTCTATTATTCTATCATCAAAAAATTCATTCCTTTTATAACACATACAAAAAAGAATATCATCTGGTTGTCATATGTATCCAGATGATCAAGGTCTCGTTTTATTTTCTAATACTCAAATAATGCCTTTGAAAAGATAACATTGACTCTTTGTTAATGAGCCATGGATTCCGAGTATGTGAATTATGTTCTCATCGAATATAGATTACATCTCCAACACATTGACAACGGAGTTCATCGGAACTCCTACCTTTAGCATATCCAAAGATTCAAACTATAAACATGAAGTCATAAATCCACTTTAGGATTAAGATGACACATAAATGATTATCAAAGAAAATTGATTTAGGTTAGATGGAATAATTATTATTAAATTAATTCAACTTTAGGTTCAGTCTAGTGTGCGACCACCCTTAGGCCTACCACATCAATGTGTCTACCATGGAGTCAATCCGCTCTAACGACCATGATAAGCCGTCTCCCCAATTGGATGTAGATCCCCATTACAGTCTTGTCATATATAAAGCTTCCAACTCTATACATAGACTGTAAACTATATAATTTAGACTATTAATCTCCATATTGGATCTTTTTGCATATAAACTCCATAAATGCCCAATTCCAAGATTTGGTTTATCACATGTTTGTTGACTTACAATCATTAAAATGAATAGTAATATGAGGACCATTATTAATAATGAAATATTTGCATTATTATTTATTTAACCAAAAATGTCATAAATAAACATGATATTTATTCCTTAGGGCATCGATCCTAACAATGATTGCATTTATTATCTATTGATTTTCGTTCATTTCTATATAGCTTAATTAATTTACCGGTTACAAATATAGTGTACGTATAGTAGGCCTCCTTCACCACTCCACTAATGGCTCGGCTTGGTCTCTCTCCCTTGAACCATTATTATTTCCTAGATCTCTTGGCCCTTTTTAGATCATTTGTATATTGTTAGATCAGCTAGTTTATAGTCATTTTTGAGAACTCCAGGCATTGTTTGCAATTAATATCTATGTTGTTAGTTCATAATTGCAAATTTTAGGTGAAATCATGCAATGGAAGTAAGACTGAATTTCATTTGCAAACATGAATGATGGTGAAGAGCATAAGTTGCTCATTGAACACTACTCGGACTTGCAAAAGATATTGGATTCTTCCAATAAAAAGTCTAGAGAGATGACGCAAACCTTGAAGGAATAACAACGCCAATAGCAAGTTCAAATGGGAGAGGCTCATCGTGAGAATGTTGAGCTAAAGGCGATGTTACAATCATTTCTCGCAACTCAAACCAACCATCATCAAGAAAAGATTGGTAACAAGACCACAATGGTCCCAATTGAAGACTAACAGGTCAATCACAAAGGGTTGAACAAGGCTTGGTAATCCCTAAAGATGTCCCAAAACCTCAGCACTTTGTTGACGAGTCTAGGACCAACATGGTAGCTATTTAAACCTATGAGCAAATCTGCGAGAAAATGTAGCACAATAGGGGGAATTGCGTCTTGAAGTTCATAAGAAGCTTGGCAAACTGCGTGGCTTCAACCCCATAGAGCTCGCCACATAGGCCGCAAGGGGATTCATTTAGTCCCTATTTGTTGATGTAATTTTAGCTAAGCCTTGGTTGGAGAAGTTCAAGACTCCCAAATTCCAAATGTTTGATGAAAAAGGAGACCCAAATGCATCACATCTTCTGTTATCAAAACAAGATGATGATTAAAGGTGTGGCTGATGCCTTGGTGTGCAAGTTTTCCCAACCTCTTTGATAGGGCCAACCTCGACTTGGTTCTAAAAACTGCTTGTCAAGAGCATCGATAGTTTGCAAACCTTTGTGAATAATTTTTTTGCTTAATATATATGTAATAGCTAAGGCCAAGTGATTGTTGCCAACTTATTTTGCATAACTCAAGCGTTTCTGACTAGATTTACAACCAACGTACAGTTAATTGATAACTATAATATGATGATCATGACCTAGGCAGTTGCAAAGGCCTTGATTCCAAATTTCGATTTCTATCTTGAGCTATTAAGGGTCCCTCTTTTTCGATATGACCTATATTATTGCATGAGTACAAGGTGCTATAAAGATAGAAAAAGACCGAGATCAACATGAAATGGTTTCCACGATTTCGAAAGGGATAAGCTTGCAAACAGGATTCGGACTGAAATAACCTTTTAATGGAGGTAATAGTGAAAATTTGCAGACCACATGGCCAAAAAACCACATAATGGCGATAATCGACCGTTACTTGAACTTAAAATGACCATATAACATAGCTGGGAAGAGAACAAACATTGGCTGATTTTTCATGATCCCACCACATTAAGAATGCCAGACTGCTAGAAAGATAATAAGTACTTCCAATTTCATAAGGACCATGGACACTTGACTAAAAAGTGTAGGTCTTTGAATGGCCAAATCCAAGTAATTATCACCAATGGCCAGCTCACACATTACAAGAAAGAATCTGTGCAACCAGTAGTTGAGGTGTGCCTATGAACGACCTAGGGCTAGCATCTATTGACAAAGATAGACAAGCGACAAGATCTAGTACAACTCTTAAAAATGCACTCGTCATTCTAGGCCGATTGAAATAGAGTAACAAACAGAAGGCTAAGAAAAACTCTGACTGAACCCCCGATAAGTGTTTTATAGCAACCAAAAGGCTAACATAAGCATACATGTAAGGAATAGAAGATGAACTCGAAGAAATGGATTCGATCGAGAAACTTCCTGAAATCCCTCTCAATGACACCGAACCTGACAGACAGTGTGTTGGGTTTGGTGCCCTAAAAGCTGTGACATTGTACATATTGTTAATAAATAAATAAAATGACATTTATTATTATTTTGGTTGATTATATGTATTATGAATACATTTATAAACATCAAGAAAATTCCATGATTATTTATGTGACTATAAATTTAGCATATAAGTGTTATTTGCTTGGGGATAAAATTTATAGATAATAATCTAAATAGTCCGTAATAATTAATTAAAGTTTGGGATCTTTAATTAAAAATTACAAGTACGGTCCAATCTCATCTAAAATGAAATAGTCATTATCCGGACTATTAATGTAGAGACATTGGGTTGGAGGTACTTTATATAATGAGATTATATAGGACTGGACCAGATAAATTATGAATCTCTAATAATCATCCGTTACAAATAGAGTATTCAAATTTATCACTATGATGATCATATATTTGACAGTCTTAATCCTGAGTATTTATTAGACTCCTATTTATTACATTATGTTTTTTGACTTGCATGGTAAGATTTGTCTAAGCACAGATTGTAACTTAGCATCTTGGAAACATAAAGTAATAAATGGCTGGGAATAATATTATACAGATATGGAATCCATTCCTTCCCTATGGAAGTTAGAAAAATAGTTCTCTTGAGTGATAATTCAAGGTTTGAACAATAGAGCGCTCGTTCATAATAAGATTATGAATTAATTGTTCATTAGAGAATTATTGGAACTCAAGGATAAAGAGGTAATAAGAGAGGTAAACGGAAATTGAACCTAGCTCTTATTATGAACTATTTATGGAGGACTGACTTATATGTAATGATTATATCAATGGACTACTCGTTAATTTTCTTTGAGTAATTATACTATAATCTCAAGAGTTCAGTTTCAGGTTTTTAGTGGAGTAACACTGAAACTAATAAATTTGGCACATTAATTAAAGAGTTTAATTAAATGTCAAATTTATTGGAGCTTGGGTTATAGGTCCATAGGTCCCCAATACCACCTCTGTAACACTATATTGGATTTTGCATAGAATGAATTATACATGTTTAATTTAGAATTTTTGAATTCTGAATTAATTTTTCACACTTGAATTATTAACGTGACACAGAAAAATGTTTTCTGTGACACATAATGTAATGTGATAAATGTTGTCACATTTAACTGAGCATTAGTTAATTAACTGATAATTGTTAAAATCTATTCTTAAATAAATATGATTTATTTTTGAATTTAGATTTGGATATATATATATATATATATATGGTTTTGAACCAAATCTTTTTATATATATATATAAGATTTTATAATATATTAATATATATATATATATTAATATAATATTATAATTTAAAAAAAAAAAAAAAGGGAAAGCCGTGAATGAGATTCACGCTTCCCCCAACACACACACATATATATATATACATATGTGAAGACCGAATCACAGGTTGTGATTCGGTCAAAGAAAGAAAAAAAAAAAAAAAAGGGAAAGTTTTTTTTATATATGTGCATATGTGTGTGAAGTGTTGACCGAATAAGGATTCGGGTAACAAGAAGTGAAACGGAAAAGAAAAGAAGAAAAAGGAAAGGAAAAGAAAAGGGAAAGAAAAATGACTAATGGCTCAGTTATAAAAAGGGAGAGATAACAGTTATCTCAGTAATTTTTTTCATATAATTTTTAGAGAGAAAAACTGAGAGTTTTTCTCTAAAGAAAAAGGTCTGCTATCTCATGTGTTGAGTACATAGCAGATTCAGAAAAGTGTGAGGATAATTCATTCTTGCAGTTTGACGCCCACTCGTCTTTCCATTGGAGTGGAGGCCTGGTTTGGAAGATCGTGGTGTCAAAGAGGAAAGTTAGGATACCCTGATAGTCTTCAAAAGGTTAGTAAAAAATTCCTAAAGCTTTCTGTAATTAAAATTATATATCTATTCCCAATAAAACAAAGTTTTCAGAAAATTTTTGTTTGTCAACGATCCGTTCCTTCCGCTGCATGTCATGTTTTAATTCCAACAAATGGCATCAGAGCGGGTTATAGCATATATAATTTTAATTAAACATGATTTTATTTTGATGATATCATGTTTTTGATGCATGTTTGTGGGCACTTTGCATCTTTATTAATTTTTATTCATGTGATGAATGGTTGTTTAATGAAAGGATTTTTGGTCGTTAATTATATGGTCCTTTTGGATTAATAATTTTTATTTTCAGTTTGATTAGATCAATCTGTGTAAACCCATAAAGGGGTATAGGCTTTTTGTAATTTATTATCATTATTTTTTCTTCTCTCCTCTCTTTCACTTGCTACACGTGGAGCGATGAAGAAAAAGATGTCCATTGGATTTTTTGGCCTAGTTAAGAACTATGGGCCTATCAGATTTCAAAGGCAATCAAGCAAATCGTTGCACAATATACCATTTGATGAAGACCACAAAATTGGAGCAGGGAATTATGTATAAATTACAAGAAGAACCCTGTAATTTTATTTTTTTTTATTTTTATTCTTTGGGTTGTAATTTTAATTATCCAAAAGGACCCGGTCAAAAATTCATTGTTTATTTTCATTTTTATTTTCATATGATGATTGAGATAACATGTTCATGCATGATAACATGTCATCTAGGAAAGTGCTCACTTATAGTTATTGTAACATGACATGCATATGCTTAGCATATTATTTTTATAAAGGAGTTTATAAAATGAATTAATATGTGTTAGCATTAATTTAATAAGATTAAATTAATTGGGTTGGTTTTATAGAAACTTAATTTATTAATCAACCAAATAATGTGAATTTAGTTTTAACAGTTGAGACCTGGTAAAATTCACATTAATTCTAAGTTATCTAATTTTAAATTGTTTAATATTTGGTAACTTAGACAATTCATAATAAATTTAGATTTTTAGAAAATCTGGTAATTTATTTAAGTGTAAATAGAATGAGATTCTATTAACACATAATATAATCTAGTAATTAAAAATTGTTTTTAACTACAAGAATTATGAAACATATGATGTTTTATAAGATAAAACACATCTTCTAAAATAATGAGTGGGAGAAGGTAATATGACAATATAACCTGCGGTCTCCACTATTAGTACAACACCGTGAGATTTAGGTGGCGTCTCGCGACGCTTTGATTTCGTCCTCCCTACGGAGGGTGTCCATTTAAATCAATATCAAGGTTGGCTTCCTTAAGATAGGATTTTATAATGTATTTCAAAATTGACCTACCCTACGGCGGCAATTTTGAGTTAAGTTGTTAAAATCCAAAATAGTGGGTTACACTCATAAAGACATAATTAAATTGTTAATTATATCTTGACCAAAATAAACGGTTATTAATAAATATAGAAAATATGAGATATTTTGAATATATTTATTAATTGAGAATGTCTCAATTCAATTCATAAATAATTTGACCTACCCTACGGCGGCACTTTATTTATTAAAATTGAATAATCGTGGAATTAGTAAAATATTTTTTGTGTTTTTCATACGCATCATGCATCACGTTTACTATTCCAAAACATTTATAATGTTTATGCAACCATTTTAATTTATGCTATTTTATTTATTTATTACAGCGACAATGTCTAATCCAACCATCGCAATTCTCTTAAATGAAAAATTAACCGGAGATAATTTTGTCAAGTGGAAGAGTAACATGAACATTGTACTAATTTGCGAAAGTTACAAGTTTGTCCTGATGGAGGAATGTCCTCCAGAGCCTGCTTCCAATGCTCCTCGTAATGTACGGGAAGCATATGATCGTTGGATCGCGGCAAATAATAAAGCCCGCTGTTTTCTTTTGGCTGGGATGTCTGACGTGCTTAGGATGAAGCACGAAAGCATGGAGACCGCTTATGAGATAATGCAGTCTCTGCAAGACATGTTTGGTAAACCTTCTGAAAAGGCACGCCACGAAGCCGTTAAGGCAGTAATGAATGCAAAAATGAAGGCAGGGATTTCGGTCAGAGAACATGTTCTCAACATGGTTAACTATCTCCATGAGGCCGAGGTCAACGGGGCTATGATAGATGAAACCACACAGGTGGGGATGATTTTAGAAACCCTCTCCCCTGCGTTCCTTCAGTTCAAAAGCAACTATTTCATGAACAAGCTGAAATATAACATGACTGAGTTGCTTAATGAGCTTCAAACCTTCGAGTCTATTTCGAAAGAAAAGACTAAAGAAGCTGAGGCAAATGTTGCAGAAGCTCAACCTTCCTCTTCTGCCCAAAAGAATAAGAAGACGAAGGGGACTGAAGGAAGTGGTAAGTCTAAGAATGGAGGGCAACCTAAGAAGAACAAAAGCAACAACAACAAAAGGAGCTCCAACCAAAAGAAGCCTAAAGGAAAATGTTTCCACTGCGGCGTAGTTGGGCACTGGAAGAGAAACTGCAAGAAGTATCTTCAGGAGCTCAAAGAAAAGAAGAACAACGGTAAATCAGATTTACTCGTTTTAGAAGCTTGTTTAGTTGAAGATGATACTTCACTTTGGATAATTGATTCAGGGGCAACTAACCATGTTTGTTCTTCTTTGCAGATGCTTAGTTCTTCAAGGGAGCTTACCGACGGGGAACAAACGATGAGAGTGGGAATGGGAGAGGTTGTTTCGGCAAGAGCAGTGGGAGTTGTTAAACTTTATTTTAGAAATAAGTTTTTAATTTTAGACAATGTTTATTACATTCCTTGTTTTCGTAGAAATTTGATTTCTGTTTCCAGGTTGTTTGAACAAATGTTTAATGTTTCTTTTAATAATAATTATGTTAATATTTCTAGAAATGGTTTGGATATTTGTTCTGCGCATTTGGAAAATGGGCTTTACACCTTAAGGCCCAACGAAAAAGCACTGCTCAATACTGAAATGTTCAAAGTTGAACAACCTAAACCTAAGAAGCAAAAGATTTCTTCTAATAATGAAACATACCTATGGCACCTTAGATTAGGTCATGTCAACCTTGACAGAATTAACAGACTGGTAAAGGAGGGTCCTTTAAAAGAGCTAAAAGTTAGTTTTCTACCAGTTTGTGAATCTTGTCTTGAAGGTAAAATGACTAAGAGGCCTTTCTCTGCAAAAGGCGAAAGGGCCAAGGAACCACTTGAGCTAATACATTCAGACGTCTGTGGTCCAATGAATGTACAAGCTCGTGGTGGTTACGAATATTTCGTCACATTTATTGACGATTATTCAAGGTATGGTTACATATACCTAATGCAAAGGAAATCTGAAACTTTTGGAAAGTTCAAAGAATTCCAATCGGAAGCTGAAAAGCAATTAGGTAAGATGGTGAAGAGTCTTCGATCTGATCGAGGAGGAGAATACCTTGATACTGAATTCAAGGATTATATGATAGAACATGGTATTCTATCACAACTCACCGCACCTAGAACACCACAACAAAATGATGTTGCAGAGAGAAGAAATAGAACGTTGCTTGATATGGTGAGATCCATGCTTAGCTACTCATCATTACCCACTTCATTTTGGGGATATGCACTACAAACTGCAGTATATCTTCTAAACATAGTTCCATCTAAGTCTATTTCAAAAACACCTTTAGAGTTATGGAATGGTCGCAAACCTAGTATACAACATATCCGTATATGGGGGTGTCCAGCACATGTGTTGAAAGGTAAGACTGGAAAGTTGGAACCACGTTCTGAAGTATGCTTATTTGTGGGATACCCAAAGGGAACGAGGGGAGGTTTGTTTTATAGTCCACAGGATAAGAAAGTATTTGTATCGACAAATGCCACTTTTCTCGAGAATGATTATATGACAAACTATAAACCTCGTAGCAAAATTGTACTTGAAGAGTTACTTTCTGATCAGATCAGACCGCAACCGACAACTGTTGTCGAAGGACAAAATGAGGAGGCCACATCTTCCTATCAGAATGTCATACCACCTCGACGTAGTGGGAGGGTTGTGAGACCACCTGCTCGCTGCAGGGAACTTGGAGAAGCAAATGTTGCTATCTCTGATAATCGTGAAGATGATCCATTGACATATCATGATGCAATGGAAGTTTCTGAGAAGGAAAAATGGCTGGAGGCTATGAACCTTGAAATGGAGTCAATGTACTCCAATTCAGTCTGGGATCTTGTAGACCTACCTGAAGGGATAAAACCCATAGGGTGCAAATGGATTTACAAGAAGAAAAGAGGAGTGGATGGGAAAGTTGAGACTTTCAAAGCTAGGCTTGTGGCAAAGGGTTACACCCAAAAAGAGGGAGTTGACTATGAAGAAACTTTCTCGCCTGTAGCTATGCTTAAATCCATTCGGATTCTTTTATCCATTGCTGCTTGTCTTGATTATGAGATATGGCAAATGGATGTCAAGACTGCCTTTTTGAATGGCTATCTTGAGGAAAGCATCTATATGGTGCAACCAGAAGGGTTTGTAGTTAAAGGTCAAGAGCAAAAAGTTTGCAAGTTGCAGAGGTCCATCTATGGACTCAAGCAAGCTTCAAGATCTTGGAACTTGAGATTTGATGAAGCGATCAAATCTTATGGTTTCGATCAAAATATTGATGAACCTTGTGTTTACAAGTACATCAAAGAAAAGAAGGTGGTCTTCTTGGTTCTTTATGTAGATGATATCCTACTCATTGGGAATGATGTAGGCGTATTATCTGATGTAAAGAAATGGCTCGCCAGCAATTTCCAAATGAAAGATTTAGGAGAAGCAAGTTATGTTCTTGGAATCCAACTCATAAGAGATCGCAAGAACAAACTATTGGCGCTGTCTCAGGCATCGTATATTGATAAGGTGCTTATCAGATTTTCGATGCAGAACTCCAAGAAAGGTAATTTGCCTACACGTCATGGAGTTTATCTTTCAAAAGAGCAGTGTCCTAAGACACCTCAAGAGGAAGAAAATATGAGACGAGTACCCTATGCATCTGCAGTAGGAAGTCTAATGTATGCCATGTTGTGTACAAGACCTGACATTTGCTATGCGGTGGGTATAGTCAGTCGGTATCAATCCAACCCAGGATTAGATCATTGGGTAGCGGTTAAACATATTCTCAAGTATCTTAGGAGAACGAGAAACTATATGCTAGTTTATTCTGGTGAGAATTTGATTCCCATTGGATACACTGATTCTGATTTTCAATCAGACAAAGACACACGTAAATCTACGTCTGGATCAGTGTTTACTTTTGGTGGTGGAGCCATAGTTTGGAGAAGCATCAAACAATCTTGTATTGCTGATTCAACTATGGAAGCAGAATATGTGGCTGCTTGTGAAGCAGCTAAAGAAGCTGTTTGGCTCCGTAAGTTCTTAAATGATTTGGAAGTAGTTCCAGACATGGATAAACCACTCATACTGTATTGTGACAACAGTGGTGCAGTGGCAAATTCAAGAGAACCTAGAAGCCACAAAAGAGGAAAGCATATAGAAAGAAAATATCATTTGATTAGAGAGATAGTGCATCGAGGCGATGTGGAAGTTGTGAAGATAGCGTCGGAAAACAACCTTGCCGACCCTTTCACCAAGACGTTACCTGCAAAGAGCTTTGAGGGACACTTGGAAGGCTTAGGTCTTAGAGACATGTCTCACCTGCTTTAGGGCAAGTGGGAGATTGTTGGGTTTGGTGCCCTAAAAGCTGTGACATTGTACATATTGTTAATAAATAAATAAAATGACATTTATTATTATTTTGGTTGATTATATGTATTATGAATACATTTATAAACATCAAGAAAATTCCATGATTATTTATGTGACTATAAATTTAGCATATAAGTGTTATTTGCTTGGGGATAAAATTTATAGATAATAATCTAAATAGTCCGTAATAATTAATTAAAGTTTGGGATCTTTAATTAAAAATTACAAGTACGGTCCAATCTCATCTAAAATGAAATAGTCATTATCCGGACTATTAATGTAGAGACATTGGGTTAGAGGTACTTTATATAATGAGATTATATAGGACTGGACCAGATAAATTATGAATCTCTAATAATCATCCGTTACAAATAGAGTATTCAAATTTATCACTATGATGATCATATATTTGACAGTCTTAATCCTGAGTATTTATTAGACTCCTATTTATTACATTATGTTTTTTGACTTGCATGGTAAGATTTGTCTAAGCACAGATTGTAACTTAGCATCTTGGAAACATAAAGTAATAAATGGCTGGGAATAATATTATACAGATATGGAATCCATTCCTTCCCTATGGAAGTTAGAAAAATAGTTCTCTTGAGTGATAATTCAAGGTTTGAACAATAGAGCGCTCGTTCATAATAAGATTATGAATTAATTGTTCATTAGAGAATTATTGGAACTCAAGGATAAAGAGGTAATAAGAGAGGTAAACGGAAATTGAACCTAGCTCTTATTATGAACTATTTATGGAGGACTGACTTATATGTAATGATTATATCAATGGACTACTCGTTAATTTTCTTTGAGTAATTATACTATAATCTCAAGAGTTCAGTTTCAGGTTTTTAGTGGAGTAACACTGAAACTAATAAATTTGGCACATTAATTAAAGAGTTTAATTAAATGTCAAATTTATTGGAGCTTGGGTTATAGGTCCATAGGTCCCCAATACCACCTCTGTAACACTATATTGGATTTTGCATAGAATGAATTATACATGTTTAATTTAGAATTTTTGAATTCTGAATTAATTTTTCACACTTGAATTATTAACGTGACACAGAAAAATGTTTTCTGTGACACATAATGTAATGTGATAAATGTTGTCACATTTAACTGAGCATTAGTTAATTAACTGATAATTGTTAAAATCTATTCTTAAATAAATATGATTTATTTTTGAATTTAGATTTGGATATATATATATATATATATATGGTTTTGAACCAAATCTTTATATATATATATATATAAGATTTTATAATATATTAATATATATATATATATTAATATAATATTATAATTTAAAAAAAAAAAAGGGAAAGCCGTGAATGAGATTCACGCTTCCCCCAACACACACACATATATATATATATACATATGTGAAGACCGAATCACAGGTTGTGATTCGGTCAAAGAAAGAAAAAAAAAAAAAAAGGGAAAGTTTTTTTTATATATGTGCATATGTGTGTGAAGTGTTGACCGAATAAGGATTCGGGTAACAAGAAGTGAAACGGAAAAGAAAAGAAGAAAAAGGAAAGGAAAAGAAAAGGGAAAGAAAAATGACTAATGGCTCAGTTATAAAAAGGGAGAGATAACAGTTATCTCAGTAATTTTTTTCATATAATTTTTAGAGAGAAAAACTGAGAGTTCTTCTCTAAAGAAAAAGGTCTGCTATCTCATGTGTTGAGTACATAGCAGATTCAGAAAAGTGTGAGGATAATTCATTCTTGCAGTTTGACGCCCACTCGTCTTTCCATTGGTGTGGAGGCCTGGTTTGGAAGATCGTGGTGTCAAAGAGGAAAGCTAGGATACCCTGATAGTCTTCAAAAGGTTAGTAAAAAATTCCTAAAGCTTTCTGTAATTAAAATTATATATCTATTCCCAATAAAACAAAGTTTTCAGAAAATTTTTGTTTGTCAACGATCCGTTCATTCTGCTGCATTTCATGTTTTAATTCCAACACAGTGCTGGTACGAGCCCTACTCGGCGAAAGCGGCCATGACATCTTGATGAAGTTTCTACAACAAGCTAATGTTTATGTATAGTCTCACAAAGACATGACCCCATGTATACTCCCATTATTTATAAACAATATCGTTTCATATGATAACCAAATAAAGTGAATAGTGACGAAGTTAATTGTTGGCTCACTTTTTTTGTATATCAACGAGGTTAGTATCCAGATCGAGTATGTAATATGGTCATAATTAAGAGGAAGAATGGGATATGAAGGGTTTGTGTCAACTTGAGTACTTTAACACTTCTCATTCGTTCCTACTCCTATTTAGGTCAAGACCGAAATTGTAAGTATAACAATTGAAATATTTCCTGAAACAACAATAAAAAAATTAAAATGTATTGAAATATAAATCATGGACCATCTAAACATGTGTTTTATATATTTTCTCTTTTTTTAATTCTCTTTTTATCATTATTTTATCTTGCTTTTTATTTTTGTACACTTTTTCTCCATGATATTTCCCATACTTTTTCAATTCTCTCTAAAGTAATTTTTTCCTTAGTCTTATTGTATACTTTCACATTTTACTAATTTTTTGGTCCTCATTTTCTCTCTACAATTTATTATCTTTGTACGTCATTTTTATAGTTTTTTTTTTTTTTTCATTCTCTAGCTTTTAAACATCTTTCTACACTTTCACCATCATCATTCTCTTCTCTCTTCTTCTTGTTCTTCAGTCTTTGTCTTTATTATTATTATTATTATTATTATTATTATTATTTTCTTTTTATCTTTTCTTGATTATCCTCGGTCTTTGTACACGTTTTTCAATTTATTTCTTGCATTGTCTTTTTTCTCATTTTATCTCACTGCAGACTCTCTCCGTACCTAGTTATTGGTCAGTTTCTCTCCATACCTTCTTTCGCTTTAAAGTCCAAATGCATAATTCAGCAAAAAAATAAAAAAGTCCAAAATGCATACATATGATCTTTCTAGAATAGGTTACGCTAGCTGCTACAATAGTTTGCATAAACCCAAAATAGGTGAATTCAGGCCTGTTTATAGTTTTGCTTTTGGACAAATTCAGCATCATATCTCTACACAAATTCAAAAAAATAATAATAATAACAGAAATAGAGGACGAATTCATTAATAGAGAGTGCTTTGTTCCCTGTCATGCTTATGTATACGATTTCTTTTTTATAATGTAAATGTTGATGTAAAATAGCTTTAAGCCCGTAAGCAAGATTCGAACCGATTGCAAAAAAAAAAAAAAAAACAAAGGGAATATAATAAATAATACTCCAAAAGTAAAATCTGACGATGCATTATGATAAGCAGTTCATTTCGAAATGATATAATTAAAGTTGTGAAATACCTCATCCTTATCCACTCGAATATCATGCTTAAAAATTCTCAAGAGCCGTCACTTTACGCCACTTGTACCCCGCCCATATTCTAGTGATTAACTAGAAGGAAAAAAGAAAAAGAAAAAAAGTGAAAAAGAAAAAGAAAATGGAGGTCACTTTCTTGACCAAGTAGCTTGCCCAACTTCATGTACTTGGATATCAGTAGACAAGATAGAGTAGATCAGGAAAAAAAAAGGGAAAAAGAAAAAGAAAAAGAAAAAGAAAAAGAAAAGAAAAGAAAAGAAAAAGCAATTGTGTCCTCTTATCTCAAAAATCTATCTTTAGGCCTATAATATGTTGAAATTATATTCTTGATTCAGTGGTAGAAGACTACAAGACAGCTCAAACCTGGTTTGTATTTCAAGATCATCGCTCTTGAGAAATTCTAAGAATCGTGAAAGCTGTTAAAGTGAGAACTTGAGTATTATATACTTTCAGGTATGTGCGCTTCGTAATCATTTAGTACAAAAATATATATATATATATATATGTATGTATGTATGTATGTATGTCAAGTAGATGTATGAGTTTGCTTGTTGGAAATTTGGAATGATCTAGTTAAGAGCAGCTCATGGTTTTAAAGGCTGTTGACTTTTTTTTTTTTAAAGCAAAGTCAAAGTAAATTAAGATTGATTAAGTACAAACGATGCCCGACACTCTAAGTTGCATTGGATATGTGTGATATCAATCAGTAGGAAAAAAAACACGCAAGGGAAATTTTTCTGAGGTAGCATATACAATAAAGATATAATATATGCTCTACATAGTAAATTTTCAAAATGTTTCTGAATCCCTGGATTTTAATCGCCTTTCATAATATGTGTATTTAATTTTAAACATGATATATAATTGAGCTTGATTGTAATATAATCCAATGTATTTCGAGGTATATTCCCTTTTTTATTTTTTAATAATTTCATTGCTTACGTAAATGGGAAAACTGCAGATGTATGTGTTCTGGAAATATGTAGAAAAGGAACTGCGCGTAAATCATTATTTTGGGGTTTGGGGTTAGTTTGGTTTTGATGTAAATTTTAAAATAATTGCCGTGAGCTTTGTTGGACTAAAAAAACAGTTGTAAGATGAAGCAGCTGTGTTTGGTAAATTGTAAATTAAAAGCGTGATAACCTTTAAAATTTGTGGTTATTTTTTAGTAAATAATGAACTTAAATTGTTGTAGACTTAAAAAAATCAAAATAGACACAAAGACAATTAATAATTTTATTATGATTAAATATGAATGTCTTAACAAGATTTTTTTTGTGGGTTTGAAAAAAAAATTAAAAAATAACAAAAATATTTTATCCAACTATTTTTTATGTCAAAAATACTTAAAAAGTCATCATTGTAAATGTTACTTAATTGTATTTAATAGGTGTACTGGTATCATTATATTTGCACCTGGATCCAAGCTTGTTCTGAAGAGACAAATAAAAACGCCATAGATGTAAGCGTTATAAAAATTTAGATTTTTAGTGAAAACAATTTTTAGTAATTTTTAGTCATAATATTTATTGTAACTAATGTATAATTAACCATAAAGTTTAATTTAATTTATGTTAAGACTAAAACTGCCACGGGTTTTTAGTAACAGAAACTTTTAGCTGGTTTGTATAAAGCTTCATTACAAAAAATTAAATTTTTAGTCATTTTAAAACTTTTAGTCACAATATTTGTTATGACTAATGTGCACTTAGTGACAAACTTTAGTTTAAGTGACTAAAATTTTAAGCATATTAGTCACATTTTGACGTGACTAAAAGTTTTGCTTTGACTAAAGGTCTACTTTTTTATAGTGAAGCTTAATAAAAACCAACTAAAAAAAAATGTTTGATTTTAAGGTAAATTGCTACAATAATACTCAACGTTTTACAAAAATGTTACTTTATTTCCTAACTTTTTTTCATCTAACTAATCTAAATATTTAATTTTAATTATTAAGGGATAGATTTAACCAATAGCTATTAAATAGCCCATCCAATTAGAGGAGCATTTATTAGTAAATGTAATAATTTCAAAACAAAAAGGAACAAAAGTAAGACTTAGCCAATCAAAAACCACCAAATAACTTGTGGGCTTACAACAACAACAACAAATAAAATATATAAAAATCATTATAAGTTAATCAAATTCATCCCCCAAAAAATTAACAAAACTCAAACCAAAATAATCCCAAGTTCAAATCCAATTCATTTCGGAAGATTTTGATGAAAGGGACAAAAAAAAATTTAAATTGTGTAAAAGTCTTCTTTTTTTTTAGAACAAAAAAAACACGTTTTTCTGTACAGTTAAACTGTCTCAGTTTTTTTTTAAAAAAAAAAGACTGTAGCAGAATAAGAAACCTCAACAGAATGAAAAAAAAAAAGAACCATTTTGATGTCCAAAAACCTTTTTTTGATGCCAAAAACTGTCCCAAAAAAAAAAGTCATTCATAAAAAAAAAATTTCCCAAAAAATCATTCATCAAAATCCCCCATTCATTTCCCATGTTTGCTTCTTCTCCTCCTCATCCTCAAGTGAACTTGCTACTACTGATCATCACCCATTAGATTAAAATTTTTAACCTCAAAACAAATACTAAAGAAGTGAACGTTTTTTTCTTCATTATGACAAATTCCAACCCACCAAAATCTGTAGAAGCAAAAGATATTTGATGCGGTGAGCGACCCTTCACAATGGTGGCTCCGGCTCATATTATCTTCCTCACGAGAGAGAGCTTCAAGGGTCGATTTTTGCTCTGGATCTGACTATGGGATTTAGGCCAATGATAGGATCTAGGCAAGCAACCGTACTCTCTCTCCCCCTCCCTTCTCCCCTCCTTCCCTCCCGACAAACTTCGCCCAGATCACACAAGTCCGAATCTTGACGACTGCTCTCCTCTCTTCCTCTACCGAGGTTGGACTGGATCACGACGGTGACAAGGGGCCCAGTGAGAGTGCAGTGGGCTTTGTGGCCTCTCTTGATGGCCTACAAAAAGAGCTTTTACGTTGTTGTTTAGAAAGGAAAAATAATCAAGGTTTTTGTTTGGGTTATTTGTTCTTTAGATTTTTTAATGAATTTTTTAAATTTTTATTAATTTTTTAATATGTCAATTATTTTGAGATGAGTTTAATTATTTTAATTAAAAAATATCCAATATTTTTTTAGTTCATAATTAACTGTTTGATCGTTAAATTCGTCTTTTAAAAAATAAAATCAAAAGTTTAAGTCAGTGAAATAAAATAAAAAAAAGATAAGAGACCAAAATAACATGTTCATAAAACATAAGAAACCACTGGAACAAATGGAACAGTTTACTCTTGAGTTTATAAATGCGTCATAAATTGTTCAATATTGCATCCTTTCACCTGTACAAAATATTCAAAATAGCCCTTTCATTTATATATACTTTTCTACTATACTAATGAAAACCTGACCTATAACTGCTGGTAATTATGATAATTTGCCCTTGATTTTGTGGTCAAAACAACTATTCCTTCTCCGTATGTAGAACTAACGAAATGGCTGATGTGTTAACTGAGTTAATAGAATTCCTTAAGTACATGTTCAAATTTCGGTTTGAATTTCTAAGTAAAATTATAAACAAATAAACTTATTTAAAAAATTAGTTAAAACGTCTCAGAAAAATAATAATAATAATAATAAACCCGCTTTAAACGTGCGTTGTCAGCCATTCTCTTAGGATTGATTAGAATACACTAAATATTTTCAGCCTGTTTATGTAGATAAAAAGGCGCAATGGCTAGTTGAATGTTGTCGTAAGATTACAGTTAATGTTATGGTAACCTTCTATTAGTATTATTGACGGATTTGGACAGAAGAAGTCTTGTGTATGAGATTTAAGAAATTATGTACAGCTTTTCCCTTGATGAAGATACAATATATATGTCAAAATAGTAAAACCAACAATAAATACAACTACATGAGGAGTTTGGATTTGAATCTAACACTAATATAATTTCTAAATACTAGGGATGAGGTAAATTAAATAATTAAAAGATAAGTACAAACTAGTGCTAGCAATTCGTGTTCACATGCCGTGTTCGTGCCAACACGTTTATAACACGACACGATTAGACTAAACAAGAACACGACACGATTAATAAACATGTTTAAAATACAAACACGACCTATCTATAACACGTATAACACGGCACGACATGATTAAAAAAAACTTACCATAAAATTTTTTTATAAATTTTTTTAAAAATTTTGAGTAACGATATTTTTAAAAAAATAAATTTTTTTACTATATAAATTTTTTTAGTTATAATTTTAAAAATTTTTTATTTATAATTTTAACTATAAGGCTTTTACAGTGTCTAAAATATAACAATATTTAATTATTATTAAATGCTTAAGCTGTATTTTTTTTCAATCTTTAAATTTTAAAAAGTCAAGATTGGACAAAAATATATTGAAGCTATATATAGCTCCACATGCACAAGAAAGAGAGAAAGAAACCGAGTTTATATAGAGAAGAATGAGAGGAAGACTTATTTTCTTTCGATGTGGGGCTCTTGGGCTGACAGTTTCAAAACTACAAAACCACAATAAATATATTAGAAGCCCTTATTTGACATCAAAATTCATCAGTAGGGTGGTGGGCTGACGGCATGAATGCGACCTTGCATATCACAGATGCAAGGTTTGAATGTGCTATAAATGTGTCGTGTTGACACAATTACTGCATGTTTAATATTAGAATTTAAATAATCTATTATTTGTGTCATGAGTAGAAGACTGAGCTCCGTGGGAGATTCCAATAGGTTGTAATGTAAAGAACGTAGAAGGACAATGAGCATCAAGAGAAGGAAGGGCACAAAGGCACAGACTCGACAATCATTGAGGGAGAGGAGGATACAGGGACGACAATCATTGAGGCGAGAGGAGGGGTGTAGTGATGTGAGGAGGCTACTTGAGTGAGGAGATGACAATTGACAGAAGAGAGGAAGGGCATGGTGGCGCTAGTTTGGTAATATTAGTCGACATATGGGGGAGCAAGGTGGCGCAAGGAAGGTGCAAGAGTGCAAGCACTGTAATCATTGAGGGCGTAAAGGGCAAAAAAAACAGGCACAAAGCACGAAAACGAGTGCAGGAGATCGAAGAGGAATGCAAAGGCACAAAGACAACAATTATCAAGGTTGCAAGGGGCGCGGAGGTTTGAAGAAGTGTGTTGCTCTTTGGAGCGATAGGCATAGGGTGTTGCCCATTGCAACGATAGAGAATATATATTGTTGCTTGTAGGAGCGAAAGTGTATAATGTTTCTCGATGGAGCATCAGTGTAGGGTGTTGCTCACTGGAGCGCACACAATATATACGTAGTGTGGCTCGCGTTGGTGTAGGGTGTTGCTCGTTGGAGCGCTTAGAGCTTAAATGATAATTGTTATGTCTGGGAATAATTTTGGGTGGCCGTGGAAGAAAGTGTACATAAAGGGAAAGCATACGAACGTGATGTCATAGATCTATAAATAAATGAGACTAACCTAGTAAGTGTATGGGATGTGCCGTACGTGAAGCTATGGGCTGGGAAGGTATGTGGGCTAATTTGGGAACTGAAGCTAGGCTTGAGGGCAATTATTTATAGGATGTTTGGCTAACGGTGAGAACCATTGGTAGAAACCGTTTTTACTGTAGCATGTAAGAGTTTTATACTATAGCAACTTTTTTTTTTTACTGTAGCATGTGAGAGCTTTACACTGTTCATAACTGAGTTTGTGGTTCACACGTTAGTGGGTTTTTCTTTTTTTTTTTTTTTTTTTTTGAGAAACAGTGAGTTCTCCACGTATGGAATGAGTCCATTAGGTTTAAGGATGAGGGTGTGTGGAATCAAAACTTATTTTTATATTTATGGGATTATAACTTTACTACCTACAAAACTGTGGTCCCAATTTAATATGTAGTGTACTTGTCACGCCCCGGAGTACAGGAGGTGACGTGGCGGATTATTTAAATTAATTAAAAGAGAATTTAATTAAAATCAAGAGCTTTAGGGGTTCAATTAAATAATATAACGTGAAAGTTTCAGGAAAAACCATTGCATGAAAAGTAAATAATAAATGTAGCGAGTATGGGTCCTACTGACCCACAACTTGTGCACACACATGGTACTGACAATATAATAATACAACTACAGTCCAAGCGCAAAGAAAATTAAAAACATTACATGCCTTGTTTAATTTATACAAACAATCTAATAAATCCTTCTACTGCTCCTGAGTTCGGTCCGTTGAATCCTCTCCGAACCTAAACGGGAAACCACCTAAGAAGGGGGGGAAAATTTGAAAACAGAGAAAATGTGAGCGAAAGGCTCAGTAGGACAGTATTTTATCAAATTATTTAAAAGAAACATTAATTAAATAAATAAATTTAAATGAAACCGTTCTTACCCAAAACAGTTCACTCGGACAACCAGAATTATCATTTTCTTTTCCTAGACAAACCATAAGGATATCACCACTGTAGTGGCCCAGTTGGGTTTCGGGACCTGGCCACAAGGTCGATCGCTACCCGACCCGATCTCTAATATGGCATCATGCCTTTGTGTTTATTTTCATCATCATTCAAAACCTATTTAACGAGTATTGTCATTTACATTAATTATGAAGTTTATTTCAGTTCACGGTATATTAAAATATAACCGATAAATTCATTTTTAAAGCCAACTCATTTTGAAACTAGGCTATCAAGAAATGGGGTAGAAGTCCTACCTCGATACTCGTATCGGTGTCCCACACCGTAATCCCGGTCCGCTATACGTTAGCTCCGCGGAACCACGAACGATCCTAAATACATACTAAGTCGATCAATATCTAGTTCGAGACATTCTATGTTACTAAACCATTTCATGATGTCCTAGTGTGCCATTTGTATCTTTAAAATCATTCTATAAGGTTGGAATTTAAATCGGGGTTCAAAACAGTGAAAACAGGTGAAAAATCATAAAATTTTTCATGCCCGGCCGGCCTGCCAGACTCCCTGCTTTGGCCGGCCGAACTGTGCAGTTCGGCCTGCCGAAAACCAGGTCCTATCCGCCGGACATTCCTCAGGTTCGGCTTGCCGAACGGTGCAGTCCGGCCTGCCGATCCCATGAATCCGGCCTGCCAAACTAGGAAAACCCAAAAATTCTAGCCACGGGTTTTCGATCCCCTAAAATCCAAATCTTGATTTTAACATGTTTTTCTCAAATCTCAGGGCATGGAAAACATTCATAGATGATAGAAAAAACATGTTAGAACACTTTTGAACTCATTTAAACAAGATTTAAACTCAAAAATCCAAAAATGGGAAAATGAGGAGAAAAATGAAAAATCTTAAATCCAATCTGTTTTTCTTCAATCTAAGCTTAGAGTCTAGTTGTTCTAAGTTCATTTAACTCAAATCAAAGGTTTTCTAAGCTTAAACGAACTTAAATCTCAAAAATGCACGAAATTGAAAATTTTGAAAAAAGTTTAGAAATTTCAAAACTAACCTCGAATAGAAGCTTCAATCCGCGTTCTCAGTTGCCAAATCACGTTCCCGAGCTTCCTCCTTGCTAACCCGAAGCTTGAACTCAAATTTTGTTTCAAAAATTTGAGAGAGAATTGAGAGAGAATGAGAGAAACCGAGAGAGAGGAAGAGAAAGTAGGCTCACGGGTAAGAGAGAGAGGAGAGAGAGAGTGAGGGCTGAGTGTGAAGAGAAAGGGAGAGGTGAGAGAATAAATAGAGAGAAACGGTGGGCGGTTTTACTGTGCGTAAACCAAATGCCACCCACGGTTTTGTAAAACGGAATATTTTTAACATTTTACAAATTGTTGTGTTTTAAAACTCAAAACATCATTTTAAAACAATAAGAAGTCATTTGAATTTATCAAATTAACAAAACAACAAAAAATTTAAAATTCAACTAAGAAATCAAATCAATGTTGAAACATTAATTATGGCACACTAATTCATCACTTTACATTACAATAACATTAAATAAATTTCGGGGCGTTATAACTCTCCACCCCTAAAAAAAATTTCGCCCTTGAAATTTACATCTCATTTCAGAAACAAAACAAATGCGGATACAATTTTCGCATACTCGACTCTAGTTCCCAGGTGGCTTCATCAACCCTGTGATGCTGTCACATGACCTTTACCAACGGTATCTCACGACGACACAAACTAATTATCTTCCGGTCGATGATTAGAATTGGCACTTCTTCGTACGTCATATCTTCTCGAACCTGTACATTGCGAAATGAAACTATCTTACCCTGCTCAGGCGGACACTTCCTAAGCATCGACACATGGAACACATCATGAACATGAGAAAGTTCGGGTGGAAGATCCAGCCGATAAGCAACCGTACCAACACGCTGAGTGATCTCGAACGACCCAATATACCTCGACGCGAGCTTCCCACTCACTCTGAACTGCATAGTTCCCTTACGAGGCGATACCTTCAAGAGAACGAAATCTCCTACTGCGAACTCTAAGGGTCTACGTCTCCTATCCGCATAACTCTTCTGTCGACTCCGAGCTGCCCTCAATAGACCTCGAATCATAGCGACTTTCTCGTTGCTATCACGGATCTCATCTGGCCGAAGAATAACCCTATCTTCCGGCTCGGCCCAACACACTGGTGACCGACACGGTCGCCCATACAATGCCTCAAACGGTGCCATACCAATACTCGCCTGATAGCTGTTGTTGTACGCGAACTCCGCTAGATGCAAATATTTCTTTCAATTCTCGCCGAAGTCTAACGCACAGGCACGCAATATATCCTCGAGAATCTGAATAACCCGCTCAGACTGCCCATCAGTCTGAGAATGAAACGTCATACTGAAGTTCAAATCCGTACCCAAAGCCTCTTGAAAACTCCTCCAGTACTTAGCATTAAACTTGGTGTCTTGATCAGAAGTGATAGACAATGGAACTCCATGCAATCTCACAACGTTTTGCATATACAAATCCTCGAGAATCCTCCTCGAACATGTCGACCTAAACGAAATGAAATGTGTCGATTTCATCAACCTGTCGACCACGACCCAAACTGCATCATGCCGCTGCTCCATCCTCGGCAAACCTATGAGAAAATCCATCGTCACATGCTTCCATTTTCACCCTGGAATAGGAAGCGGCTGAAGCTGACCTGCAGGCTTCTGATGCTCAGCTTTCACCTGAAGACACGTCGTACACTTGGCCACGTACTCTCGAACATCTTTCTTCATGCCTCTCCACCAATATTGCTTCTTCAAATCACGATACATCTTTGTGCTTCCCGTATGAATGGCGAACTAAGACCTATGAGCTTCGTCTAAAACGGCTTTCGTCACCTCAGCGATAGCTGAAACTGCAAGATGCTCTCAGAAATACAGCGATCCGTTTGCATGCACACTTCATTCTTCAAACCGCTCTCCGTTCTGAATTCACTTCCAAATCCCCTGCAAGTGCTGATCCTGCCACTGATTTTGCTTCACCATCTGAATAAGAGCTGGGGTCGCCTCCACATGATATACCGAAACTCGATCATAGTCTTCATGATACCGTAACCCATACTCACTCACTGTCGCATCCCTGCTCCAGTACTCAAAAGCCAAACAAACAAGAATCCCTGAAGACTTCCTACTAAGCGCATCCGCGACCACATTAGCTTTCCCGGGATGGTACTG
This sequence comes from Artocarpus heterophyllus, assembly GCA_025403435.1. NCBI lineage: Eukaryota > Viridiplantae > Streptophyta > Magnoliopsida > Rosales > Moraceae > Artocarpus > Artocarpus heterophyllus. The sequence continues at coordinate 14,196,955 of CM046346.1, forward strand.
CAACGCAAAATCATAATCCTCCATATACTCTATCCATCTACGCTGCCTCAGATTAAGATCCCTCTGAGTGAACAGATACCTCAAACTCTTATGATCGGAGAAGACTTGAAACGACGCTCCATACAAATAACACCTTCAAATCTTCAGCGCGTGAATCACTGCCGCGAGCTCCAAATCATGAGTAGGATAATTTCGCTTGTGAGGTCGTAGATGTCTCGATCCATACGCAACCACACGTCCACGCTGCATTAACACGCACCCAAGTCTGCGTCCTGAAGCATCTGCGTAAACCTCATACGGCTCGTCATTGCTAGGAATAACCAACACTGGAGCTGAAGTCAACTGGTTCTTCAATTCCTGAAAAGCAAGCTCACATTCTTCACCCCACTCAAACCTGACATTTTTCTTAATCAATCTCGTCAACGGAGCTGCAATCTTTGAAAAATCTTTTACAAATTTCCTGTAATAACCAGCAAGACCTAAGAAGCTGCGAATCTCTGCTACAGTCCTTGGTCGTTCCTATTTCACTATGGCTTCAATCTTGGACGAATCCACAGAAATACCATGCTCCGAGATGACATGACCTAGAAACTTCACCTTAGTCAACCAAAACTCACACTTTTCCCTCTTGGCATACAACTGGTGCTCCCGCAGAGTCTAAAGCACGATCCGGAGATGCTGCTTATGCTCTTCCCAAGTCTTAGAATACACAAGAATGTCATCGATGAACACGATCATGAACTGATCTAGATACGGCCTAAATATCCTGTTCAACAAATCCATGAAAGCTATCGAAGCATTCATCAACCCAAACGACATAACCAGAAACTCAAAATGTCCATACCGGGTCCTAAAAGCTGTCTTGAGAATATCCTCTTCCTTAATCCTGAGCTGATGGTACCCTGAACGTAAATCAATCTTTGAGAAGTATCGCGAACCTCCTAACTGATCAAACAATTCATCAATCCTAGGCAAGGGATACTTATTCTTCACTGCAACACGATTCAGTTGTCGATAATCCACACACAACCTGAGAGTCCCATCATGTTTCTTAGCAAACAAAACCGGTGCTCCCCACAGAGATGTACTATTCTGAATATACCCTTTATCAGCAAGCTCCTGAAGTTGCTCCCTCAATTCTTTCATTTCTGCTGGCGCCATCCGATAAGGTGCCATAGAAATCGGTGCTGTCCCCAGAAACAACTCAATACCAAACTCGATTTTTCGATGTGGTGGTAATCCTGGCAACTCGTCGGGGAAGACATCCTTGAACTCATCAACCACCGAAATCGCTACACTTCCTCTCAAAACATAGGGCTCACACTCTAGATTCGCAAGAAAGCACAACAAACCAGATTTCTTCGCCCTCTTAGACACGACTTCATGAGACGCTCACTCATTAACCAATCACCACCACCCTAGTAAGTGATCATCGTCCCCCTATTAGATACTAGGGTTACTTTTCTAAGTTGGCAGTCCACAATTGCATTATACCTGGACAACCAGTCCATTCTTAGAATTACATTATATGAACTCATGTGGAGTATAATCAAATCACTTTCCAAAATCTCATCCCCAATCTTTATTTTATAAAATTTACATACACAATTCACACACACCCGCCCCAAGGGAGAAGTTATAACTAGGGGTTTATTAAACTCTTCTATATCTAATCCCAAGGCATGTACAAAAGAACTCGAAATGAGAGAATGAGAGGCACCTGTAACAAATAAAACGCAAGCTAAAGATCAAGAAACTAAGATCGTACCATTGACAACCGTGTTACCAACATGAGAATCTAGACCTCCAGATGCCATTGCATGAACCTACACTGGTGCCTTTTCTTTTCCTCTACCAACATTGCTGGGTCTAGGATTATCCTACCGATGCTGCTGGGATGAAGACGACTGCACATTGGCTGCACTTGGCACTCGATACTGAGGGATGCTACGCTGGAAATGCTGCGGCTGCTGCCCTCGTATCGGATACGAAAACTGCTGAGGGGAGAACTGAGGATACTGCAATTGCGGGTACTGCTGAGGCGGAGGTAGGGTCTGAGGCTGAGACTGACGACTGGCATCCTCCCCGGTCTGAGATCCAAGATGAGCACTCCTGATCGGGCAATTCCTCTTGATGTGTCCGGGCTGCTTACAAAAATGACAATGGAAACTGTAGGGATTGTTGCACCCGCTACCAGATGAGTTGCTGCTACGACTGTTTGCGCCACCCTACTTGCTCTTTCCTGGAGTTGGACGACTACTGGTGCTCTTCCTACCGCTCCTTTGCGATCCTCCTGAAGCCTTTGCTCGATCCTCACAATACTGTGCATAATCATTTTCCACTGATATTGCTGACGACACAAGCTCTCAAAAACTCCTAAGTCGCAGAGCAACCAACTGTCGCCAAATAGGAGCCTTGAGCCCTTCCTGAAACTTAATGCACTTCTTACGCTCCAATGCCACAGCTGATGGAGCAAACTTGGCCAACTCATTAAATCTTGCCTCATATTCTCGAACTAACAAATCACCCTGCTGCAACCTGTAGAACTCAGCTACCTTCTGATCTCTATACCCCTGTAAAAAATAATCGATCATTAAACAGCTCCTCGAATCTGTCCCAACTGATATCGCCACCACGTTCTAAACGCTTAGCTTGTTTCCACCAAGTATTAGCACCACCCTCCAACTTATATGCAACAAGTTTCACACGGTACTCATCAGGCACACCAAGGGTATTCAAATGCTTCACGATCGAATCTAACCAATATTATGCCAACTGCGGATCCCCATTACCATCAAAAGTCAGAATAGACGCACGTTGGAATTCCTTAAAATATGTATGCCGACGACCAATATCAGAATCCTCTAGTCTAGCCCTGGCTGCCATCTGCCGGAAAGCCGCAAACATAGACCTCATCATGCCCTCATCGTTTTTGAACTCCGTGTCAGCTATCGAACGGCGTCTAGGTGCCATTCTCTCACTTCTGAAACAAAATTTTGGACTATCAGAGGTATTTCATTGTCAAACCTATGTGTGCACAATTTTCAAGGTTCATAACCTTGAGCTATGATACTATTCTGTCACGCCTTGGAGTACGAGAGGTGATGTGACAAATTATTTAAATTAATTAAAAGAGAATTTAATTAAAATCAAGAGCTTTAGGGGTTCAATTAAATAATATAACGTGAAAGTTTCAGAAAAAACCATTGCATGAAAAGTAAATAATAAATGTAGCGAGTATAGGTCCCACTGACCCACAACTTGTACACACACATGGTACTGACAATATAATAATACAACTACAGTCCAAGCGCAAAGAAAATTAAAAACATTACATGCCTTTTTTAATTTATACAAACAATCTAATAAATCCTTCTACTGCTCCTGAGTTCGGTCCGTTGAATCCTCTTCGAACCTAAATGGGAAGCCACCTATAAGGGGGGGAAATTTGAAAATCGAGAAAATATGAGCGAAAGGCTCAGTAGGACAGTATTTTACAAATTATTTAAAAGAAACATTAATTAAATAAATAAATTTAAATGAAACCGTTCTTACCCAAAACAATTCACTCAGACAACCAGAATTATCATTTTCTTTTCTTAGGCAAACCATAAGGATATTACCACCGTAGTGGCCCAGCTGGGTTTCGGGACCTACCCCCAAGGTCGATCGCTACACGACCTGATCTCTGATATGGCATCATGCCTTTGTGTTTATTTTCATCATCATTCAAAACCCATTTACTGAGTATTGTTATTTACATTTATTATAAAGTTCATTTCAGTTCACGGTATATTAAAATATAACCGATAAATTCATTTTCAAAGCCAACTCATTTTGAAACTAGGCTACCAAGAAATGGGGTAGAAGTCTTACCTCGATACTCGTGCCGGTGCCCTACACCGTAATCTCGGTCCACTATACGTTAGCTCCGCGGAACCACGAACGATCCTAGATACACACTAAGTCGATCAATATCTAGTTCGAGACATTCTATGTTACTAAACCATTTCATGATGTCATAGTGTGTCATTTGTATCTTTAAAATCATTTTATAAGGTTGGAATTTAAATCGGGGTTCAAAACAGTGAAAACGGTTGAAAAATCATAAAATTTTCCATGCTCGGTCGGCCTGCCGGACTCCTTGCTTCGGCCAGCCAAACTGTGCAGTTCGGCCTGCCGAAAACGAGGTCCGGTCGGCCGGACATTCCTCAGGTTCGGCCTGTCGAACGGTACAGTCCGGCCTGCCGAACACGTAGTTCGGCCTGTCGAACTAGGAAAACCCAAAAATTTCAGTCACGGGTTTTCGATCCCCCAAAATCCAAATCTTGATTTTAACCTGTTCTTCTCAAATCTCAAGCATGAAAAACATTCATAGATGATAGAAAAACATGCTAGAACACTTTTGAACTCATTTAAATAAGATTTAAACTCAAAAATCTGAAAATGGGAAAATGAGGAGAAAAATGAAAAATCTTGAATCCAATCCATTTTTCTTCAATTTAAGCTTAGATTCTAGTTGTTCTAAGTTCATTTAACTCAAATCAAAGGTTTTCTAAGCTTAAACCAACTTAAATCTCAAAAATGCATGAAATTGAAAATTTTGGAAAAAGTTTAAAAATTTCAAAACTAACCTCGAATCGAAGCTTCAATCTGCGTTCTCGGTTGCCAAATCACGTTCCTGAGCTTCCTCCTTGCTAACACGAAGCTTGGACTCGAATTTTGTTTCAAAAATTTGAGAGAGAATTAAGAGAGAACGAGAGAAACCGAGAGAGAGGAAGAGAGAGTAGGCTCACCGGCAAGAGAGAGAGGAGAGAGAGAGTGAGGGCTGAGTGTGAAGAGAGAGGGAGAGGTGAGAGAATAAATAGAGAGAAACGGTGGGCGGTTTTACTGTGCGTAAACCAAATGCCACCCATGGTTTTGTAAAACGAAATATTTTTAACATTTTACAAATTGTTGTGTTTTAAAACTCAAAATTGTTGGAAACAAAGTGCGCAGCGGAATTTTAAAAATTTTTCATCAGAGTAATTTCTAAAACACAAGTTTGACATGTTATATGTATAAATTAGATAGATCTTACTAATCTTTGTATGAAGATCCTCCACAGCTTATGAAGAGAAGTAACGTTCCAAAAGAGCCTCAACCAACTGGTCTTCTTTGCTATTCTCTATCCACAACCGGAGTGAGTGTGGGCTCACACGTACAGCTCTTCCACCGGTGACTTTCCTTCCAACCAATAGAGAGAACCCAAAGCTAGTGCTGGTGATTTGTGAACAAAAGCTCTCAGGGAGTTTTTAGATGCTCACTAGAAGAGTATCACTCTTAATCTCTCAAATTGATCTGAGTAAATCATAAGACTCACTCCCTTTATATAGCTATTGGTCCTGGGGTCAGTCTGTATCAGATTAGGTCTCAAAAACTCAAAACAGAATCAAGTTTGGATCAATATCTGATAAGATCCGCGTAAAAACGCGTAATCTTATCTTCCGCTGATCGGCAGGCCGAACAGGCCAGTTCGACAGGCCGAACTCCCGAGAAAAATCTCCGCGAATCTTTTATTTTCCACTCGAGATTCTAAAGGATAAAGTCTCAGTTTTGATTCAAATAACCCAATAGAGAAGTTATCTGATCAAAACAAACTTTATCAAGATAATCTCTAAGAAAATAAATCAATTCACAATAATTCTACAAGTTTATCTTGTTCTAATTTGTCCAAAATTAAAACAACCGATAAACATATAAGAATTATCCGATCGCAATAATTCAACAAGTTTATCTTGAACTAATTTCTTACAAAATTAATTCAACCGATAAACAGACATGAATTATTTGATTCATACAAATTTTAAACCAATCCGATAAATCCGACATAAGTCACCAATTATTGAAAAAACACGCGGTGTCGTTATAGGATTTTGTGAGCTAGCAAAGGGGACCAAAATGGACCTATAAAGTTTAAGCTCATGATAATTATGAAACCTAATATCCCAGATATACATTTCACAATTATCAACTCCAACGCTACTCCACTACAAGCTTGGAGTTACACTCTCGAACTTTATAGAATTATGAAGCTCGTGTAGCTAAGTCTCCATGTCATAACATAGTGTATCGTATCCCCATATGATAATCCATAATCGGCTTAAGGACAAGTTTTGTCTTACCTTCCCGATTATTTTTATCTTACGTTCCATTGTCTTACCATTAAAAAACTTACCATCCAAAGATAGTATACTATTCGGTTACACCTATGTATCCAAATGGTTGAGCGCTTCAGTTTTCTAATTACAGGACAACGCATATAAGAGGATATCATTACTCCTAAAGAGGAGCTATGGATTCCATATCTATGAATAACAAGTCTACGCTATCAAGAGTCATGCCTCCAACGTATCGGCATGCATACCACTATAGAGATGTGAGAGTCACCTATTGGTACATCAAAAGACACAATTCGAGACAACGGGCCTATTATTCATCTCAGGATTAAGATACAATACAAATGACTGTCTAAAGTGAATCGATTTGCCAAGACAGAATTATTAATCTAAATCAATTTACTTTATGTCCCGATCCAACACATCGTCACCTATGACAACGTGCCAATGTTTCTATTCACGGAGTCCAACTCCAATGGTCAAGACAAACCATCTCCCAAAAGGGATATAGACAACATAACAATCTTTACATGAATAAAGCGCCCAACTTTATTCCCTCGATTGCGGATCATATGTTTTTAGACCATCACCTTAAGAATCGTGTCTTCCGCATAATCAGTCCATCATATGCCCAATTCTTAAGGTTTAGACTAACAGTCTCAGACTACTGTTTGCTTATCATACATTCAACAAATATGAATGTAAAGAGGACAAGATTTGGTATGTATAAATGAATAAATTCTTTATTGATAAAAATGTCTCCAAAAATGTATTACATTTTTACTCCTTAGGGCATACATGTCTAACAAAAACATCATTTTAAAACAATAAGAAATCATTTGAATTTATCAAATTAACAAAACAACCAAAAATTCAAAATTCAACTAAGAAATCAAATTAATGTTGAAACATTAATTATGGCACACTAATTCATCACTTTACATTACAATAACATTAAATAAATTTCGGGGCGTTACAGTACTTTTTAAACTAGGTCTCACTGTTATATTAATAGAGAGATTATAACCTATGGGGTTAAATATGATTGTTCTTATAGAATATAAACAAAGAGCTATATATGGTGAGGATAGACAACCATCCTATCTTAACTTTTATTTTTTAAAAATTCTATATGAATATTTTGTTGAAATTTATAGTTTGTCTCATCCTAACCTATAAATATATATCCGTCCCTCCTCACTTGTTTTTATGGCTCCGCTCCAAGATATAACGGTGGGAGGCTTCATATGTATAGGATGATTTGGAAATTGATCGGTGGATGGGGAAAGGAAGGAAGGCAGATGGTGAAGAGAGGAAGGAAAAAATTAGGTTGTGAGGTTAAGGACAGGTATTAGCCCAGATACTATATAAGATCTAGGATATAAAAAAATAACAACACAACTTTTCCACTGATGAGAATATATTATGCATATAATTACATGAAGAGTTTGAATTTGAACCTTATACTAATCTACTATCAAGAAACTAGGGATAAGCCAAATTAAATTATTATAAGATAAATGCAAACTTTTAAATTAAATAATTTATTTATTGTTGTGAACGGTGTATCCTAAGTCGGTTGCAAGATCAGAAGGAGACACATTTTCCTAAATAAAGATTTAAATCTTTACTTAACCAAAACTCTCGATAAAAAGAGTGTTAACTTAAGAAGTGTTTCTCAGCGTTCAGGCAGCCCAACAATGAAAAGTTCAACTTCACACACCAGTATTCAATCTATCCTCTTCGAATCTGGAGTTCAGGACTTCTTTTCTATGGTCTCTTTTCCTTAAACTTCAGCCCTCTTTAAGCTCTCTTCTAGGGAATTTGCTTAGTCTAGTAACAAGTCTCGATAAGCTGTCAGGTCATTAATTAAAGGCCAAGCCATGGTTGATCTCTTGGCAAGCCATTCGCTGCCCCCTTCTCAACCTTTACTGATTTCGGAAAGAGTGGCTTGAGAAGGAGAGTCTCACTGGCTGTTTACAAAACGGCACGCAAGGAGCAAAGATGAACCGGCTTGTGGGGAAATAAATAATATGAATTGGAGAGTGAGTCCAAATGAATGCTCCTACTCCTAACAGTTCTATATCCAATTCATTAAGGATAAGGAAGAAGGAGAGAACAGCTACTAAGAGTTATAAGAGCCATATTTCTCGCTTGTTTAGTTTTGCTTCGGCTTCGCCGTCGGTATCTTGCTAGCGCCGTCTATGTTCGCTAGGATTACTATCCCACCAAAATGTTTTCTTAATTACCTATGGCTTCTATTCTTCGGAGCCCTTTTCTCACGTAGATATCTTTACGTAGTTGATGAGGTGCAATGCTGCTTTTAAATATTTAGGGGCAAGTGACACAATGTTTTAAAAAAATACTAGCAGATTTAAAAAATCTAAAACTTCAAAAATTAAAATTGAATTACCGAGTCCAAATGTTTTTGTTTTTATAATTTTTTTTATCATATTCGTTTGTTTTATTATTTTTTTACCTTTTTATCTCTTTAAATATCTCATGTTTCCTCTTCAAAAATAATATCTCATGTTCCATAATTGGTGCTACATTCTGTTTAAAAAACAGATGTTGCATGTGTCATCAAAATCAGGGTAAATAGATCTCTAAACGTAAACTTGGTAGATTCAAAATGAGATAAGTGAATATCCTTAATAATAATTATAAACTTCTTTCTCTTATATTTTTTTTTCCTATGCTTTTGGTTTTCTTTTCCTCTATCAGATAGTGTAAAACTTGTTAAAGTATTCTTATGTCTGCTACCACACCCAAGTCCTCGTTGGTGATAATGAGTTCACATCAATTTAAAGACTAGAGCTGTAAACGTAGGATACCCGACCCAACCCGACCTATGAGGACTGTGAAAGAAAATGGGATGGGTCGGGCTAGACCACCAACGAGAAAATTAGGCCCCAGCTTGGTGGGCTTTTATATGAATTGGGCCGACCTGTATGTTTTTTTTTTTCTTTCTTTAAGAACTATAATAAATGCCGCTTTTTCAAACGAAAGTGTAGCAAAGAGCATATTGTGAAAATTTTCATGGTAAATATTATATTTATAGTATAAATAATATATTTGTCTTTTTATTTATAGTGTAAATAATACTTATTTATATAATAATTAAATTTGAAGTGCAAATAATTTATTTACCCTCATTTACATTTTAAATAATTCTTATTTACACAGTAAATAAATTATTTATATTGTAAATCTTACATTTACAGTAAATATTTTTAAAACCTACTATTTACTTCAAAAAATTCTAAAAATCTACAATTTTCTTGAACTTTCAACCTGTACATTTTACATAAAAATATTGAAAAAGGTTTGTTTGAGCTAAGCATAGGCCTTTAGCCCATGCAATCTGCGGTTGACTTGATTTGGATGCTTGAGCTAAACCGGTCCAATTTGAGTCTCTCTACAAAACAGGCACCAAGCTAAATAGACAGGTTAGGGTCCAACCCATTTTGGTCTGATCTATTTTAACAGCTTCAAAAGGCTATAAAGTACAAAACTTGAACAAATGGATCATTCATAATTTACGTTTAAAGAAATACAAGAACATGTTTATGTAAGCTAATTCTTACTTTTACCTTTCGTTTCATATTATCAAAAAACTCAAAACTAAATCTTATAATTTTTAAAACATAATATTGAAAGAACACCATGTCTAGACAGAAAAGAAAAAAGAAAAAAGAAAAAAAAGCAAGTGACTGAGAGAAATAGGCAAGCATTCCTGGCTAAAGGCTCGATGGTGCACCAAGCCTTTGGTCACCAAAATAGGAGCTTACCTTTAGATGTTAAGGAAGGGTTTCATGACACCTGTATAATAGGAAGTTGTCTGATCCAATCTAAGGTAGGGATGTGGTCACCATTGGTCATGACGCAATTTCAAGTATGTCATTTTCATCTCGACTCTCTTTGAAGTTTTTGTTATGGAGGAGGAGTGAAGCCATATTGTAGTTCATTCATTGGCCATCTTTCCCTTCGTTGATGAGTGTTTGTCAACCACCCACTATTTATCTTGTCTTCTCTCATTGGCATTGAGGAGCCCCATTCTTCTTGGTGTTTTGACCTTCATGCTTGTGGATTTTTGTGTCTTTTTTGTTTATAATAACAAGAATTACTAACACTAGTGGCCTCTAAATTTTAGGGTTTCTCTCACTTTACCCTCTAAACTTTAAAATTTATCACTTTACTACCTAAACTTTTAAAACTCCTCACTTTGCCCCCTGAATTTTAAAAATCCTTATTTTACCCTAAAACATTCAAAGCTCCTCACTTTATCTTCTAAATTTCTGAATTTCCATTTAAATAGGCAAAAGTAAGTCCACATGATAAACATATGTTTCACCTGTAAGGCCAAAAATGAAATTTTATCATTCTTAAGTCTTGTTTCATGTTTACACTCTCACTCGACTCTTTTATTTTTTTAATCTGAATTCTCATTTAGGAAAGGTTTGCCTATATATTTTTTCTCATTTTTAAGGCTAACTCATTTAATAAATCGATGTTATTCATCAATATTTAAATTTAAATACTAAAGAAGATGAGTTACGCATTAAAGTTGAGGAGATATCAACAAACAATATCAAGAAGAAATGTACGTACAAGCTCTTCTTAAATGAGAGCAAATTAAAAATGTTAAATGAGAATGTAAACGTAAAACAAAACCTGTCTCATTGTTGTCCATACAGGTGACTAATGTGTGAATTACATAGGCTAAATTTTGTCTATTTGAACAGAAAATCAGAAAATAGGAGACAAATTGAGGAGCTTTAAAAGAAAGGCAAAATAGTAATTTTAAAATTTATGGGGCAAAATGAGGAGTTTTGAAAGTTCAGGGACAAACTAGTGATTTTTAAAGTTTAAGGGACAAAGTGAGGGAGACCTTAAAGTTTATGAGCCATCAATGTTAATAACCTCAATAACAATTGTTTTTACCTTGATAATTTGTGTTAGTTTGGTCAGTTTTTTCATTTCCAAGATCTGTTTCTTTGTAGTTTTTTGTGTGGGCTTAATACTACAGGTTTTTTAATAGGTTGGTTGGTTTTTCAATTGATTGTAGGGGATCTTTTAAAGAGCTATGTGTGTGCATGATCTTTTGTTTATCTTATTGAAGTGTTTTACGTTTGTGGAACTCGGTACATATTATTTTCCTCAAGCTTCTTTCAAATTTATTATTTAAATTTGTTTTTGGTTGATGTCTCTCATGTTGGCTTTTGTATTGTCTTTCATGCTTTAAAATACATTTTCTCTTTAAAACAAATGATAAAACACAATTCACTTTTTTATTAAACTCTTTGAACTTTAGGCTTATTTGCAACGTAGTCTTTGAACTTTTTTTTTAATAGTAATTGAGTCCTTAAACTAGTGATGCAAGAACAGGCCGGCCTGTTCTCCTTAGGCCTACGAGGACCGCGGGCTGGGTCGGCCCGACCCACCAATTTTGTAGCCGGGTCGGGCCGGCCCATATTAAAATTACCTTGGCCCGGCTCAGCCCACGGGCCAATTTTACATGGGCTGTGCCGGGCCATGTAGGGCCGTGCTGTGGTCCTTAAATGGGCCAGCCCATCTTGGCCCATCATGGGTTTAAATGGGCTGACCCATCTAAGCATATAATTTTAAATTTTTTTATTTTTATTTTTTATTTTTGAATTTTTAAACAAGTTAACAAATATGAAAGTTTGAATAGTCAAGGGAAATATAAAAAGAGATATTTTATTTATGATTGCCTCATTAAAAACCCTTCCAAAGAAAACCCAGTGGGACAAAACCTTAGTAAGAAAAAAAAGAGTACAATCAGGATAATTATACATAAGATATTACAAAATTACTAAAAAAAAAAACATAAAAGATATTGTTCATTGTGGGCTGGGATGGGTCAACCCATTATGGGCCTAGATGGGCCAGCCTGGCCTAGCCCACCAATATTTATGGCCACGGCCCGACCCATCATTGTAGCAGGACGGGCCCAGGCCGGCCCACGGACCCCAGCCCATTGTTGCATCTCTACCTTAAACTTAGTTAAGTGTATCAATTAAGTCTTTAATAACAATTATTATTAAAATTAAGAGGAAAAACGATCACATGAAATGCACATGATCTATTTAAAAGGAAAAAAAGGTAAAATTAGCATTATAATTATTAAAATATACATATAAACTAACAAACTTGTTAAAAAATCTTTAACAATGATTTTTTTTTTTTTTTGCATAAAATTGAACGATTTGATTCTTATTAGAAGTAAATAAGATGCATATGTGTTCTAAATGGGTCATATGCATCTTACGTAATCATTTTCTAACCTAATTTTTAAAAAAGTTTATGATTAGAACTTAATTACCACACTTTAAGTTTAAAACTCAATTGCTATATATATAAAAAAGTTTTAGGACCATATTACAAAAAAAAAAAAAAAACAAAAAGTTTAAGAAACAAATGTGTCAAAAAAACCCTAAAAAATGAATTTAAAATTCTTAATAAAAAATCCTAATTGTAACAAAAAAAAGCAAAAAATTTGAACAAATTTATATGCACATTCTTCCTGATTTTTCTCTCATTGTTATTTAATTAAAATTTGTTTTAATCTGCCTTCCCACAACAAAAACTTGATAAAAATTTGTTTAAGAAAATAAGAGTTTATAAATTACTTAAATTACTTTTCTAAAAATAAATAGCAGAAAACCAATTAAATTTAATTCAAACAAAAGTAAAAGCTTCTAATACTTTTCCTTCACCATCTTAGAAAATGTTTGGCAATGTTATTTAAAAAATATGGTTCTAATATGTATAGTTTTTTCATGCTATAATATAATGCAATGGTCACAATGTAAAGACTTGACTTTTTGGTTCCACCGTCGTTGCCGAGAACGCTCTTAAAATAGCACGAGCGTAATTTAGTCATTTCGAAAAAACAACAGAAGTTTCATTCGGCGGCCGGTGGAAGCGGCGGAAGGCGGTAGACAGCTGGTGTGAACGGCGTTGACCCTCTGCCCTATGCCACTCTGCCACGTAACTTCTCGAGACTGCTATCTTTTTCCTCTCAGCAACTTATTTTGATCCTACGGTCGAACCCTAGCTTTTTAGATCCAACGGTCTTGATTTTCCCATTCGAGTTTTAAAGGCGGTGGACCCCTACTAAGAGAGAAGTTTACGTTATACGATGAAAAAAGCTAACAGTCAAATTGAGGCCTTTCTCGTAATTTCACAGTGGCGACCAATTGTGTGTCTTTCTTCTCTTTTTTCCCTTTATTCCTTATTCGCTTTTTTGCTCAGACAACACTATTTAGGGAGACATGCTTGTTCATTAGCGACAGGGACAGAGAGAGAAAGTTAGAGAGAGAGGAATCGGTGGGGGAGACAGTCTAGCTGGCGATTGGCGGTTCATCGTGACCGTCAAATCTTCCGCGTCTCCGATCACGGCCGTTGACCACCGAATGCCCTGATCTCCTCTCCCGCCTCGGTTCTCTCTGGTCTCCGAACAGTGAGCTTCTTTTCTAGCGGGTGATTCAGTGAAAATTGCCTTTTGTTTTCAATTCCGATTCTTCGAAATTTGAAATTGAATTTCAATGTTTTTTGTTTCTGCGGCGTTGTTCAGTGGATTTGATTCTTCCATGATCGCATGTTTTGATTTTCTTGATCTCTTTTTTTCTTTCTCTCTTCGTTTATTTTTCCTTTTTATTTTCAAAATTTCACTGTGGTTTGATTCAAAATTTCCTTCTTTTTTTCCTTTATTCGTTATTGTAATGAAATTGACTAAAATTTGAAAATTTTCAGCTAATTTGATGTTCAGTTGAATTTGAGATCATTTGGCCAGCTTTCTTTCTTTTTTTCGTTTTCATTCTTAGGAAATTTTCTAAATTTAGGAGATGAAATTGTGAGGAAGATCATTTTGTTTTAATAAAATTAGTAGATTACTTCAAATGATGGTAAATTAATAATAAGTAAAGTGTCACTTGTAATTGGCAAGTTGTGTCTCCATCGTCCCGATCTTGTTTCAAAATCTCTATAAACAGTTTCTTTCCTTCCAATCTTCCGTTATAATTTCGTAACAACCTTGTTTGTAGTTGTTTCTTTAATATGAAATTGCATCCATGTGATTTTAATGTGGTTTAATAAAAGTTTGACACGTGATCTATTATCGTTGTGGTTAATGTTGTTTGGTTTCAAATGATTTGATTTTATTTCATCTTTTATTGCTAAAAGTTAACGGTGTCTAGTTAGAGGTAGTTATGAATCATAATATTGCTCTAGTGCTTCTTATGCGCGTAATGACACCTTCCACACTTTTTTGTAGCGGATGTAGGCTCCGTTGAATCATGTAACACGGTCACCTGAGCTCCCGAATGAAGCAGGTTTGCATTGTATTTCGTGTCACCGTTTCTACTGACAACTTTTAGGTTATGATTCGACAATGCTAGGTTAGTTGATGATTGGTTGGACTTGCTTTATCTCTCTCATTCAATTGAGAGAGAGAAAAGGTCTCTGCCCTGCCGTCACCTCTGCGCGACAGTTGGAACCAATTGATTTTCGTCTTCCATGTCTGCAACGTTGGATACCCCTGCTCCCACAAGTATGGCCATCGCAGTCGTCAATTGGGCTCACAATGGTGAGCAAAATAATGGACACACGAGTGGAAATCTTTCGGGGAGGAGGCGAGTCTTTGTGCAGACCGAGACTGGCTGTGTTTTGGGAATGGAGTTGGAAAGGGGTGACAATGCCCATACTGTAAAGAGGAGACTGCAGCTCGCCCTAAATATACCTACTCAGGAGAGCTCATTGACATTTGGGGATCTTGTTTTAAACAATGATCTTAGTGCTGTCCGAAATGATTCCCCGTTACTTCTTACTAGGAATGTCATGCACCGAAGCTCATCTACACCTTGCCTCTCTCCTACCGGGAACAATCCCCATCATCAGAGGGATCAAAGCGAGCTGATACAGATTTTAGGTGGTACTCGCTTTCTTGGAAGTAAAGAACTGGTTAAGGACATTGTAATGGCCATAAAGAATGGTGTTGATCCAATTCCTGTTCAGAGTGGGCTTGGAGGTGGATACTTTTTTAGGAACAGCAGGGGTGAGACCGTTGCTATTGTGAAGCCAACGGATGAGGAGCCCTTTGCACCAAACAACCCGAAAGGCTTTGTAGGAAAAGCTCTTGGACAGCCAGGCCTGAAACCTTCGGTCAGAGTTGGGGAGACGGGCTTTAGGGAAGTGGCTGCTTACCTTTTGGATTTCGATCACTTTGCCAATGTACCTCTAACTGTTCTTGTAAAGGTTACACACTCTGTGTTCAATGTAAATGATGGAGTCAATGCAAACAATCTTCAGGATAAGAAGAAGGTTAGCAAGATAGCCTCTCTCCAACAGTTCATTCCCCATGACTTTGATGCCGGCGACTATGGGACCTCAAGTTTTCCCGTTTCGGCTGTTCATAGGATAGGTATTTTAGATATTAGAATTTTTAACACCGACAGGCATGCAGGGAACCTCTTGGTTAGGAAGCTTGATGGAGTTGGGAGGTTTGATCAGGTAGAGCTCATACCAATTGATCATGGCCTTTGCTTACCAGAGAGCCTGGAAGATCCGTATTTTGAATGGATTCACTGGCCACAAGCATCAATTCCTTTCTCTGAGGATGAGCTCGAGTACATAAACAAGCTAGATCCAATTCGTGATTCTGAGAGGCTACAGATGGAGCTGCCCATGATCAGGGAAGCATGTCTTCGTGTTCTTGTCCTCTGCACAGTGTTTCTCAAGGAAGCAGTTGCTTTTGGACTATGTCTTGCCGAGATCGGTCAAATGATGAGTAGAGAGTTCCAAGGGCGAGAGGACCATCCAAGCGAGCTTGAGGTTGTGTGCCTTGAGGCAAGGAGGATCATAGCAGATTGTAACATGTCAAGCCTCGAGTCTCAGAGAGCAGATGAAGAGTTTGTGTTTGACATAGATAGTGAGGATGCATTTCATTGCAAGTTCAAAGGTGCGAACAGTCGGTTCATGCTCTCTAAGCTGGATGAAGATTTGGAAGACAATGATGAAGCTTATGTGGATGAGACGCCAGCCAAGGCAAAAGGGTTCACTGATTCTTGGCCAAACTGGATAAAGACTGCTTCGAAGTCATCCATGTCCGATGCGGACAAGAGAAGCCTAGGATCCAGTTTTAGAATGGGTTCCTTTTCCGGGGTTCGAAGAAGTGCTAATGAGCAGCTGCCTACCACAAGGAGCTATGTGAAGCTTGCTGATATGAGCAAGGAAGAGTGGATGATGTTTCTTGACAAGTTCAAGGAGCTTCTTTACCCTGCCTTTGCAAAACGAAGCTCTGCTACTGCTGAGCAGAGACGGAAACTGAGGCTTGGAACTTCATGCCGGTTTTGAATAATTTGACTCTCCGTTGGTCTAAATGAGTAATGGACAAGGCGGACATTTTAGTTGGTAGAAAGTTGGGTTTTCTAGTGCTGTAGTGCGTTAAAATAAATCCTCTGCTTTGGAAATATATTCCCGATAGTGTACAATATTCTTACTTGGATTTGCTGAGTGGACGACTGCGTTTTCAATTTTCATTGATTTCACACTTGGTTGCGCTTAGAATTACGTGTGTTCGTTAAAAGCAACCAGAACAGGGCTTAGAGAAAAAAGTGACTGAATGTGAAACAAAATAAATAAATAATTAAGATGCTTGGTCATCGAAAGCTAGCCATTCAAGGTAGGTAGCATTTTTATAATAGGTTATTTATTTCATTATATCTTGTTTTTTAGGTATATTTAACCATTATACGTTCGTATTGTGTTTTAGGTTTACTTACACATTATATGTTCGTTTTTTATGTTGTTAATTGTATACTTATAAATTAGATCTAATAAACAAAATTACACTTTTTTTTAGACAACCTTTACTTTTGATATAAAAAATTACTCAAAATACCTTAAAATAAAAAATACTAAAATTTTAATACTTCAAAATGTTACACCTCAAAAAGGGTTTTTTTTTTTGTGTTTTTATTTTTGTTTTCTTCTAATTGTAAAAAGTGTATTTATTTTTTTTCTCTTTTACTTGTAATTTAGACATTGTAAAAATCAAAACCAGTTATTGACTGAATTAACATATAGATTTGTATATTATATCTTATATAAACGCATACATTTGATAAAATCAAAAACCTATTTATAAATAAACCTAAAACACAAGCATAAAAAGGTAAATATTCATTTTATAATTCCAAAAAAAAGTGTCAATCCATGCATACCATTGCTGACATCGGAGTTTCAGTCTCAATTTTACACTGAATTTCTGCTTATGACCATCGGTTAATTAATCTGCTACCTTCTTGTTTGAACTACAAGCGTAACCTACAAAAGAGAAGCAACAAAAATAGGTAATAAAACCTCATCATCTTCATGCATGTACCCCCAAAAAGAAAAAGTGAGAGAGAGCTTGAGGGCATTGGCATAGTGGTGTTCAACACCAGACACAAATAGTGTTTCTGTGGTGCTAAACACGAGAATGCCGCCAAGCAGAGATAATATATTATAACAGGCAAAAGGCAAAAAGCCATACATGAATGAAGACCTAAACTTAAGTTTGCACAGCCTATTTTATCAAACATAATTGAATTGACGACATCTTTTACAAAACTGTTAAAGCATTGTTGGCAAGACGTGGGCATGAGATTGGACCTAGGCATCTGCTCAGAAAGTTCCTTGTGGGAACATTCAAAACTTGAGGAAGAATAGGCGCCATACTTTTTGCGGTGCTCTAGACCGCAGGCAGCCAAAATGGTGTGCGTGGCAGCGCTTGCGATTCCCTTGAACGCGGCAACGCAAGCGTATAAGAAAAGAGTGTATGATGATAATAGAATCATTGCAACAGAATAACCTAACACGATTTCATAGAAAAGAAAAAGAAAAAGAACACGAAGAATAAGAATCTACAACAGTAAGGAATAATTGTATTAAGGCCTTGGAATTTTTCGTCTGATGTTGATGGTAAAGAAAAATATTATAGAACTTTGAATCTTGAATAGGACATCTAAATGTGGTATAACAGAAATTGAAAACCTTTTTTGATGCAACTTCACCCACAACTCATCCACTCCAGCATTATCTGGATACATATTCTTACGTACAAAATTGAAGCATAATGAACCTTTAAAAAAATTAAGCATAATGATCATACCTAACTGTTTGTCTCTGCTTAGAAGCTTCAAATTTTGCTTGACCAGAGACTGAATTTCAGTTTTCGCATCGTCAGGCTTAATCACATCAGTTTTGACACCAACATTTTTCAATCTGGTACTACCTTTGGGTAAATCCACTTCCAGAGAAGACGCACTTGGCTTTGATTTGGCATCAAAAGAATCAGAGGCATCATGGCTTATTGAACAAGCAGGCTGATTTTGCTCACCAGAAACGTTGAATGAAGCTGCATTTACACTTTTCTTTAATGTCTCTAATCTATTTATTTCACAGGTAATATCTACAACAGAACTAGTCGTCTTGGACAGAGAAGGTTCACGCAATCTAGGAAAACAAGTTGAAAGACTAGAACTACATCCCACTGCTACCTCAGTAAAACCTCTATTCGGCCTTTCCTTCTCTAATTCTGGCAGCTGATTCTTTTTTATCTCCTTCCCAAAAAAATTGTGTTCCAAGGGCTTCTCCCCTGCAGTTTTTCCCACACTGCTATATCCAAGCTGTTGACTCTTTCTTACATGATTAGAACTAACATCAGTTCTTTCTTTCAAACCACTTGCATTGCTAGGAGGCAGTTTGGAGGAATGAAGACTGCCAATCTGTCCACGAGCACAGTGCTTTGATTTTGCAATATCAAACATTTTCCATGCCCCATCAATATCGTTCAAGGAAATACCATCTTCATTTGTCGACTGCAGACTACTTTTAGAGAATGACGTTTCCACTTGACCTGACCTGTCATGCAATACTGTATTATTGTCATGCTTCTGGCTGTAGCAACAAGGCCTGGATGAACCGGGAGAGAAGCTCAATGAACCACTTCGCAAGGCATTCCAATTCGTATGCATTGCTTTTATGCAACTGTGCATATTACGACACCGATCCAACGTTCTTGCACCTGATTCACTAAATTTCTTGGCAACACTCGGAAATGTTCTAGCACCCGGACCGGAAACTTCATCCGCGGCAATGGTTCTCCAGTGAGGAACAGCTGAAGGTAAGACGCTGCTTGAATCTGAAGAAACTCTTGAAGGAGGTTTGTCAATAACTGGACGATGTGGTTCTCGTCTTACAACCTTTGGCAGAGCCTGAAGCATTTAATGAAGATTCAACTCTTGAAGGAGGTATATCAATAACCGGACAATGTGGTTCTCGCCTTACAACGTTTGGCAGAGCCGACACATTTGTTGTAGCCTCATCCTCGTCTTCATTATTTGTTTCGCCAATGCATGTTCAGCCTTTGAAATGGTACAATCATGGCAAAACCAATCACCTTCAGGTACAGTAAAACCCAAGCCCCACACAGTAAGTATGAGCAGCTGAATCACAGAGATCACAAAGAAGCAGAAGGTGTTCATCTTTTGTGCTATGGCACGCATTACACAAAACCTCAGGCATAAGGATCAAAAGAACCGGTTGTGTTTGCCTGAACATATTGAATATCAAACAATTGAAGCAAATCAAGACAATAAAAATATCGACTTGTACTCTCCATATGGCCATATCAAAGAACAAATTTACAAAGAAAACCATAACCTTAAAACTAATGTCAGCTTATACTACAAATAACTTTTATAGTAAGATTTCCCAGTTAAATATGGGCCAACTAATGTGAAAGTTAAATATTACAATTTTATAAACTCGGTTCAATTCTAGAAAACAATAATGTTCCATTAAAAAAATAATAATCTCTCTCTCACTCTATGTATATAGATACGTATATTATATATATATATATATATATATGCGCGTGTGTGTTTTCTGAGCTGCAATTTTTTTAAAAAAGTTTGGAATGATGGCACCAAATAGTTTGTTCCGATAATTAACCCAAAATTAAAATGGCGATTCTCTAAAGAGAATCATAAGAGAACTCCTGGATTGGGCTGATCATGGGCCAATTACATCCAAGCCCAACTTCATTGCTCGTCTGAAAGACAAATCATGTCATTCGCTTTATCAACACTCCTTTTTAACATTTCAAAACTGCCCTTTTATTCTTTATTTTCCTTTTTCTTTGATTTTCTCAATTTACGTTACCCTCGTTCTTCCCCCTCTCTTCTAAATCTCCCTCTCTCTCCTGCCTGACACTCCTCTCACTCTCTCTATTTCTCGTCTCCTCTGTCTCCTCCTTCGATTCTTTCTTTGTTTCTTCATTTCTCTTCGTTGCAAGAACGACGGCTTTGACAACCGGCAAAATTGAAAGCTGCGACTCTCCGGCAACGATCGAACAACGCGGATTGTTGTGTGAATCTCCAACAACAATCAAATAGGGCGGATCTCGGCGTGAATCTCCACCACTACAATGAAGATATGCACGGCGAGATCTCCAATTCGTAGAGCTATTGGCCATCGCGGTCCTCATCATCTTTGATGATTCAATCTCCTCCGTCAAGATGAAGTTGATCTGCCAATCGCTTCGACGGCGGAGAGGCATAGATCGAACCATGCCACCGTCGAAGTTGGAGATCAAAGACAAAGCAAGCCACCGCTGCGATCGTGGAAGTTGTGGAGGTTCTGAAAGAGCAATTGAGGCAACGGATTATTTTCCTTCCTCTTCTCTGGTAACGCCATTAATAACCACGTGAGCTTTTAGGTTTTTTCTTCTCTCTTTTGATCCTTTATCTTTTTCATCTCCTCTAAAAAAAATAGATCCACTTTCTTTCTCCTTTCTCCCCTTCTTTTCTCTCAAGCCCCAGCGGCAATTCCGACAACCTCTCTCGCCGTGATTCCGATAACCTCGAGTGACTCCAGTGACAAATCTGGCAATTCTCTTTATAATAGTGCCTCCGTCTGCAACTCCAACCTTCCTTCCACGAAAGCACGCGCAACTCCGACGCTTCCATCCATGACTCCAATGCCTCCCTCTATGACTCTAGTGCTCCTCCTCACACGACTTCGGCGACGACGACAGCTTCTCATGATCTAATTTCAGCCTCATGACTCTGGCAAGGAGGCACCCAATCTTCGCGCCATTTTGGCCTTACAATCTTTGCTTATCTTCACTTTCTGCCTTGCATGATAGCTCCAATAAATAGCTCCGACAACCTATTTCTAAAGGAGAGGAAGAGAGAGAAATGAGGAGGGAAACAGAGAAAGAAGGAAAGAGAGAGAAATGGGGAAGAAAGAGGGAGAGAGAAAGGAAGAAAAAAAGTAAAAATAATTTCACATGTTAATAATTAATTATTAATAATTAAATTGGGATTATTTTTATAATTTAACTAGTTAATAAATATGCATTTATATTTTTTTGGCCTTTTTATTAACTTTGTTTTAAACTTAGGCTCTTAATTTCCATTCCATTATAACTTTAGTCTATTTCTCTCATTCTTCCTCGTTTGTTTAATGAAAGTCCAGTTTAGTAGGAAAAAAAAGAGATATTCTCACCGATTTCCACTACTACTAATTTTAAAAACTTTTTGAAAGTGCTTTGATTTTCTCAATTTGTTAGTGGGTTATTATTATTTTTTATTGTTGTTATACATATTTGCTAATCTATAATCTTTTTTGATCTTGTGATAGATACTAAAGGTTGGTTCAGCATGTGCTAATGTCACACCCGTTCTAAAGACGAAAATGTAATCTAGTTATTTAATTGAAATTCAAGTTCTGGTATTTTATGTATATATATATATATATATATATATATTATCTAGTTGTTTTGTATATGCCCTATGTAGCGCCCCCCTTACAGACGTTACAGATGTCATTATATTCATTCAATTAACCATCATTTAAGATAAACTATTTGATTAAAAAGTTTATTTAAAAACATAACTCAGGATCTATGCATACATTTTTTTTCTTAAAACATTCAATAATTTAATCCACATTAATAATAATAATTTACTTGATCATAAACATTCTTAAATTAGTTAAACATTCCAAATAACAAAATCATAATTTAAAAAGAAACATCACAACATTTTAAAACAATCAGCTCTCACTGTTCGGCAGGCCGAACTTGAGACTTCGACAGGCCAAAAAACATCCACCAGCAGGCCGCCCGAGGCTCTACAAAAACAGGGTTTTAAACTTTTGCTAGGTTCAGCATGCCGATCATCATTGTTCGGCAGGCCGACCGACTAAAAAAAAATTAGAAAATTAATTTTTAAAACAAGAATCAATACTTCAATATGCGGAAGTCCATATACTTAAAATGATAAGATAAAATAATAAAACATAGTTCATGAATTCTTTAAAACTTATCAAATAAACATGTTCAAATTATAAAACTTGATTTAATCATTAAAATTTTTCTTCTTTGGCGTCATTCCGAGTACAATTCATCTTGCTTAGCTCACACGCCTTTCCACACCCTCCGCCTAGTCCATAACCTTCTTACCCTTGTCTGCAACATGATATAAAACTGGATAAGTTAATGATTAGTAAGTACATTATTATCTCACAACATATGTACATCATCATCATCATAATAGTACACTAAGCACATTTTCATAGGAACATATCTTTCATTACACTGTCCATATTAAAACTTAATTCATTTTATCTTAAGGGCCCAAGTGTTGCACCATAAACATCATCGTAGGCGCGCCGTCATGAGAGAAAAATGGTAACTAATCCTAAACTAAATATGACATCATAACATATCATAACATAACATTGGTGTGCAACACTTACTTAGGTGATACATATATACATATATAAACTTTCATACTTTTTAATTACGTCATCATCATACATGCATAACTTTTGAACATCAAATCTTTCATGAGAAATATAAATGAAGCAATCATAAAATCATCATAGATATCATCATGAACATAATTTCAAACCTTTTATAACATATATCATGTTGCAGGTGAGAATGTAGTTACTTGTTTAGCTTATATAACCTTACTCGTAGGTGACGTTGCCGTAGTCTTGATGTGCTCGCTCCTTAGTGTGTTCATATCATATATTTATTTAAAATATCAATTAACATTTATCTCAAAGAATTATTCATCATCATATAACATCTTCCATTTCCATAATACATCTACAACTCTAATTCAAGAAATACATAAACACAATTTTCTGCTTGACCTTATGTATTCAAAACTCAATAACTCATAAATCATATACAATTCAAGTACCAAACTTGGCAGGGACAAAGTTAACATATAAACCTATCACCATGATTTTTCGTTGATCATAAAAATTCCATTCAGTATTTAAAACAATTCACATATTTCAAGACACAAAATCTGCTAGAAATAGTTAGGCCGTGAACAACTCAAAACTCAGGTCCGTTTATCACATTTTGATGCCATAGAAAAATCTACAAAAATCAACACATATAATAGACATATAGAACTCTAACATATCCAAAAATTGGCTTCAAAAAAAATCGGAGTAAGTCAAAATACACATTTGAAATCAGTAGTAAATCTAACTTTAGGTTTGATAAGCAGTGAGTGTTCTTTAGTAAATATTTTCACACAATTAGAATAAAATTACTTACCCTCCAAAATTTTTATGACAACCTCTTATCATCTAAATGCAGTACCACAAAAATTCCCATCAACAATTAAAATCATTTGTTCATACAAAAACATCACATAACAAGAATTCTAATAATCACTGATAGAGTAGTTTCAAAACCTAGTCTTAATGAAAATTCAATAACATTAAATATTCATCAAACTATCACCAAACTTTCCAGTTCATAACATGACATATACATGAACATATTTGCCAAATTTTGTAAAAATTAAAGCACATTTGCCCCTTGAGCAAAAACCACGTTTTTGAGCAACATAATCAAAATACCGTGAAACTTGGAGGAAAGTAACCTAACACATATATGAACATCATATTAAAATTTCAGAGTAAAATAAAATTCCTAGACAAAGTTATAGGGGTCGAAACATATTGACGATACAACATTACCTGATCAGCATTAATTAGCAGTGAGTGGCTGAGAGAAGAAAATTCATATCTCAGGATAGAAAAATCCAATTGAGGTGAAATTTTGAGGGTTAGCACATAACACATACATAAATAACATATTAAAAATTCAGAGCAAAAGAAATTTTTTAGAGAAAGATATAGCAGTCGGATTACAGGGTGTTCAAAATTCTAGAATTATTGAGAAGAGTCTCTTACCTCAAAACAATTTCTTCTCACGCCTCCTTGAATTAACCCTAACGAAATTTCAATATTTCTTTAAGTATTTGCAAGCAAAATAATGGGGGAAAGAAGAAGAAGAAAACTTGGAGAAAGAATGAAAAAGAGAGTGTTTTTGACAGAATTTTAGAGAAAAAAAGAAACTAATAGTCAGAGGTGGTTTACGTGAAAATGGAATAACGTAAAAGAAAAACTCACCTTCTCTAATTATCAAAATTTTTTGACTAAATTAGAGGCCATCATCACGTGGGAATGGAGGGAATTGATGGGGAAAAAAAGTCAAAGTTCCAAGAATGGTACAAGTTACCATATTTTGCCTTTTCAAAATATGAAACCATATCAATTTAATCCAATCAATCAAATTCAAAAGATGGTACTGTTCGTCGGCTGTCTTTGGCCTACCGATGGTTCACTCCAGCTTGCCGAAGCCGTGAGGTCCGACCGGCCAATCATTTTCTTTGGCCTGCCGTTTCGTGAGAGACAATTCGACCTACCAAACTTGTAGGTTCAGCCTGCCGAACTGCCTTACACTCAAAAGTTTAATAAAACATTAAAATTAACATACATCATAAATAACATGAACACTCGAGCATATCAATTTCACGTGATCCTCACCGGTCATAATACTTAAAATAAATCAGTCAATGGCAAAAATATCATAAATCAAATAAGGAGATTACTTAACATCATTACTAATATAACATTATCCAGTACATATAAATCGACGGGTGTTACACCCTATGTGGGGATTAGTACTTTTTAATAAATTAAATAAAAGATTAGAAAATAAAATGAAACTTCTAAAACTTTAAAAAAGTTTGCTTGGGACTTAAACAAAAATTTTCAAATTAAAGAAAACATAAAACTAAACAACAAAATTATAGTTTAATATATCACCTTTAATTTAATATTATAAATCTATCATCATCATTAATCCAACTCTTAAGACAGCTTAACACAATCACAGATAGAAACATATGAAGCTTACATCATAATGAGATACATTCTTAACAAATGAAGCAGTTCCAACTAGATATAGCTACATTATTTCCACAACTATTTTGCTCGTTACCTTACACTTTACAAATCCTGAAAAAATAAAAAAATAGGGGGAATGAGCGACAACATGTTTACTAGGGAAACCATTACTCACCTTTAGGTTTTATTATTTTTTATATTAACACATATATGGTTAGTTAGTCAACAATATAATTTATCTTATAACAATTCCATTATATTCATATTTGGTGGATACCTTATAATAAACATTACCAAGTTCCATACATACACACACACATATATATATATATATATTAGTTCATGATTAAACTATGTTTATCAGTATCCACAAACTAAGTTGAGATTCATATCACTCTTCCCAATGAAACCACAAAGGCGTGGTTGACAACTCAAATCAATCATTTCAGAGTTGTCAGGTGAGGGGACATCGACCTTGAATTCTCACTAAGTCGTTTCCTGTACAATGTGTTATGAAACTTTCAACCCAAAGGAGTGCCATCGTCTCTCCCTATTTACCTTTTAGGGTATTCATGCCTAAGAACATAACCGCCACTCTCTTCATGTCTTACCATTCTTCTCATAACCTTATCGTTATGTATAAAGTTCGTATTTCCTAACCATGCTTCTCAAATTATATCAACACATATCAAATCAATTTAACCTCGTTGTACATTGCAGGATGAGTCCACATTATTATGTCATAAGTGATATTTATATATTAATAAAATAACATATACATATTTTGCAATGTAAAGAACCAATTTTAATTAAACAAAACCTCACAAAAGATGAGTAATAAAATCCCTACCTCTTTGGCAAACCATCAACTGATAACTTCTAACTCAGAAAATCAAGTTCACCACGTAAGCTCCGAATATGTTGTTACCCTATGGTGTATACAATAACCATACTTTAACTTAAACCTTAATCTATAATTATGTCAATTACCATCCATTTTTATTAGCGTGTCATAATCATTAATTTCCAATCCTTGGAACATTTTGTAACACAAAATGACAAAAAGCAGACAGGTTTGGACTACAGGGCCGGCCTACTAACAGGCAGAGTTCAGCCTATCGGTTGAGTTCGGCTTGTCAATTGGTGAGTCCAGCCTGCCAACAAAGTTCAACTTGCTGATTGGAAAAGTTAGGCCTATCGATCTGCCAACTGCCTAGCCTGTCGATTGGTGAGTCTAGCTTGCCAATCTTGTCGACTGGTGAAGTTCGGCTTGCCAATCTGGTTCAGCCTGCCGGTTTATCAGTCCGGTCTACCGCTTAAGGCCAAATCTGGAAAACTTCAATTTTTTGTTTTTAGAAGATTTCAAGCTTCAAAGCTTAATCTGACTAGTTTTATCAAATCTTATCCTTCTTATTAACTTAACTAGGTATTTATAGAGTTTACAAGAGTATTTAAATCTAAGTAAATTTAGAATTCAAAATTTAAATAATGGAAAACTAGGTATTGGAAAACTAATACAAATAAAGGAAGTTTAAACTAAAGACTTAATATTTACAAATTTAAATATAATTAAATATTAGCTCCAATATGTCCCCCGCAAGATAGAACTTTGGGATGAGATTCCAATCTTGGCCTTGAGAGTGAGAAAATGAGCATGCAGAATAGGGTTGGTAAGAATAGAAGACATGAGCAATACAAAGAGTACCCCTCTAAACATGTTCTCGAATGAAATGATAATCCAAAGAAACGTGTTTCATGCATGAGTGAAATATCGAATTGGCACAAAGATTGATTGCATCGACAATATCATAATACACCACAGGCTGATGAGGAAAATGAACACCAAGTTCGATGAGAAAAGAACATATCCAATGTAAGTCAACAGCAATGGTAGTAAGTGGAAGTGAAAGGTCAGCTAGTGGCGCTACAATGAAGTCTATATTGCGCTGCAGTGTATAGGAACATGACGAGGAATGTTGGGGGTCTGGTGCTGGCGCTACAGTAGTGGAAGGGGAGGGCTACGGTGCTAGTGGGCTTGGAAGTTATGTAAGGGAGATAAAATGATCCAGTTCTACATGCGGGGATGAATCATTAGTCGGAGATGGAGATGATGCAAGAGTGGCCGGAATAAAAGACAGAATGGACCCATTGAGATAGAGCGGTAGACTGGGGATGGAACCATTAAGATAGAGTGGTAGACTAGGGACGATCTAGATGAGTGCTGGTAGAAGAGAAATATATAAAAAAAAAAAAAAAAAAGAGAACAAAACAAAATAGCGTATATGAATATATGTAGAATAATATGATTCTTCCTAGTTCCCAGCAAGTGCCAACTTTACATGGGATAAGAAATGGGCTTTCCTTGTAATTTCACTTGGTTTTCGTTTAGATTTTATACAGGGACTTTAGACTTCAAACATAAAATCTGCCCACTCTTTTTAGACCTTTTTTAAAATTATTTTTTCAAAATATTATATAAACACTGCTCCGTTAATAATAAAAATACATTTAAAACGAGCTTAAGGTACCTCCATTCAAATTCGCTTCCTTCCTCCTAATCCAGACACACCACTACCACCCACCCCAAAAAAAAAAAAAAAATTATATAAATATACAGACACATATAAGAAAGCAGCACTAAGAGGGTCTCTTCCTTCACATATTCCCATCTCACGACCCACAAACGAGAAAAGAGTTTCCACTTCGCTCTCCTTCTCTCTCTCTCTACCAATATTACACGCTCCTGAAGAGAGACAGAGAGGACGCATGAAGCGAATGAACGGTATTATTTGGCATGAGAAGAAGAGGCAGCTGCTAAAAGATACCAAAACACAACACCAACACCAACACCAACATCAACGACGAGAATACCAATTCCCGGCAGTATTAGTTCTACTATACTACTCCACAACCAACATCAAGGCCGACACATTTGTTGTAGCCTCATCCTCGTCTTCATTATTCGTTTCGCCAATGCATGTTCAGCCTTTGAAATGGTACAATCATGGCAAAACCAATCACCTTCAGGCACAGTAAAACCCAAGCCCCACACAGCAAGTATGAGCAGCTGAATCAGAGAGATCACAAAGAAGCAGAAGGTGTTCATCTTTTGTGCTATGGCACGCATTACACAAAACCTCGGCATAAGGATCAAAAGAACCGGTTGTGTTTGCCTGAACATATTGAATATCAAACAATTGAAGCAAATCAAAACTATAAAAAATATCGACTTGTACTCTCCATATGACCATATCAAAGAACAAATTTACAAACAAAACCATAACCTTAAAACTAATGTCAGCTTGTACTACAAATAACTTTTGTAGTCAGATTTCCCAGTTAAATATGGGTCAACTAATGTGAAAGTTAAATATTACAATTTTAAAACTCGGTTCAATTCTAGAAAACAATAATGTTCCATTAAAAAAATAATAATCTCTCTCTCACTCTGTGTATATATATACGTATATTATATATATACATATATATATATATATATATGCGTGTGTGTGTTTTCTGAGCTGCAATTTTTTTAAAAAAGTTTGGAATGATGGCACCAAATAGCAAATATAGTCTTTGACATTACAGAACATTAATGTAATCCTAATTCTTTGACTTGATTTTCTTTATTGTATTAAAATCTCAATTTTGAGGCCTTTCCAAAAAGTAAAGAATTCAGATAAATCGAAAAAGAAAAAGAAAATCATCATCATAGGAATAAGTGCAATTATGCAAGCACATAACCAAATTCGCTATGCGAAATAAGCATACTAACTGAATTGCGAAATTAAACGTAAAAGAATCATAAAAATTTAGAAAAATATTCTCACCTGATCTCGAGCTGGAACCTTAATCATCCTTTCGGAAGCGAAAACTCCGTCCTTGGGCGGTCTGCGAATGGTGGCGAACCTTCGGCGGCACATAGGGCAACGTGACACGGTCTTGGACCACTCCATGATGCACAAGAAGCAGAAGTAGTGATCGCAGCAATCGATTTCGCCTCTGATTGCTTTCCCATCCTCTGAAAAGCAAATTGCGCAGTTGCGAGAAGGTGAATTCTCTGCGAGCAATGGTTCGTTTTTGTGAAGATAGGGCTCCTCTTCCACCTTCGATTTGCATTTGGAGCTCTGGATTTGGCTTGATACGGTGGTTTTGAGGTGCTTAGTTGGAGAGGAGTCTGAGTCGACCGAGTCCGACGCCATTGGTGCTGAGTCGTCTCGTTGATTCGGTGACCGAGTTTGTTCCGATAATTGACCCAACATTATAACGGAGATTCTCCTCAAAGAATCATAAGAGAACTCCTGGATTCGGCTGATCATGGGCCAATTACATCCAAGCCCAACTTCATTGTTCGCCCAAAAAAAGAAAAAAATTACAATACGTGTCTAAATTATTATTATAAAATTAAAATCTAACACAATATTTAAAATATTTTAAAAATATCCTTAACGATATAGTAGTTATCTTAATTGTATTATATATTGTACTATATAATTACATATAAATAATTTTAATGATATCATTACGAGACATTTGTAGAATTTTTACAAATTAGAGTCATATTTCAATTCAATAAATGTAATTAGGCCAATTGTCTCATTAACCTAAGAAAATATCATGGGATTTGCTTTACCAACACCCCCTTTTAACATTTCAAAACTGCCCTTTTATTCTTTATTTTCTTTTTTCTTTGATTTATAATTTGACCTGTTTCTCAATTCACGTTACTCTCATTCTTCCCCTTCCCTCTTCTAAATCTCGCTCTCTCTCCTACCTGACACTCCTCTCACTCTCTCTATTTCTCGTCTCCTCTCTCTCCTCCTTCGATTCTTTCTTTGTTTCTTCATTTCTCTTTGTTGCAAGAACGACGGCTTTGACAAGCAGCAAAATTGAAAGCTGCAACTCTCCGGCAACAATCGAACAACGCTGATTGTTGTGCTAATCTCCAGCAACAATCAAATAGGGTAGATCTTGGAGTGAATCTCCGCCCCTACGATGAAAATATGTATGGCTAGATCTCCAATTTGCAGAGCTATTGACCATCGCCGTCCTCATCGTCTTCAATGATTCGATCTCCTCCGTCAAGATGAAGTTGATTTGCTATTCGATTCGACAACAGAGAGGCATAGATCGAACCATGCCACTGTCGAAGTTGGAGATCAAAGACAAAGCAATTCACCGCTGCGATCGTGGAAGTTGTGGAGGTTCCAAAAGAGCAATTGAGGCAACGAATTATTTTCCTTCCTCTTCTCTAGTAACGCCATTAATAACCATTTGAGCTTTTAGGTATTTTCTTCTCTCTTTTGACCCCTATCTTCCTCATCTCCTCAAAAAACAAAAAAAAAACCCTAGATCCACTTTCTCTCTTCTTTCTCCTCTTCTTTTCTCTCCAGCCCCAGCGGCAACTCTGACAACCTTTCTCGCCGTAACTTTGACAACCTCGAGTGACTCTAGTGACAAATTTGGCAATTGTTTCCACGATAGTGCCTCCGTCTGCAACTCTAACCTTCCTTCCACGAAAGCTTACGCAACTCCAACACCTCCATCCGTGACTCCAATGCCTCCCTCTATGACTCTAATGCTCCTCCTCGCACGACTCCGGCGACGACGACAGCTTCTCATGATCTAATTTTAGCCTCGTGACTCTGGCAAGGATACACCTAATCTTCGCGCCATTTCAGCCTTGCAATCTTTGCTTATGTTCACTTTCTACCTCGCATGATAGCTCTGGTAAACAGCTCCAACAACTTGTTTCTAAAGGAGAGGAAAAGAGAGAAATAAGGAGGGAAACAGAGAAAGAAGGAAAGAGAGAGAAAGAAAGGAAGAAAAAAAGTAAAAATCATTTCAAATGTTAATAATTAATTATTAATAATTAGATTAGGATTATTTTTATAATTTAATTAGTTAATAAATGTGCATTTGTATTTTTTTTTGGCCTTTTTATTAACTTTGTTTTAAACTTAGGCTCTTAATTTCTATTCCATTATAACTTTAGGGTCCGTTTGGTAAATGGATTTGAATTAGTGATTTGATTTGAGTTAGTGTGATTTGAATTAGAATTTAAATTAGTGATTTAAATTGTTATCCGAATTAGTGTTTGGAGGTGCATTTAAGTTTTAATATGAGTATGGATTAAAATTGAAATTTGTGTTTGGCAAAATAGTGAAAATAGTTTTTGATTTATTTACAAATCTAATAAAATCTTAAGGTTAATGATCCTAAAAAATATGTAATATGGATCTTAATTTATTCCTTTCTTCATTAGGAATACAATGAAAAAAAATCATCTCAAATTGAATATCAAATGAAGAAATTAAGATTTTTTTCCTCAAATATGGGAGAGAGAATTTTTAGTTTTTACTGTAGCAGAGATATCCAAGTATCAAAAGTTTAGGAGGGATGATAATTCTAAAAACTTGGATTCTTGATATTCAAAGGATTCAGATTTTAGGAAAAACAAACACGTATTCAAAATGTTCTTGATACTCGAATCTAAATTTAATTCAATTGAGTCCAAATAATATTCAAAACAAACAAGCCCTTAGTCTATTTCTCTCATTCTTTCTTGTTTGTTTAATGAAAGTCTAATTTAACTAGGAAAAAAAAAAGAGATATTCTCACCGATTTCCACTACTACTAATTTTCAAAACTTTTTGAAAGTGCTTTGATTTTCTCAATTTGTTAGTGGGTTATTATTATTTTTTATTGCTGTTATACATATTTGCTAATCTATAATCTTTTTTATCTTGTGATAGATACTAAAGGTTGATTTAGCATGTGCTAATGTCACACCCGTTCTAGAGACGAAAATGTAATCTACTTGTTAATTGAAATTCAAGTTCTGGTATTATATATATATATATATATATATATATATTATCTAGTTGTTTTGTATACGCCCTATGTGGGGATTAGTAGTTTTTAATAAATTAAATAAAATATCAGAAAATAAAATGAAACTTCTAAAACTTTAAAAAAGTTTGCTTGGGACTTAAACAAAAATTTTCAAATTAAAGAAAGCATAAAACTAAACAACAAAATTACAGTTTAATGTATCACCTTTAATTTAATATTATAAATCTGTCATTATCAATAATACAACTCTCAAGACAGCTTCATACAGTCACAGATAGAAACATACGAAGCTTACATCATAATGAGATACATTCTTAACAAATGAAGCAATTCCAACTAGATATAGCTACATCATTTCCACAACTATTTTGCTCGTTACCTTACACTTTACAAATCCTAAAAAGATGAAAAAATAAGGGGAATGAGCGATAATATGTTTAGTAGGGAAACCATTACTCACCTTTAGGTTTTATTATTTTTCGTCTTAACACCTGTATGGTTAGTTAGTCAACAATATAATTTATTTTATAACAATTTCATTATATTCATATTTGGTGGATACCTCATAACAAACATTACCAAGTTCCATATAAATATATATATATAAATTAGTTCATGATAAAACTATGTTTGTCAGTATCCATAACTAAGTTGAGATTCATAGTACTCTTTCCAACGAATCACAAAGGCGTGGTTAACAACTCAAATCAATCATTCCAGAGTTGTCAGGTGAGGGGACATTGACCTTGAATCCTCACTAAGTCGTTTCTTGTACAGTGCGTTATGTGACTTTCGACCTAAGGGAACGCCGTCGTCTCTCCCTATTTACCTTTTAGGGTATTCATACTTAAAGACATAACCGCCACTCTCTTCATATCTTACCATTCCTTTCATAACCTTATCATTATATATAGAGTTCGTATTTTCTAACCATGCTTCTCAAATTATATCAACACATGTCAAATCAATTTAACCTCGTTGTACATTACAAGACGAGTCCATATTATTGCGTCATAAGTGATTATTTATATATTAATAAAATAACATATACGTATTTTGCAATGTAAAGAATGAATTTTAATTAAACAAAACCTCACGAAAGATGAGTAATAGAATCCTTATCTCTTTGGCAAATCATCAACTGATAACTTCCAACTCATAAAATCAAGTTCACCACATAAGCTCCGAATATGTTGTTGCCCTATGGTGTATACAATAACCATACTTTAACTTAAACCCTAATTAATAATTATGTCAATTACCATCCGTTTTTATTAGCGTGCCATAATCATTAATATACAATCCTTGGGACATTTTATAAGACAAAATGATGAAAACCAGACAGGTTTGGACTACAGGGCCGGCCTGCCAACAGGCAAAGTTTAGCTTATCGGTTGAGTTCGGCTTGTCAGTTGGCGAGTCTGGCCTGCCAACAAAGTTCAACCCGCCGATTGGAAAAGTTAGGCCTATCGAGCTGCCAACTGCCTAGCCTGTCGATTGGTGAGTCTAGCTTGCCAATCTTACCGATTGGTGAAGTTCAGGCTGCCAATCTGGTTCGGCTTGTCGGTTTATCAATCTGGTCTACCACTTGAGGCCAAATTAAGAAAACTTCAGTTTTCTATTTTTTGAAGATTTCAAGCTTCAAAGCTTAATCTAACTTGTTTTATCAAATCTTATCCTTCTTATTGACTTAACTAGGTATACATAAAGTTTACAAGAGTATTTAAATCTAAGTAAATTTAGAATTCAAAATTTAAATAATGGAAAACTAGGTAATGGAAAACTAATTACAATAAAGGAAATTCAAACTAAAGACTTAATATTTACAAATTTAAATATAATTAAATATTATCTCCAATATGTCCCCCGCAAGATAGAGCTTTGGGATGAGATTCCAATCTTGGCCTTGAGAGTGAGAAAACGAGCATGTAGAATAGGGTTGGTAAGAATAGGTGGTCAACAAAAGAGACATGAGCAACACAAAGAGTACCACTCTGAACCTGTTCTTGAATGAAATGATAATCCAAAGCAACGTGTTTCATGAGTGAGTGAAATACCGGATTGGCACAAAGATTGATTGCATCGACAATATCATAATACACCATAGGCTGATGAGGAAAATGAACACCAAGTTCGGTGAGAAGAGAACATACCCAACGTAACTCAATAGCAATGGTAGTAAGTGGAAGTGAAAGGTCAGCTAGTGGCGCTACAGTGATGTCTATATTGCATTGTAGTGTTTAGGAACATGTCGAAAAATGTTGGGGGTCTGGTGCTAGCGCTGCAGTAGTGGAAGGAGAGGTCTACGGTGCTAGTGGGCTAGGAAGTTATGTAAGGGAGATAAAATGATCCAATTCTACAAATGGGGAAGCATCGTTAGTTGGAGATGGAGATGATGCAAGATGGCAGGAATAAAAGACACAGAATGGACCCATTGAGATAGAGTGGTAGACTGGGGATGGACCCATTGAGATAGAGTGGTAGACTAGGGACGATCTAGATAAGTGCTTGTAGAAGAGAAATAAAAAATGGACTCGACAAATTTAACATGACGGGAAGTGTGGACTTTTAAGGATGAATAGTTGAAACAAAGATAGGCATTTTGAGTGAGAGAATAACCTAAGAAGACATATGTAGAAGAACGAAGATCATATTTGTAAGATGCGTATGGATGAAACCATGGATAACAAAGACACCCAAAGTCGCAAAGTATAGAATAATTTGGTATATGGAGAGGAATTGCAAAGTGTAGGAGTGAGCATATGATTTATGAGATAGATGGAGTGTAAAAAGGCATAACTTTTCTATTGAATAAACTAAGGTGGAAAAGGGGCGTTGTGGTATTAAGGTGACACCCGATGTCGATGGAACATGGTGACAAATTAGGAGAAAAAAAGAAATTATATTCCAGCAGAGAATGCTGTGGTGCCATATAAAAGAAAATTTGTCATAGCCTTCTTATTGATTTAATCAGGTATTTATAGAGTTTACTAGAGTAATCCTAATTTAAGTAAAC
Source organism: Artocarpus heterophyllus (assembly GCA_025403435.1). NCBI lineage: Eukaryota > Viridiplantae > Streptophyta > Magnoliopsida > Rosales > Moraceae > Artocarpus > Artocarpus heterophyllus. Next base: position 14,232,280 of record CM046346.1, read on the forward strand.
TTATGGTCCAAAATTTGAAGAATGTGAAACTAGATATTGGGAAATTAACTAGATAACAATAAAGGAAATTTAAACTAAAGAGCTAATATTTAAAAATTTAAATATAATTAAATATTATCTGCAATACCTTTTACTTGGCTCTCGTGAATTTTTTTTTTTAGTTTTTGTGTTATTATACTAACGCCTAAAAATACCAATTTGTTAGACAGAACTTAGAGATACTGATTATACTCGATTTGTTTCATGCTAACATTGCCAAGTACCAAACATGGTCTTTATGGAATGAAAAGAAAAGGCTTTTTACACTAGACCCTCTTGAACTTTATGTGTTTGGCAGATTTGTTTTTGAACTAAAAATTTTTGCAATTAACTTCCTAAATTTCAAAATCTATTGCATTACTAGTACAATTGATAACATCGTTAAAAATTTTGACGAAATTATCACATGCCTCCCACGTGATGTAAGTTATAAGGGTCGTTACACCACAAAGAAAAATCAACACTGTTGTGGTGAAGGTTTAGATTTGACGATGAATACTCAATGTGGTGGTTGGATTCGACAAAAGGGGCAAGTACAAAAGAAGGCTCACGTCAGAGGTGGTCCTTCGGGCAAAAGAGTTCTATGAAAGATGCGCAGAAACTTTAGAATACCATACTAAAACACATGTAAACCATTTTTTTCATATTTTTCATATTCAACATATAAATCTAAAACTAAAAATCAAAACTTTTCAAAACTAACTCAAGAACTTATTCAAAATAGAGATGTATGTATACAAAGCTTCAAAAATGCTGTATAATCATCCACAAACATCAAAAACACATTTCTCACAAATTTTATGCTAAAACATAAATTTAAATCAAAGTTTAAGTTTTGAAAATCTAACCTCAAAATCTTGTCAAAACATGCAGACTTGATGAAATCTTGATTCTCCTCTATTTTATGATTATGGAAGACAAAAAGGGAAGGAATTTTAGGGCTTCCTCTTGATTGCTTTAAAGTTGGGTTTCTGCTCTTTGATTTTGGAGCAAACAAAGAGAAGAAAGGAAGAGGGGAAACGAGAGAGAGAATAGACATGAGAAGAGAAAAAGAAAAAGAATAGGAAGAAGAAGAAAAGAAGAAAGAGAAAGAAGAAAAGAAGAAGAAAACAAGAAGGCTTTTGGGAGCAGGTACAATTAAGTCTCCTCCGAAGACTTTTGGGCCTAATAAAGCCAAATGGCATTTTTGAAATCAAATGAAAGTTCCAAGGTTATTATAGTAATTTTGAAAACTGAGTGTAAAAAACTTTTAGAAATATTAAAAATAAGCATAATAAATACTATGAGATAATTTTTTATTCACCCTAATCTTACAAAATTAATTTAGCATACTAATAATTAAAGTAGACGCAATTATACCCGTTAAAAAATAATGGGTGTTACAACTAAATTGTTTACTTTTCGCATAATCTATACTCTTCTTTTTTTTTTCTTTTTTTTTTTACTTTGGGACCTGATGGCTTCCAAGATAGAATCTAGCAGGTTTAAGGACATAATCTGGTGGTTTTTATTTTGGAACCTATTAGGCTACAATCCGGCACTCGCACCCACAATCGAAGATGGTTGGCATTTCTTTGTTTCAAAAAATATAAATGTTGAAACCTGGTAGGTTTCAAAGTACAATACAGCACCGGCACCGGTGACTAGAGGCGATTTGCGTTCTTTGTTTCAAAGAAAATATGTTGGAATGTGATAGGTTCTAATTTTGGAACCTAACTAGTTACAATCTGGCACCCCGCTTTAGCAACCAAAGGCGGGTTCTGGCAGGTTCCATGATGGAACCTTGTAGGTTCCATTTTGGTATTCCGCATGTGTGAGTAGGAGGAAGGGTAAGTTAGTCTTTTAATAAATCTTAAATTTCTAATAAATGGGCAGTTTCAACAAGTAGTTTATTGGAGGACATTTTTAATAAGGTGGTGCATTGGGGTGCATTCTTGTAAGTTGCCCAAAGTAGAAAGGATAAAGAAGAAAATAATACTTTTAGAACACTAATAAAAGTAATAGCGTAATATTTTGAAAAATCTTCATAAATGTCATCTTTTGAAACTTAATTTGTATAAGTGTCACACATATTTAAGTGTGGCATAACTCCAACATATCATATGAGTGGCTGTATGACACAACTTTTTTAAATATGGCATGAATAAATACATGTTTTAAAAGTGTGGCATACCATGTAACTTTCTCTAATATTTTAAAAAATAATAATAGCAAATTTCAATAAAATCATAATTATTACACTTTTGAATTGCCTAAAATACCTAAAGATTAGAAACCCTAAAATCCCTTGATTAAAGACACATCTTTCTTCTCTCTCTCTCTCTCTAACAATGACGGCACTATGAGGCGGCAACACTGTCATCATGACGAGACGGCAACTGCAACATCGTAAAGAAATAGCAACAATGACGACAATTTCATTACGAGGTGTCGCCAAGGCAGCAACTTCTCTCTTCACCTTCTCTTCCTCCCTCTCTCTCCTCATAACAATCGTCAGATGTCGAGTCTCAAACAACATTGGAGATCTTCACGACGACATCATGAGGTTGGGATTGCGAAGTCTAGCTCATGAGAAGATATAGAGTCTTGAACATCATCGCATGTTTGTGGGCATTGAGTTTCATCACATGGTCAGTAAGGTTTTGTAAATTGTCATTTTTTGAGCTCAGTGAGTGAGTCGTGTCAGATGACGCGCTTGGTGAGTGGCAGCGAGCGACAGCGGTGGAAGAGAAAAAGGAATTTTATATGTAAAAATTGAGGGTAAAATTAGAAATGATAAATAAAATATTAGTAATTTTTAAGATATGTTATTTATTTTCACAGTTTTAAATTATCTTATTTACTTCTATTAAGGGTAGAAAACATTTTATTTCAAACAATTTTCAATTAAAAAATAGAGAAAATTACACAATGTTTTATCTTTTTAAACAATCTAATTTTTTATGCCACAAATTGTAAACTTAAAAAAATATATGCCACAAATTTTGATCTCCTTCAAAAAGAAAAAAAAATCAGTCATTTATTTTTCTCCATCTCTGTCACATTTTCCCCCTTTTGTTTTTTTTTTCTCTCTCTCCTCTATCTTTCTTCCCCCTCTCTCATCTCTCCTTATCTCTTATCATCATTCCAGTCATGGCATCATCGTCGCCCATCTCCGTCTCATAGAATAGATCATCTTCGATCTCTAGAGTCTCTCTTTCTCTTTTTCGCTATTGCCCCTGCATGTTGTTTGCAAATTGGGATTCATCCCTATCGCTGTTGTCATTACCTGTGTTGGAGAAGACGGCGTTGACTGAATCACATAGCTTTGATCAAGGTTGCTCCCGATCTGGTCTACAGAATTGCCATTGTTATTGCCATTTTATCCTCTTAGTCGCTGTCTCACCACAACTGACCGAAGCTGTGCCGAATGGGCTGCCACCTTCGTAACCATCACAGATCTAATGTCTTACTATCAGATTGAGCTACAAATTACTATAGCTCCTGAAGTCTTATTAGACAAGAGCTGTCATCGCCACTACTAGATCTGATGGGCCTGAGTTTCATATGGCATGAGCTATGGATATGAGAGCTATTTTCGTCATCATTATTATTGTGTCTATTTTTTTTTTCTATGTTTTTCCTAGCCAGCTAGCAATGTTCGACGATGTCACCAATGCCGATGAGGTCTAATGATATCGCCGGTGCTAGTCATGTCCATCGATGTCATCAATAGACCAAAGACAGGCTAGCGATAGCAAGAGGAAAGAGAGGATAAAAAATATCTTAGTGCGACACGTAAGATATTCCAGTGGGACACAAAAATGTTATTGTAACGCCCCTATATGGGGGTTAACAGTTTTTAATGAGATAAAATAAAAATAAATAATAAAAGTAAAACCTTAAAAATAAAATTTGCCCGAGACTTAAATGAAAACTCTCAACTCAAAAATAAAAATATAAACGATAAATAAACCACAGTTTAATGTAGCACCTTAAATTTAATAATATAAACTGTTGTCATCATCATTTTAACCCTCAACACATTGTAATACAGTCATAGAAAGTAACAATTGATGCTTACATTATCATGAAAAACATTCTTTACAATTGAGCAGTCCCAATGTAATATAGTTACATCGCTTTCTCAACTATTTTTCTCGTAGCCACCTCACACTTAGTGAGTCCTGAAAAGATAAAAATATAAGGGAATGAGCAACACTATGCTCAGTAGAGAAAGCCATTACTCACCTTTAGGTTTTTATCATTACCACATTAAAACCTGCATGGTTAGTAAGTTACATCATATTCCAGATTATGAGGTTTATTATGATCACATCTTATGGATACCGTAGTTAATCATTACCAAGTGTCATAATTACACATTTATACAAATATTACCAATCATCATTGTTCCTAGGTATCCATGTTAAATTGAGTATCACTCAACTCATCGAAACCCAAATGGGCGCACTTGATCACCCTATAAACATTCCAAGGGTGTTCCGGTGAGGGGACATCAAGCCCCGAGTCCTCACCAAGTCGATTCCTGTACAGTGTGTTCTGGGACTTTCAACCCAAGGAAGCGTCATCGCTTTCCCCGTATTTTACCTTTTAGGGTATTCATGCCCAAGGACGTAACCGTCGCCCTCTTCATGTCTCACCATGTAACACCCCTATGTGGGGGTTAACAGTTTTAAATAAATAAAAATAATTTTAAATTTTATATTATTTAAATCAATTAAACAATGCCCATGGGTCTTTAAACAACAAGAAAAATAAAAATAAACGTTTTAAATACAAACCACAGTTTTTAGTGTAGCACCAAATATATATAATTACAGTCATCATCACCATAGTACAATTCCCAAATAACTTAACACAGCCATAAAAAAAAATAATACAACTCTTACATGTTGTAGATAAGTTGTAATTAAACAGGGTCTTCTAACACGAAAACAACAGGATTGTTTTCGCTTATTCCTCTTCAAATATGTTGCACTGAGTTCCACCTGAGATATGAAGATATGATAGGGATGAGCATCGACATGCCCAGTAGGGAAATCATGACTCACCTTATGGTTTATCCATTACCACATTAAAAACTGCATGGTTAGTAGGTTACATCATATTCCAGATTATGAGGTTTATTATGATCACATCTTATGGATACCGTAGTTAATCATTACCAAGTGTCATAATTACACATTTATACAAATATTACCAATCATCATTGTTCCTAGGTATCCATGTTAAATTGAGTATCACTCAACTCATCGAAACCCAAATGGGCGCACTTGATCACCCTATAAACATTCCAAGGGTGTTCCGGTGAGGGGACATCAAGCCCCGAGTCCTCACCAAATCAATTCCTGTACAGTGTGTTCTGGGACTTTCAACCCAAGGAAGCATCATCACCTTCCCCCTCTTTTACCTTTTTGGGTATTCATGCCCAAGGACGTAACCGCCGCCCTCTTCATGTCTCACCATTTCTCTATATTAAATCATTATTAATAGAGTCAGTTTTCCTAACCATGCTTCTCAATTTATAACATGTGTCAATTCATTATGTTCCTCGCCGTACAATACAAGACGAGTCCATGTCATAGTTTCATATGTGATACTCATATAATATCAGTTCAACATAGATATATATATATTGCGGCAAAACAATCAATTTTAATTCTATAAAAACCTCACAAAAATGAGTAATAGAATCCCTACCTTTCAAGCTTATCAACAATCTTTTAATCCTGGAATCAATTAACGTTAGCTCCACACATCCTTGACCCTAAGGCATGCATAAGGACAATTAAAACTAAAGCACAACGTATAATCACATTCATAAGTGAGTTATGTGTAAACCCGTCTACTAGTGCCATTAAAGTATTTTTATGCATTAAACATGGAGAAAATGCATACTAAAAACTAAGTTTAGATTAAAGAAAACCTACCTCAAAACTTCTTTGAAAAGCACCAAAGTTTGGGTTATCAATCAAGCTTGAATTAACTTTAAAACCGCCTCGATCATGGTTGGGAATTATAATTGTCTTGGCCACAAAGAGAGCTTTGTGCTCTATGTCTTTAGTTAGAAATTTGAAGTGAGAAGGGAGAGAATGAGAACTAGAGAAGAAGGTGGTGATAGTTAAATAAAAAGATATCAAAATGCTTAAGAGGAATGGGATGTTTACGGGGAAAAGTTGTAAGAAGAAACAAAAGAGTCTTAAAGGAAAATATCATCTTGTCTCCCATGAATACTTTTAGCAAATAATGCCAACATAATTGAGGGGATAATTGGAGTGAATTATAGAAGAAGATAAGGAAATAATTAATTAGGTGGTTGAGAAAATATCTCCATGTCTTCTATGAATTGACGGAAAATAATTCAATGTCCCCTTCGGATACCTTTAGCAAAATGAGAAGAAGTCTATATAATTGAGCAATAATTTAGGGAGACAAGATTGGTAGAAGTAAGTGTTGGTAAGTTTTGAATGTTTCTTAGGAAGACTTGGTAAGAAAATACTAAAATGGTATTTTTTTTAAATGATCGTAAACAACTTAGTAATTTTAAATAGTCACATTTTATTCATTAAATTTTACAAAATTATGCCCGTTAAAAATACGGGTGTTACATTAATAGAGTTAATTTTCCTAACCATGCTTCTCAATTTATAACATGTGTCAATTCATTATGTTCCTCGCCGTACAATACAAGACGAGTCCATGTCATAGTTTCATATGTGATACTCATATAATATCAGTTCAACATAGATATATATATATATTGCGGCAAAACAATCAATTTTAATTCTATAAAAACCTCACAAAAGATGAGTAATAGAATCCCTACCTTTCAAGCTTATCAACAATCTTTTAATCCTGGAATCAATTAACGTTAGCTCCATACTCCCTTGATCCTAAGGCGTGCATAAGGACAATTAAAACTAAAGCACAACATACAACTACATTCATAAATAAATCATGTGTAAACCTATCTTACTAGTATGCCATTAAAGCTTTTATATAAATCTCTTTTGAATACCACAGTAAACAATTTTTGTCTTAACACAATATAAAATGTGAACAAGTAATCTATATGTTTTAGTCCCTAATAAGATTCATCAATCACTTAGGATAATATTGGAAAGGTTGCAAGACATTAAAGAATTAGGTGGTGAGCAAAGATGGGTTCTTGGTTCAGGTTAGTAGTTGGTATACCATAACAAACTGGCAGATTTACTAGTTTTCAATACAAAAATTGAATAATTCTTAGAAAATAAAATACAACTCCGATTTAGGTTTATGATAGCTCGTTAGAAAGCCTAGGATGCTACTTTTCAAATATGCAAACCAATTCATAAAATTCATTTTAATTTAATCTTATAATTTCAAGAAATAACCACTGCCCATAGAGGTATTACAAAGTTTAACAATATAAATTTTCTGTCTAGGGCATATACACTTAGACTTCATACATATGCTCCAAAATAGCAACAAACATATACTTAGGTTTAAGAACGCAAATTTGAATAATCCTTTAGTATAAAAGAAAATTTATAAATGAAAGACTAAATTTGTTCATAAGATTCTAACCTCGGATTATGGTTAGTTGGAAGCTTGAAATGGCTTCAAAACAGGTTCCTTTACTTCGGTATGACTGAAATTTTTGCTCAAATGGAGGTGATGGTGGCTGATTTTTATGGCTGCCCTGAAGAAGTTCTCTAAGTATTTTGCTTCAGCAAAGAAATGAGAAGAAGAGTGTGGGAACCGTGGAAGAGAAAGGAAGAAAAGATGAAGTCTTTGAAGAGAAGTGATAGAAACAATTATAGAGGAGACATGTTGAAGCATGTCACGGAGGAAATAAAGAAAATGAGGGTCAAGAGTAGTTGGAAAAGATATCCTTATGTCTCATCAAAAGACTTTAACACACATAATGCCAATATGACATTTTTGAGATTTATTAGAAATTCTAAGGCTTTTTAGTAATCATACTAAATAAATATAGGAGAATTTTAGAAAATTTAAAAATAGATAAAAATAAATATTATAAAATAAATTTAAATGAAGCAATTTTTTTATACACTAAAAATTAATTTAATTACCTCAATACCCGTTAGAAGAATAACGGGTGTCACAGCTCTACCCCCCTTAAAGAAATTTCGTCCTCGAAATTTCAATTCTAGCAATACTAGTAAAAATTTTAATTCCATTATGATTCCAATTCCGAGTCTAAACCGTTAATGTTGTTTATCTTCCAAATTTAAGTTATCGTATCTCCACTCATTTACTTGCATAATAAATCTTACTCTAATTTCTAAATCCCTCAATAAGAGTATTTCTGACAAGTTTCAACTTGTAACACCGTATAATAGTCTAAGAATCTGATCAGGCATACATATTGACCATATCATGATTCCAGTCCTTCATTGTCCATGGACTGTGATTTACAATCACATTTAAGGAGATTGCTAGAGAAATTTTATATACTTCATCTTTAGGTTCCTTTTCCTTTTTGAGTAAGGAAAAGTCAAATATATTTGATTTCATACCTCAACTAATAAACTAAAACATAATCATAAAACATATATCACAAACACTTCTATTCAAAACCATACATTAAACTTATTCATAGAGATATTAAACGGAATCTCAGAGTTGCAGACAAACCCGACATATTTTTCATTAAACAGCTATCCTCATGACACAAACATTCAATCCAAATAATATACTCATATTTCATATGGAATATCCCCATAACTGACTCTGGTACTTCCACATAATATTAACAGAATATTACACATTACAAACATAATACGGATACGTTTCGAGAGTACAAGGCACTCCGTATACCAGCTATCCATATCATGCATGCTTAGAGGATACAAAAACATCGATAAACAAAAGATCGGACCTTAAGAAGGATGCGTTTCGAGAGCATCAAGTACTCCGTATCCAGCCATCCCGGCATTAGGCTCAATGAATCTAAAAGATTTAACAACGACGTACCACAAGAAACACAGAATACAAGGCAAACGGTTATTCGTAACACACGAAATACGGACACACATGCCTACATGCCAAAGATAAAACAAAAAGATTACAGATGGAGATTCAAATCAATTGGCCGCTCCTGGCTTTCCCTTTCCCATTCAAGCTTGGATGTTGCAGTGTCGGATTCTGGATGTATGATTTGCATTTTATCTATCAATTCCTCAGCTGTTGAAGCAGTAACAAAGATTTGTCTCTCCGATTCTGTAGTGATGTTTTCTTCCACAGCGTAATCTAGAAATTTCAAAAGACCGTCATAAAACCCATTTACATTCAGCAGTCCCAAAGGTTTGGAATAAAAGCCCAACAATTGCCCACAAGCAACTACGAATATTTCCTCAAGAGTACCTAGACCACCAGGTAATGCTATAAAAGCATCGGAATTATAGATTATGTCTTTAAAATTTTTAGGGATACTCCTGACTCCTTCTCCCTTACCTATGGCTTCCTTATAAAGGTTTCCTTCAACTGGAATATGAGGCCAAATTCTTACAACAGTAGCGTCGTTAGACCTAGCTGCTAGTGCCATATTTTCCATCATTTTTATACTACCACCCCCATAGATTATGTTAATCTTCTTGTGTGCTAGGACTTGCCCTAAGTGATTTGCAGCTTCTAAATAAGCTTTATCTTTTCCAAGGCTGGAACCACAAAAGACACAGACATTCTTTATTTTCTTCGTGGACTGGGAGGTAGACATATTTGGTTTATAGAAGTGGTTGTTTAATGTCTGCTCCACTTAGACTTCGGGTTTTATATGAGATTTTAAAGATGAGAAATATACAAAAAGGGCTAAAGAGATAGACGAGTAGGTAATGAAAAGGTAATCCAAAGATTTAAACAAAATCTTGTGCGGATAAGAAAGTAAGATAAGGTGATTGATAGTTTACAGAAAATCTGATTCACTTTTTGAAAAAGATTAGACTCTAATTGTATAACTTTTGACAATTGAGAACAATTTGACAGAAGACCCTCTTGACACAACTGTAGACTTTTTGACAAATATACACCAAGTCTAGAAATTTAATATAAATGACAAATACTGTAGAACTTTTGAAATTTGAGACACAAATCTTGAAATATCTGGATAAGCTTTTCAAAATTCAAACATATTACTGTACCGTATGTAACGTGTCTGATAAGATAATATATTTTATTATATATATATTTAAGAAAATCATAAATTAAATAAGATATTAACACTTACTGTATCAATCTAATAATCACAATTATTTCAAACACAAAAGCAAATATTCTGAGTAAAAGAAAAACACAAACTGTTGAACATCAGCTAAAACTGCTTCAAATAAGTAAAGACTAAATAACCTTTATAGAGCGATGACTTATTTTCCATCTAGTTTTCTTATGGCTTAGCAAACAAGATCTAGAAATACCATATTCCTGATGCATTGTCTTTCTGCATAAAATTTAGGCCAGAGTTTAAAAATAGCTCATTGAACATATCCACTAGGGTGACCATGAAGAGGAGGATATATGCTATTCAAGTTCTCCTTTGAAAGTACATCCCTGTAAAACCTTATTGTATCCTCTCTATTCATAAACATATAACCAGGTGAAGTACATTTACCGTTACAATTTTGTCTTCCACATTTGTTACAAGCGATCACGATGGCACAAGCTCTTCTTTTCATTGCACTTTGACTGGTACCTGTTCCTGGTAAACCGACATCTTGACTAAAGTCACTCGGACGGATTTTCCCCTCTATCAACATTCTTACATCACAAGGGATGCTAAAACGCATAAGAATCCACAATCGAGTAATTCTAGCCTTATATTTCTTTCTGAGAATCTTTTGGGAGAGTGATGGGAAATACTTTCTCATGTGTTGGTACTTTGGGTCCATGATGAGATGAAAGAAGAGTAAATAGAAATGAAAAATTAAGATAGTAAATTGCAGAATCCTAGAATTCCTTCTTCTTTTAGAGAAAAAGAAGAATTTTTAATGAAAAAGAAGAGGATTTGCGATTTAGAGAGAAAATAACAAATTAAGAGAGAAAAAGTGAACTCGGAGAAATAAGGTCTTACACACAGTAAACGTATATGTAAACAATAATTAAACCACTGTATATGACACGTATAGAGACCACGTGGGAGAGACAGTGTGAATCAAACTGATTTAGGATTTGAACTAGGCCCAAATGTTCTTAGTTGAAAATGGTCAGGTTGTTTCGGGCCTTAACACATTTAGAACGAGTTAAATAACAAACATAAAATTGAAAACCAATTTGTATAAATCTTAAACCCAATTTAAAGCCCACTATAGATAAAGTTAATTATGAACAACAAATCTAATTTAACGACAACAAGGATCTTCCTGAATGATCCAGCAACTCAAATAATTTTGTTTTAATCAAAACCTTATTGAACAATGCATACACCCATATGTTATTCATAATACTTAACATCTATCAATGGATTCATCATCATTACTACCAAGAGTTTAGAATGCGACTAACCTTGAAATCAATACGATTTACGTCTTCCAACATAGACCATATCAATGAACAAAGACACTAGATGTTACTACTTAAGAACATCTACAATCCCCACAATTCTACTCATACAATATATAATTTCCTCATATAACAAAACCTTAGGTAACCAAAAGATTCACTGATACACTTAAATACAATGTACGTAACGAAATATTCCAATTTTGAGATTCATGCATTCTAGACTTTACACAGTCTCAATAGACCAAAAGTCTAACATTTATCTCTCTCAAGATTCAATACCATGATTCCCAACTTATATCATATTCCTCAAATAAATAGAACTTTTAAGAAAAGATATTGACACTTATGTGCTCCATCGAATCCACACATAATCATTACTTAGGTTTGAATCAATTACGAAAAATTTGGCATATCTATGTCAAACTTTAAAATCAATAAATCAAGCCTTATATTTTTTTATTGTTTTTCACGAGACAAAAGGCTCTTAAATCCTCGTATCTACACGAATTTCTCATCGTTTATACGAATTAGATATGCTTATAGATCCTAATATTATACGAATCTCTCATAAGCAATCTACTTATAAACTCATTCCATATAATTATCATTCCCTCATAACTATTAATACTTTCATTCTATGGCCTTTCCATGTTACATCCTTCTAGACTGTATAAATCAATGTGAAGGTTCATTTTGATGATGACAATGAAAATTCAGTTTCAAAACCATCTCAAAAATATATTTTTTTAAAGTGGTGCTACACTCCCTAGGTTAACCGAACCTAGGCTCTGATACCAAAAATTCTGTAACGCCCCTATATGGGGGTTAACAGTTTTTAATGAGATAAAATAAAAATAAATAATAAAAGTAAAACCTTAAAAATAAAATTTGCCCGGGACTTAAATGAAAACTCTCAACTCAAAAATAAAAATATAAACGATAAATAAACCACAGTTTAATGTAGCACCTTAAATTTAATAATATAAACTGTTGTCATCATCATTTTAACCCTCAACACATTGTAATACAGTCACAGAAAGTAACAATTGATGCTTACATTATCATGAAGAACATTCTTTACAATTGAGCAGTCCCAATGTAATATAGTTACATCGCTTCCTCAACTATTTTTCTCGTAGCCACCTCACACTTAGTGAGTCCTGAAAAGATAAAAATATAAGGGAATGAGCGACACTATGCTCAGTAGAGAAAGCCATTACTCACCTTTAGGTTTTTATCATTACCACATTAAAACCTGCATGGTTAGTAAGTTACATCATATTCCAGATTATGAGGTTTATTATGATCACATCTTATGGATACCGTAGTTAATCGTTACCAAGTGTTATAATTACACATTTATACAAATATTACCAATCATCATTGTTCCTAGGTATCCATGTTAAATTGAGTATCACTCAACTCATCGAAACCCAAGTGGGCGCACTTGATCACCCTATAAACATTCCAAGGGTGTTCCGGTGAGGGGACATCAAGCCCCGAGTCCTCACCAAGTCGATTCCTGTACAGTGTGTTCTGGGACTTTCAACCCAAGGAAGCATCATCGCCTTCCCCCTATTTTACCTTTTAGGGTATTCATGCCCAAGGACGTAACCGTCGCCCTCTTCATGTCTCACCATTTCTCTATATTAAATCATTATTAATAGAGTCAGTTTTCCTAACCATGCTTCTCAATTTATAACATGTGTCAATTCATTATGTTCCTCGCCGTACAATACAAGACGAGTCCATGTCATAGTTTCATATGTGATACTCATATAATATTAGTTCAACATAGATATATATATATATTGCGGCAAAACAATCAATTTTAATTCTATAAAAACCTCACAAAAGATGAGTAATAGAATCCCTACCTTTCAAGCTTATCAACAATCTTTTAATCCTGGAATCAATTAACGTTAGCTCCATACTCCCTTGATCCTAAGGCGTGCATAAGGACAATTAAAACTAAAGCACAACATACAACTACGTTCATAAATAAATCATGTGTAAACCTATCTTACTAGTATGCCATTAAAGCTTTTATATAAATCTCTTTTGAATACCACAGTAAACAATTTTTGTCTTAACACAATATAAAATGTGAACAAGTAATCTATATGTTTTAGTCCCTAATAAGATTCATCAATCACTTAGGATAATATTGGAAAGGTTGCAAGACATTAAAGAATTAGGTGGTGAGCAAAGATGGGTTCTTGGTTCAGGTTAGTAGTTGGTATACCATAACAAACTGGCAGATTTACTAGTTTCCAATACAAAAATTGAATAATTCTTAGAAAATAAAATACAACTCCGATTTAGGTTTATGTTAGCTCGTTAGAAAGCCTAGGATGCTACTTTTCAAATATGCAAACCAATTCATAAAATTCATTTTAATTTAATCTTATAATTTCAAGAAATAACCACTGCCCATAGAGGTATTACAAAGTTTAACAATATAAATTTTCTGTCTAGGGCATATACACTTAGACTTCATACATATGCTCCAAAATAGCAACAAACATATACTTAGGTTTAAGAACGCAAATTTGAATAATCCTTTAGTATAAAAGAAAATTTATAAATGAAAGACTAAATTTGTTCATAAGATTCTAACCTCGGATTATGGTTAGTTGGAAGCTTGAAATGGCTTCAAAACAGGTTCCTTTACTTCGGTATGACTGAAATTTTTGCTCAAATGGAGGTGATGGTGGCTGATTTTTATGGCTGCCTTGAAGAAGTTCTCTAAGTATTTTGCTTCAGCAAAGAAATGAGAAGAAGAGTGTGGGAACCGTGGAAGAGAAAGGAAGAAAAGATGAAGTCTTTGAAGAGAAGTGATAGAAACAATTATAGAGGAGACATGTTGAAGCATGTCACGGAGGAAATAAAGAAAATGAGGGTCAAGAGTAGTTGGAAAAGATATCCTTATGTCTCATCTAAAGACTTTAACACACATAATGCCAATATGACATTTTTGAGATTTATTAGAAGTTCTAAGGCTTTTTAGTAATCATACTAAATAAATATAGGAGAATTTTAGAAAATTTAAAAATAGATAAAAATAAATATTATAAAATAAATTTAAATGAAGCAATTTTTTTTTATACACTAAAAATTAATTTAATTACCTCAATACCCGTTAGAAGAATAACGGGTGTCACAGTTATGATCAGACACAAATATCTTGGTGGGACATGAAAAATGTCCCACTAGGGTTTTGGAATCTATATCTATAACTGAGATGGCACCATGGTCAAATCTGCTAATTATGACATATGGCGAAATAGACTTAATACACCATGAATAAAAACCTTTCACCATAAACTCAAACCTTGAACTTTATTGTCCTACATCAAGTAAACCATCATTCACATAAATATCCCTAGAACAACCAAATATTCTCTGAAATAAAAAATAAGCAAAAACACCAAACTATATCTCAATCGGAATCTTCAATCTAAAAGTAGTTTATGGAGAACTAATCGAAGAGTGGGCTAGTCAACCACACTTGGATAGCAAATACAAACTTTTCCTAAAAAGGTCCTATCTATGTAGTTTGTGACTTCAAATTCTTAAGGTGTCTCCTCAACAATACGACGCGGTTCTCCCTCTCTTCGCAAAAACTCAGACTCTTGTAAAATCCTATAACAACATGATCAATAAGCATACTCCCTTAATGATAATAAAGACCATTTGATAATTCTCCCTGAATCACCATATAAGACTTTTATTAACTTTTATAACTCCACCTTCAGTAGAAAACCTATAACCTTGTGATTAGTCAAGAGTACCTATACAAGCTTCTTTTTTTTTTTTTTTAATCTAGCACATATCTATCATTTATCTAACAGTGAGAATCTCCCTATGGTTGCTGTGTGGAGCAGAAAAAGGGGAGAAGAATTGAGGATAAGTTAATTTTTTATAACCTTTTCCAAACCATATATTCCCTATAGGTACTTTATATTATTATCATACACAGATAACTTTTAATAAGCATGATTTGTGAAATTGAAATTCTTCTCTCCCTCTCTCTTGAAATGAAAATGAAATACTCTTAAAGTACGAAATTGATTATCATTAAACTAATTTTAATAAATAATATTTTGATAATAAAGAATAATATTCTTTAAAACTAATTAATCCAAAAAATTTAGCTAAAGTATTTATGAAAACTACTACTAAACAAGCATGGTAATTATAATTATAAGAGAGAGAATTTTAATGGAGTTGACATGGATAAAAAAATTCAAATTTCAGGTATATATTTAAAGGGTATACCATGGAAGAATGGTAAAATGATACACACTTTCTATCTGTAGTGAGAGGAGATAGAAAAAAGCACTCTGACGTAAAAGTAAAGGTTATTTTCACAAATACCTCAAACTATATATCCTATTTTATTTTTCCCCTCGAATTTGCAAAAATGGTCAACATGCCACCTGATCTATAAAAAACGTGTCATTTTCCCTCCAAATTCCGTCTATAAACTTATTAAAATTACTAATGTGGCATGTCATTAATAATTAATTAAATGTATAAATTTTAATTAAATATTTAAAAATAATTAGAAAGACTTTATTTTTTAAACTTTATTATGTTCTCCATTATAGTAACCATTATATACTTGTATGATATCAATAACAACCTCAACATAACTACTCACCAAATTAAAACCTCATGCCCACTCCTACTCCCAAAGAAATGAAGGAAAAAAAAAAAAAAAAGAAGGGAAAACTCTCTTTTGATTTTGTACCACTATTCAAGCTTCAAATTTGTGCCTTACAAAATAGCTTACTCTAAAGTTAAAAAAAATAGACAAAAAATTTTAAATTCAAACAAAAAATGATATAAATTCAAAAATATATAAAAATTAATTTATGGCATATCACTTAATTTTTCTTATTACCCATAATATATATGCATGCTACCATTTTTGCTTGGTAAATAATAAGGAAAGAAAAGTTTCTTACATCAGTGCATTTTAAATTTATCAGTATTTAATTACTTAGTTCTTGAACATATAAATACAAGGTCTTGAACTTATGTTACAATTGTAGTTCAATAAGTAAGGAAAATTGCTCAATAGATGAAATGCCACATAATTGCATAAAATATACCGTGACTTATTTGATAAGTTGGAAGTGAACTTTTAATTTTTGGCTTTTCTTTCAATTTTTGGCCTTTTGAGACCTTAATTCTCATTAATGTTCCTTGTGACCAAAGATTGTTTATCTAATCTCTTTTGTTTCCAAATATTGATGATCAAAGGTCTTAAGTGTTAAATTTAAAAGTTCACTATTCAATTTAAAAAAATAAAAAGATTAAGGAGCATTAATAAAAATAGTACATGATGTTAAAACAAGAATATACCTTCTCTATCTCGAATATACCTTCCCTTACTTTTAGGTTGAAACATATTTTTATATTTTTTTATATAAAAAGAAGGAAAATATTATTTATTTTTAAATAAAATTAAACATGACTTGAATTTTTTAACGTGACTTAAATTTTTAATTTATGATTAAAATAAAAAAATTTATAACTAATTAAGTTGTACTTGACATTTTTTTTTTTTTTTGGCTTGGTTGTTATTCATTTCTATAAAATTTTCCACCAAAAAATCACATCCACGGATTTACGCAGACGTAGTAATACAATCGTAAACATTCTTTACACTGCTTGTACTCCAGTTGTACGGTGAAAAGTACTTTTAACCTTTTTTTTTCCTCGTTTACTCCCCCTTTTCAAGTCGTCTTTTACTGCATAGTGGGAGGCGGAAAAAAAAAAAAGAAAAGAAAAATCGTCACTGCTGACGTAAAAGTAACTACTTTTCCTCGGTCTTCCGACGCTGACACTCTTCTTTTCGCCGGCGACCTACCGGTCCACCATGCAATTTTTTTTTTCAAAACTAGACAACAAAGTGCATTTTGTCTTCCGTCATCTTCGGTTGAGAATCCGGTTCGAATTCATCGCTCCAGTTGTTTTACCGTGCAACTCTTATATCTAAAATAAATAAAAAACTGTAATACAAAGCTGGTATACGTTGTAATTTTTGTTTATTTTTTCAATTTAAATTAGTTTATTAAATATCTTTTATATATATTATTATATTTAATAACCTCAATATTAACTCATTAATTATAATTTAACAATATCAAACACTCGTATATGACACTATAAAACATCCACGTATTATAATATTTTTAATTTTCAATCCTAAATTCATTTCTTATATATATATATAGCATAATAGACCCAAGCTATCAAAGAACAACTTCAATAATTGTAACTCCCAAGACAAAGGCAAGCAAGTATGAAAAAAGAAAGCACCCACATTCTGGTCTTCCCATTCCCTGCGCAGGGCCACATGATTCCCCTCCTGGACTTCACCCACAACATCATCAGATCCTACCCATCCGGCCAAATCACCATCACCATCCTCGTCACCCCCAAGAACCTCCCTCTCCTCAACCAACTCTTGTCCGTACACCCTTCCATCCAAACCCTAGTCTTGCCTTTCCCTTCAACCTCTTCCATTCCCTCCGGTACCGAGAACTTCAAGGACTTAGCGCCGACTTCCTTCCTCGCCATGATCCGAGCCCTCGGTGGGCTCTACGACCCCCTCATCCAATGGTTCCGGTCCCACCCCTCGCCACCTGTCGCCATCCTGTCCGATATGTTCTTGGGGTGGACCCACCGCGTCGCCGTTGATTTGGGCATTAGGCGGATCGTTTTCTCTCCATCCGGCGCTCTGACTCTCTCCGTCTTGCACTCGATGTGGCGAAACTTGCCCACCAGACGCGACCCCGATGACGAAAACGAGGTCGTTTCGTTCGATGACGTTCCGAATTGTCCGAAATACCCTTGGTGCCAGCTTTCGGCGCTGTACCGGAGCTACGTGGACGGAGACCCAGATGGGGAATTTTTCAAAGATGGGATTCTCGACAACATCGCGAGCTGGGGAGTCGCGGTCAACTCGTTTGGTGACATGGAAGGGGTTTACTTGGAGCATCTGAGGAAGGAATTGGGCCATAGTCGTGTTTGGGCTATTGGGCCTGTTCAGCCCATTGTTGATGAGGGGGGAGAAAAGAAGGGATGTGGGCCCACGGAAAGAGGTGGGTCCAGTTCAGTTTCTGCTGACAGCATAGTAACATGGCTGGACAAGTGTGACGATAAGAAGGTTGTGTACGTTTCCTTTGGCAGTCTGGCCGTTTTGCGCAACGACCAAATGGAAGCGCTGGCTTTGGGGCTAGAGAGAAGTGGGGTCCATTTTATATGGTCAGTCAAGGAGCCGACGGAAGGACAAGCGGAAGGTGGGTTTGGGAGGGTCCCAACAGGGTTCGAAGATCGTGTGGCTGGGAGGGGCCTAGTCATAAAAGGGTGGGCCCCGCAAGTGTTGATACTGAGTCATGGAGCCGTAGGTGCATTTTTGACTCATTGTGGGTGGAACTCGGTGCTGGAATCGGTCATGATGGGCGTGCCAATGCTAACTTGGCCCTTGCGGGCCGACCAGTTCATAGACGCGACATTATTGGTAGACCAATTGAAGGCAGCGACGAGAGTGTGTGAAGGGGAACATGTTGTTCCTGATTCAGTTGATTTGTCTCGAATTTTGATAGAATCGGTTAGGGACGGCCAACCCAAGGGGCAACAAGCCACGTGGTTGCGTGAAGCGGCACTTCGGGCCATTGGAGATGGTGGTAGTTCGGTTAAGAATGTGGAGTCCTTGATTGCCCATTTGATTGCACTTGAAACTAGTACCAGCAATTAAACAACGAAGTTATTGCAAATCAAAGGGGAAAAAAAGAGTGAGGGGAAAGAATGTATTTAATATGTTTTTGAGGAAGTTTAGTTTAAATTAGTAGCAAGCAACTTTGAACACTATACCTATTCAACGGTAAAAATATGTTTTGAAACATCTTGCTTATTATTTGGTCTCTTAGTAATTATTATTATACGTCTAATAATGTGATGTGGACTTTCGTTGTAGCCTTCTAAATTTAGCTTGTGGAAAAACTTAGATGCGTGCTATATTGTTTGTCTAAAACTAGGCCCTTTTGCTATTTGCCCGTTTAGTTTACATGTTTAAACAAAAAATTTGATTTTTGTGAAAG
Organism: Artocarpus heterophyllus; assembly: GCA_025403435.1. Lineage (NCBI taxonomy): Eukaryota > Viridiplantae > Streptophyta > Magnoliopsida > Rosales > Moraceae > Artocarpus > Artocarpus heterophyllus. Next base: position 14,251,941 of record CM046346.1, read on the forward strand.
AAAATACTGTAATAAAATAAATTGAACTATAATTCAAACCTATGAAACAAATGAGCTTATGTTTTTTAAGGAGAGTTGTTCTTTTACAAAAAACATCTAAAATTAAACAAAGATTATTCTATGTCACTTACTGAAAGTAGAGGACGATAATCAAAATTCTTAGTATCTCATAGAGCCAATGTCAGCATTACATAAATAAATATCAAATTATGTTTTTTATTCTACTTGTTATGAGGAAAGTATGTCCTCTATAAAGCACCATAGCAATATTAACAAATGTGTTTGAGAAATCATTTAGAACTTCAAAATTATAATATGTGGGAGCTTTATACCATAATAAACTTTTGCTTTTCATTATAGCATGTGAAAATTTTATACTGTAGCAAACAGAACTTTGTTTTTCTAACATGCTTCCTAAACAAAGCCAACATCTATGCATACATATGTGTGTGTGTATGTATAGACAAACATGCATTTTTGTTTTAAAAAAATAAGTTAATTTTCTTTGTTATTTATTTTCTTAATTTATTATGCACTTAAGAGTTTAGGGTACTGCAAAAAAAAAACTACTTAATTAAGTAGAATAGTTCTACATCAAAAATTAGCGAGACAAAATTTTACAGTAAATTATTCATGAGATACATTTGGAAAGCTAGACAGGGCGAGAGAAAATAGATTTTTAGATAGGCATGCGTTTGAGAAAAAATATATTAGTATTGCAATTAGGAAAGAAAAAAGTGTTCATTAGGGCCATATTCAAAAAAAGTATAATTTAAGAAGAGTGCAAGAAAAAAATTAAAAAATACAGGTACATTTAAGAAAAGTTAAACCAATAGAAAGAAATAGAAAAGAAACTTACACAGATTTAACAAAATAAAAATCAAGAAACAAAAACAAATGGATCAAAAACATTGTATAAGGGATCAAAATGTAATTTTTATAAAATTTTGAGAATAAAAATATAATTTTATCAACAATAAGAGGTCAATTATAAATTTTAAGAAATTATGGCGGTCAAAATGTGATTTTTTTTAAAAGATATGGGTCAAAACATAATTTAAAAAAGTCAAGGGCTAAAATGTAATTTTAGAAAAAAAATTGTCTTCAAATTTTAGAAAATTATAGCTTCAAGTCCAATTCTATATCGGCCTAATCTAACCCCGAGTTGTATCCAACTCTGATAAGAACCATAGATTTGGTGTAAAATAATGCAATACAATATACCAAAAATTTAGCCATATTCTATGATATGACATATATCGTATTAATTTACTATCCATGTTAACTTATAAAGTACATGTAATTGTTTCATTTTTTAATGGTTTCAAAAATAATTGAAACCAATTTAATTTGTTGCAATTATTGACCTCATATTTATGCCCATTAAAACCAGCCTTGGTAACTGTATTTCTGAGGCAATATAAGAATCCTTGATGGAAGGATTTCTTTACACACAGCAGAGAACAACACAAATTTCTTTACGTTCATTTTGTGTTGAACGAAACTTGGGTCCCCAAGTCCAAAAACTCTCTTAAGAATCTAACACCATCAGTTGAGTTTTGTGAGGACTTGAAAGAGCTCCAAGTAAGGCAGCCTTTGAATTTCAGCCGAAGGACATAGTTGCAATGGCTGGAGGTAAGTAAAGAATTTACACACGCTTCCATTTTGTTTCTTATATGCTTATTGTTTTGGCATGTTAAGAATGTTTTAAGCTTTCATTTGGTATCAGAGCCGAATTCACTCTGCCTTACGTGTGAATTGTGTTTGTTTGCTTCGGTTGAAAATCCGTGTTCATAGAGTCACGGTTAGAAATTTTTTTTTTGGGTTTTTGATTTTAACATTTTTTAATTGAAACTAAGATTAGAAATCATTTAGACATTGGATTTCTAAGAATTTTGCAATTTGAAACGACAAAAACGGTGTCCGAATGGTTGAAAACGAGCAGGGTCTGAAACCGGATCAGAATTCGGGTCAGCCGGGTCAAAACGACTCGGTTCAAGGTTGAAGACAACCTAAAACGATATGTCGTTTGGCTTTGGGTTAGCCACAATGACAGGGGAGGGGCTCGTTTTCATCGCTAAAAATGACATGTCGTTTTGGACCATAATGACCAAAATGACATGTCGTTTGGACTGTTGGCAGGCTATTCTTCATCAAATGACGTGTCGTTTACGGCTTGGGAAGGGGCATTTAGCCACCATGAAACGACGTCGTTTTCAATGAAAAAAAAAACCCAAAAATTAAAAAAAAATGATATTTTCAAAATTTCATAAGGTGATATTTTTAGGAAAAATTTTCATAAAAATTTCAGTTTTATAATTTTATGAGATTTTCATAATATCCACAATTTTAATATTTTTATGAAAATTTTCATATTATGGAATAAATTATGAAAAATTTATAACTTTGAATATTCATAATTTTTAGTATTTGTTATGAATATTATACTGTTTTGTTGTGGATATAATTTTATAAAATTTATGTGCATATAGTGTTCATTATGTATAATTTGTGATTTAAAATTATGCATGCAATATTAAGTTAAATAATTTAGTACATTTAAATTTTGTGCAATAATGTGCTAAATTATGTTTTTGAATGTATAATTTTAATGTATACATAATGAAAATTGGTACATAAATTATGGTTTTTTGTTCATATTTATTTATTGCTTTAAGTAAATACAAATTATTTTATGAGCAAAAATTTAAGAATAAATGTCTAGTGATGTATTTAATTTTTCAATAATTAAAGAGTAGCCACAACATCTTTGATTATGCAAAAAATTATATTAAATGTTTGAATCACATATGGTAAAGGACATTAAATTATGATTAATCATATGTAATATGATAAATTTTATCCCACAAGAATTTTTATTATATTTAATATGATTAGTTAGGATGATGTATCAAATTATCTTTCTTAATTTACCCATAGGAATTAAGAAAAAGGCAAATAATTTGACAGTGTCATCATACGGATATATGAATCTGTTTGAATTAAAAATTTAGCCCACAGGTAATTTTTATGTCATTTGATTCATATTTTAATTCATGATTTACATTGGTAAACATGTCATAAAGTATTGTAGCCTCAATTTAGTAACATAAGCATGTATGTTTTATTATGCAGCTTTGCAAACTGTGAGTTACTTTGATTTTAATGTGACATTCTTGAACTTAAGGGTGATAACTATAAGGTGTGGAAGGAGAGAATTCTCCTTCATTTAGGAGTAATGGACATTGACTTTGCTATCCGTAAGGATGAACCACCTGCCATTACGGAGACCAGCCAACAGGATGATGTTGATCGTTATGAAAAATGGGAGCGATCTAATCACCTCTGCGTAATGTTCATAAAGACTAAAATCTCGGCTGGCATACGTGGTTCATTTAGAGCAATATGACAATATGCAAGCTTTGATGAAGGCAATTAATGAGCAGTTTGCTACATCAAATAAAGCTTTGGCAAGCACCTTGATAATGAAGTTTTCAGCCATGAAGCTTACCAAAATTCATGGTGTGCATGAGCACATCATGCAAATGAGGGATATAGTGGCTCAGCTGAAGACTCTTGAGGTCAAGACGTCTGAAACCCTCCTTGTGCACTACATCCTCAACACTCTCCCATATCAATATGGACCTTTCAAGATATTCTACAACACACATAAGGATAAGTGGTCCATCAATGAATTGATGACCATGTGTGTTCAGGAAGAATGAAGGCTTGTTATGGAAGCGGGAGAGAGTGTGCATCTGGCAACTCAAAGGAAGAATAAGGGGCAAGCCAAAAATAAGGGAAAAGGCAAACTGCCTGCACAAGCTAATATCAAGAAGGAATCCATGTGCTTCTTTTGCAAAAAGAAGGGGCACATAAAGAAGGATTGTCCTAAATATCAGAGGTGGCTTGACAAAAAAGGTACTCAATTCTCACTTGTTTGTTATGAATATAATATGGTTGATGTTGAGCATAACACATGGTGGATTGATTCTGGTTCTACAATCCATGTCACTAATTCCTTGCAGGGATTGCAAGGCCTGAGGAAGCTAGTGGGAACTGAGCAATGCATCTTTTCAGGCAATAAGATGCGCTTACATGTGGAAGCAGTCGGAACATACAATTTAGTTTTAAGTAGTGATTTTGTATTAAAGTTGGAAAAGACATTTTATATTCCTAGTTTTTCTAGGAATTTAATTTCTGTTTCAAGGCTTGTACCATTGGGATTTTCCTTTAATTTTTTAGACACTATATTTAGTTTGTTTTATAGATCTGAACTTATTGGAAATGGTACATTGTCGAATGGTTTTTTCAAAATCAATTTTGAAGATAAAGCTTCTTATACTTCTATGCATGTTCATGATAATGTTGGCATTAAGAGATATGTTATGAATGAAGATTCCTCTATGTTGTGGCACCGTAGGTTGGGTCATATCTCTATTGAGAGAATAAAAAGATTAGTGAATGATGGAACTTAGTACTCTAGATTTTACTGACTTTGACACTTGTGTGGACTGCATAAAGGGAAAGCAGACCAATATGTCAAAGAATGGTGCTAAGAGGAGTTCAGATATATTAGAGATCATACATACATATATTTGTAGTCTAGACATAGACGCGTATGGTCAAAAGCATTTCATTACTTTTATTGATGATTACTCACGATATATTTATCTCTACTTGCTTCATAATAAGAGTAAAGCTATAGATGCCTTTAAGGTGTTTAAGGCAGAAGTAGAGAAACAATGTGGTAAGCAAATAAAGATAATGAGATCTGATAGAGGTGGTGAATATTATAGTAGATACACCGAAGATAGACAAGCACCTGGTCCATTTGCAAAGTTTCTTCAAGAACAGTTGCCCAGTACACTATGCCCGGTTCTCTAGATCAGAATGGTGTGGCAGAAAGAAGAAACCAAACATTGTTGGATATGGTGCGGAGCATGCTTAGTAGCTCCAAGCTTCCTAAGTCTTTGTGAACTAAAGCTCTCAAGATGGCTGTGTATATATTAAACCGAGTTCCAACAAAGACTGTCTCAAAGACACCATTCGAGTTATGGAAATGTTGGAAACCTAGTTTGTGACATATACGTGTTTGGGGATGCCCGTCTGAAGTGAGAGTCTATAATCCATAAGAGAAGAAGTTAGACCCAAGGACCATAAGTGGGTATTTTGTTGGTTATGCTGAACGGTCTAAGGGCTACCGATTTTATTGTCCATCACATATTACTAGGTTTGTGGAATCAAGAAATGCGAAATTTCTTGAGAATGACTTGATCAATGGGAGTGATCGACCCTGAAACACCGTTCTAGAGAAAGATCATACTGATGCTCAGGCTTCCACTTCATATGATTGAGTGATTGTTATACACAACACGCTTGCAGTTCAAATGCGTGTTAAACAATAGCCAGTCATTCAAGTTCCACAAATTGTTGATCAAGAAACAGTAGATCCAGCTGAACAATAGATACAAGAATCTGTTGAACAGCCAGCTGATCAACATGCTCCTAAAGAGAATGTTGAACTAGCATTAAGGAGATCTACTAGAGTAAGGGGATCAGCTATTCCTAGTGACTATATTGTGTATCTACAGGAGTCTGACTACAACATAGGAGCTGAAAATGATCCAAAAACGTTTTCACAAGCCATGAGTTGTAGGGAATCTAACTTATGGTACGATGCCATGAAAGAAGAGATGAACTCCATGTTATCTAATGGAGTCTGGAATCTTGTCAAGTTGCCTAATGGTGTAAAAGCCATTGGATGCAAATGGGTCTTCAAGATAAAGAAAGACTCATTAGGTAACATTGAGAGACATAAGGCAAGACTTGTTGCTAAAGGATTCACTCAAAGGGAGGGTATAGATTACACTGAGACTTTTTCTCCTGTATCTAAAAAGGACTCCCTTTGTGTGATCATGGCATTAGTGGCTCATTTTGATTTTGAGTTACATCAGATGGATATGAAAACGACATTCCTTAATGGTGATATAGAGGAAGAGGTTTACATGAAACAACCTGAAGGATTCTCCTCTAGTGATGGTGAGCAATTGGTGTGCAAACTCAAGAAATCCGTATATGGTTTGAAACAGGCTTCCCGTCAATGGTATTTGAAATTTCATGATGTCATCACTTCATTTGATTTTGAAGAGAACATCATGAATCAATGTATATACCAGAAGGTCAGTGAGAGCAAGATTTGTTTCCTTGTTTTGTATGTGGATGATATCATTCTTGCAACCAATGACAAGAGGTTTCTATATAAGGTGAAACAATTCCTTTCTAAGAACTTCGATATGAAGGATATGGGTGAGGTATCTTATGTCACTAGCATAAAGATCCATAGGGATAGATCTCAATGCATTTTGGGACTATTGTAGGAAACGTATATCAATAAAGTCTTAGACAGATTTCAGATGAAAGATTATTCACCAAGCGTAGCCATTGTGAAGGGTTATAAGTTCAATCTGAACCAATGCCCAAGGAATGATTTCGAGAAAATTCAAATGAGCAACATTCCTTATGCTTCAGCTGTTGGAAGTCTTATGTATGCTCAAGTCTACACAAGACCTGACATTGCATTTGCTGTAGGAATGTTGGGGAGATATCAGAGTAACCCAAGTATTGATAACTGGAGGGCTGCAAAGAAGGCGATGAGGTACCTTCAAGGCACAAAGGATTACATGCTTATGTATAGGCGAACTGACATTTTAGAGGTGATTAGCTACTCTGATTCAGACTTTGCTAGCTGTGTTGATTCGAGAAAATCAATTTCAGGTTATACTTTCATGCTAGCCAGAGGAGCTGTATCTTGGAGAAGTGGAAAGCAAATGTTGGTTGCTATTTCCAAAATAGAGGCAGAGTTCGTTTCTTGTTTTGAGACTACTTCGAATGGTGTATAGTTGAAGAGTTTTATGTCAGGCCTTAGAATTGTAGATTCTGTGTCTAGGCCATTAAGGATATATTGTAACAATTTAGCTACTGTCTTTATGGCTAAGAATAATAAAAGTGACAGTCGAAGTAAACATATCGACATTAAGTACTTAGCCATACGGGAACAGATTAAGGAAAATAAAGTGGTCATTGAGCATATAAGCACTAAATTGATGATCGTAGATCCTCTGACAAAAGGAATGCGACCAAAGTCATTTAAGGATCATGTAGTTCAGATGAGACTTGGTTCTATAATGCAAATTTGTTTGTACATACAATTTACAGTCTTAATAAAACTGTTATTCAGTTGTGATGTTTTCTCATATTTGATTTGTACATAAAGTTATTGGAGGAAAATTCACATTTAGTAGGACCAAGAATAAACATTAGGTTTATTTATAAAGTTAAGTTACCATATAGGATATAAAGTCTGAGAAACAATACATAGTAATACATGGAAGAAAATACTCACAATTTAGAGAAATTATCGTTATGATTCATGTATTTGTTTCCTGAAAGTTCAGGTTTAATAAATATAAGGATAAATATAGAGACCAAGTGAGAGAATGTAACCGTTTTATTTTTTAATGGTTCCAAAAATAATTGAAACCAATTTAATTTGTTGCAATTATTGGCCTCATATTTATGCCCATTAAAACCAGCCTTGGTAACTGCATTTCTGAGGCAATATAAGAATCCTTGATGGAAGGATTTCTTTACACACAGTAGAGAACAACACAAAAATTCTCACATTCATTTTGTGTTGAACGAAACTTGGGTCCCCAAGTCCAAAAACTCTCTTAAGAATCCAACACCATCAGTTAAATTTTGTGAGGACTTGGAAGAGCTCCAAGTAAGGTAGCCTTTGAATTTCAGCTGAAGGACATAGTTGCAATGGCCGGAGGTAAGTAAAGAATTTACACACGTTTCCGTTTTGTTTCTTATATGCTTATTGTTTTGGCATGTTAAGAATCGTTTGATAAATTTCAGTACAATGATCATACTAAATATTGTATTATTATATTATTAAATACGGTGTATCAAACATAAGCTTGGTGTATAAAAAAATAACTATAATTATTTTTTTTTACTTTTTAATATAAAAATCCTAATTTTAATTTGGATGAGATAGTATTTACATAGTATTTCAACATTTTGATAAAATTGTTGTTGTGAAGTATTATATAAGCAATATCAATTCAATTTTATAATTAAATTATTTTTCTTTAAGTATTCTTTTTAAACTGTGATAATTTTATCACTTTTCTTTTGTCCCCGCTTCTATTTAGTTCGAAGGCCTGAAACTCAGAAACCGATTAAAATATAAATCATAATCCAACTAAGCATTTGTTATAAATATTTTCTCTCTAATTCTCTTCTTGTTATTATTTTATATTTCTTTTCATTTTTCTAAAATTTAACAATATATAAAAAAAATAATAGAATCAAAAAATCAGAAAAAAGTAAATAGCTTTATATTTCAAACTCTTTTCATAAAATACTTACCCCTCTATATGTCTATATATAAACTCAATTCTTTCCGTTCTAAAATTAAATTATTGTTTTTTGTTTTATTAATGCTTTTGGCCTTTTATAATGCAATACAGGATAATTACATGTTATGTCATGTTCTTAAAAAATATGTTTTTATGCCATATTTAAAAAATTTGTGCCACACCATCAGTTACAGTACTTTATAAGTTATGTCATACATAAACTTATATGACATTTATAAAAAAATAAGTTTTAAAAGATGAAATTTATAAAAATAAAATGTATTCATAAATGCTACATTTTGAGAAAACTTTTATTTATATCAGAAAATGTGAAAAATTATTATGCCACAAATTTGGTAGGATATGTTTCGTATCTTATCGAGATTTTTTTATGTCCACCAAGGATGCTTTTTGTCTTATTAGGATATTTTTTATGCCCTATTGGGTTGTGATGGACTGAAATATTTTTCATATCCTACCGATATATTTTTAATGTCCTATCGGGAATTTTTTTTTTCTTCTCTCTTTCTCTATCTCTTCTCTTTTTTTCTCTCTCTTTCCTCGCTATTGCTGGCAGTGATGTTCAAATAGTAGCGAGTCAAATTTAGTTTGCGGCTGATCTTATCATCTTCGACAAAGTCATAGCATCACAAGAACAACAGAACCTCGACGGGACTTACGGTGGTTTGACTTCGAGAAAATGAAGGTAGATATCCACTCTGTCACAAATGATATCGCGTTACTCATTACGAATCTTGTCGTCGATCTTGCTGCTAGAGGTGCTTGCAATGACAGAGGCAGAGATCCCAATCCGTCACGAATGATCTCGCATCCCTCATCGCAGATCTAATTGCGGATCTCGCCGTCAAAGGCACTCATGATCTGATTCACAATGACGTCGTAAGAATAACACAATTGATCTCATTAGAGGTGCTCATTAGATCCATGCCCGCATCTTCTCCTGCGATGCAGTTTTGTTCGAGGTGGGCCAGAGACGACGATGGAAGATCGACAACAATCAAATGATGAGCGACTCATGATCTCGTTCGATGTGAGCTCCAACAATGAGTGGAGGGAGAGAGAAGAGACAGAAAGGAAGGAGATAGATTGCAGATATCTTTTGTTTAGATGAGAGAGAAAGGAATAAAGAAGAGAGGGGAAACTAAATGAGGATTTTTTTTTAAGAGATCAAAATTTGTGTAATAATTTCCATGTTTTACTTTTCGTGGCATAAATAATTAGGTTGATTTAAAAGATGACGTGTCGTGTAATTTTTCCATGAAAATTCTCCTAGAATATATAGGTATGTTTGGTTGAATTTTCAAATCAAGGTTCGAATCATTTTGCTACAGTATTTTCTTTCACAAAAATTTAAATCTTTATTCAAATACTCTACTCAAATAATCAAACCAAACGGGCCCATAGTTAATGGTCCTAACCTCAAAGCCTATTGCTAGGTTGTACAGCCAAAATGTAAAATTTACTTTGCATAAAAAAGGTAGAAATTATAGTAAATGTCATTTTTAAAGGAAATGCTACAAGAATGGTTTTATTATTTTCCAGATAGAGAATGATCTAAGGAAAATGTGAGAATCTTATATTTGAATCCATAGTGAAAAAATAAGGAATATTAAAAAATTAAACCTATCACATATTACAACTTTTATTTTAGAAATAAAAATAAAAAAAGAGAACAGATCTCTTCTTCCTTCTCCTCCCTTCTCCATAATATCTCCGTCGGACCCAAACCCTGCGAGCCTAGTCACACGCTTCCACCCACTGGCGAGCTCAGCCCCATTGCCCCTAGCTCTGGCGAGATTCACGAAAGGCCAACCAACAATCATGGCGAAGCCCATTAAATCAGTGGCGACCAACAGATCATGAACAACGCTTTGTTTTTATTCTTATTTTTTTGGGAAAATTTTTCTCGTTTATTATATACAATAGTCTATTAAAGAAACGATTTTATGTTTTGGATATTCTTGCAAAACAACAATTCTTGGAAGCAAAACCACCCACATAGAGCATGAACAATAACATACCATCTTTTAAAATCCAAACAAAGAAAATACTAGACAACCCGGAATTTCACAATACACAAATATAATTTCCATTGAAAGGGACACCGGATGATTCGGAAATTGCCCATAAGCAAGGATCTGAGGTAGGAAATTGTTCAAGCAATCTGATTTCTAGCGATGGGAATTAGAGTTTAGAGCTCTGACGATTCGGAGGGCGTCGGAGAAACCAAATATGTGAACAAAGGAGACGAAGATTCAGACGGCGGCGGAGGATCCAGAGAGGAGAACAAGTGACGGCAGCGATCCGGAGGGCGACGGAGGAGCAGGAGAAGAGAACAAAGAAGGCTGGGAGGTCGCCGGAGAAGAGAATGCAGGTGGGTTGGAGGCTACGCTCTCTTTTTCTTTTTTCTTTTTTTCGTTCGATTATAATGATAGGGACTTTTTATAAAATTAATGGTTGAGATGTGTAATTGGGTAAAAATCAATATAAAAAGGAAGTATAATTAGGTGTGATTGGTTTTATTTTAGTTCATATTAGCAATAAAATCTTTAGCCGTTCATTGATTATCTAATGGCCCAAAATTCGTCCTCGGTAGGTGGAGAATTTTAACGTTCTCAACCATAGTGCTCCTTTTTAAACCTAATTATAATAAATAACAACTTTTTTAATTATTTATACTAGATAACAATTTTAAAGTAAAAATGATTTATTTATTTCTTTATTTACGGTATAAATAATTCTTATTTATATAGTAAATATATTTAAGGTGAAATAATTTATTTATTTCTCGCTTATAATCTTAATAATTCTTATTTATACAATAGATAAGCTATTAACATCGTAAATATCGTATTTATTAAAAATATTTTTTAAAATTTGATATTTACTTTAAAAATTTTCAAATTTGAAAAAAACCAAAGGACTTAAGCATCAGCAGAACCATAATCGCATATCCCAAAGCATTTATAGTTCCTTGTATGTAAGGATAGATATAGATAGATGCTACATGTTTGTTGATATATCTCTTCCCACCAATGTTCATAATTGAGTCGTTTAAATTTACCACAAGAAGTATGTTGTTCGTGGCATGCATTGACATTCATGTCATATGACATTTTGGGTGAAGGATAGTCAAGAATTGACCTGGGACAAAAAATTTAAGGTGCTAAAAGGCTGTTGATTGATGTTAGTAGAGTGTTTAGAAACATAGTTAATTGTCTTTTACTTCGATGCTACTCCTGCCAATACGACTCCGTTTGGTAGCTTAATTGGTTTTAATTATTATAGTGTAAAATTTTATATGTTACAACATGGCCTTCTTATTTTTGAACAAATATCTGTTATAAAAATAACGCGTCTATATTTAAATGGATGGACAGATAATCGAACAGAAAACTAATCACATCTTGATCTGCAGACTGGAGCTGTCATCTTTATTTCCTCATAGACTTATTCTTGCATCTTTGCTTCAACATCAATCTTCTTCAATCCAACAAGTGTTAAAAGCTGGCCTTGGCTGCTACTCTTCCACATATTAAACCCCTTCTATTTAATGTAGACACGTGACTAATCAATTCCAAATGGATCGGACAACTAATAAACTTCAACAGTGGCTTCCAGGCGGAGAGAAAAAAAAAAAAAAAAAGACCCCACAAAAGGCATTAATCCAAAAAAATCACAACCACCTCGCTTCTTTCTCCGTTGAAATATCAATTTCAGTGGCTCATTTTTCCTCCAATGAAGAACTCTACGACACCGTACAAAAGATTATTGAGATGTTTAGGAGAGTAGTTTAAACTATCAGTTTGATTTTAAAAACTATAGCATATGAGAGTTTTACACTGTACTTTTTTACTTGCAAGAGCTTTACACTTTATAATTTAAACCATTATTTGAACTATTCTTTTAAATACCCAAACACCCTAATAAGAACTCTTTGATAGGAAATGAAGAAAAAAATAGTATTACATAGTTATATATAAATTATTAGTGCTCTTCATCAAGATAGGTTAAATCATTATATTATTTGAATTTAATATGATTCTAATCTAAAATATTTAAAGCTTCTTTTTATTAATATATTTTTCATATCCTACTATACTATTCTTCAACCTGTGAACCAAACAGAGCATAACTTTTTCTTTGGTTATTTCAAACGCTCATTAGTCCCCTTGACTAATTCATCTAAATCTTTCTCTAAGCTTCCTCCTTCAAGTGCTTCCTTTGACTCATCTCTCATCTCTTTGGCTCAGACCCACTCTGGCACTTGGCTCTAAAGACTTAACCAACACCCAAGCCAAATCATCCGACTTAGGAATTACCTGCGTTCCTTCTCCTACTCGAATCCCCACACCTAAATGTTCCACCAATAACTTTGCGTTACTAAATTGGTCCTATGTTGTCGGCCATGTAAGCATCACAAACCCCCTGGCAAGCCGTTCCATCATAGAGTTCCAACCACAATAAGCCCACGGCTCAATGTCTAAGTATCGCCACCTACGGGACTCACCCCCTAATCACCAATCCCTTATCACTCACATGTTCTTTGTAGTCACCAAGAATTGCACGTTGACTTTGATCATTGGCCCTCGTACACAACACAAAGTGGACCCCACTCCACTCCAGTGCGGCAATCAACACCTCCATTTGTGCCCTCATCAACATGACACGACTCCCAAAGCACACGTACATGATAGAATTGTCCTTACGTGAGTCGAGCCACATCATTATCTCTTGACATCGTAGAGAGTTGGCCCCATTCTATCCTAAGTGTCGTGTTGATCAGGGGGCTAAGGTCCAACCTTCCACACTCGATCATGGCCCATGTCTTTTTTTGCGTGATCCAAATAAACCCCTCTAACTTGGCGTAAGAGTTAAAGACAAAGCCCCATCACACCATGTTGGCGAGATTAACACTCTAGTAAAATTCTCATATTGCATCTCCTCCATCACCATTCTTGTACAACAGAGGGATCTATTAGAACAAAATATTATGATGATAACCATCATCAATCATAATTATTTATGTCAAATCACCGAAATAATTCATAAGATGCAAAAAGTGACCTGAATCTATTGATTATGATATGATTTTTGAGTCTGTAAGTTGAAGATCTTTCAAGTCTAGTACGTAAGTCCTCCTTCAAAGTATGCCTTTGTAATCTTTCTGTAAATGGGTGATAGAAAAATAACGTACGTATTGACTTAAAGACCACAACTCCTTTATATAACTGCTAATTCTAACAGTTATTCTTAGTTACCAATTTAGCCCATCATAAAATCAGTAATTATATTTTAGTCTCTACACATAGGAGGTCTACACTTAATGATACATTAAAAGCCCAAAACCCAAATTGATCACTTTAATTGGGCAACCTTATCTAATAGCCTTTAATACATATTTATTTAATATAGTAGCTCATATATTGGATTAATTCTAACAATCTCCTACTTGGGCTATATATGCAACTTTATAAATGTGAATTATACCTTATAACCTCATGAATTTTACAATCAAAACCTTATGCATCTCAACAATCTTGTCTATTAACCATATCAATATAGGACAAAAGCGACTTTCATTACATATGTCGTAATTAGACTCATTAATGATCATATATACCAATACAACTAATGACAAAGATCAAGCATTGATGTGTAGCATGAAAATTTCATTGAATATGATCTTAACATGCTTATTTCCAACTGGCCCACCTTAAAACTTTAGTGAGTTCAAACCATATTAAAATCAGAGTGTGAATATACCAAAACTTTATTTCTACAGAAATAACCTTAAAATATCTATAAACTGAAATAACAAAAAATATGTCTATATCAGAAAAGCATCTATAATTACAAACTCCCACTAAACTGAATATCCTCAAAAGACATGACACCCATGTGAGCAGTGTGTTCTTTCACAACCAGGAACTTGATTCTATATACTTTGACTTTGTCAAACTCTTGTTGTTGTTGGAATATATAACTACTGATTTATTGTTACAAAATAACTTAAGTGGTCTTTGAATATTGTCCCCTATGCATAGCCCTATGACAAAATTTCACAGCCATATTTATCTACCGCTATGGTAGAAGAGACTATAAGAGACTGTTTAGCACTCTTCTAAAAGACAACACCTCCAGTCAGAAGGTAGATATAGCTCAACGTAGATTCATACTATCTTGGCATCTAGCATAATTAGAGTTGGTATACCCAATGATCTTAAGCTATTCTGACCTCCGATACGTGAGCATGTAGTCTTTTGTTCTCTATAAATACCTCAAGACTCCTTTGGCTGCTATCCAGTGATCATTTCCAAGATTGCTTAAGTGTCTGCCCAACATCCCTGTAACGTATGCAATATCCAGATGCGTACAAACCTGAGCATATATTAGACTCCCTATTGTTGATGCATAAGGAATGTTCTGCATTTCTTGAATCTCAAAATCATTTTTAGGACACTGATTTAGACTAAACTTGTCACCCTTAGCTACAGGGGTGTCACCTGGTTTACAATCCTATATGCCATATCTCATGAGAACCTTTTTGATATAGCCATTTTGTGATAATTCGAAAGTATCCCAAAAGCGATCCCAATGTGTTTGCATACCCAACACAAAAGAGGCATCACCAAGATCTTTCATCTCAAATTTCTTTGATAGAAATCTCTTGATTTTGTGAAATAAGCCTATATCATTACTAGTAAGCAAAATGTCATCGACATATAAAACTAAAAAAATATACTTACTTCCACTAAACTTGTGATATATACAATTATCGTGAGATGATAAACTGATGAAATTTGTAATACCACTGACGAAAGGCCTACTTAAGCCCATAGATGGATTTCTTTAACTTGTAAGCCATCTTCTTTGCATCTCCCGACACAAAGTTTTCCTGTTGCACCATATAGATTATTTCATCAATGTCACTATTGAGAAACGCAGTCTTAATATGCATCTAATGAAGCTCGAGGTCAAAATGCACCACCTTAACATTATAGTCCTGGAAAAGTCTTTCGAAGAAACTAGAGAGAAAGTCTCTTTATAGTTGGCGCCTTCTTTCTATGTAAAGCCTTTAGTGATAAGACAAGCCTTGTACCTCTCTACATTGCCTTTTGAATCCCTCTTGGTCTTAAATATCCATTTGCAATCAATGGGTTTCGCTCTTTTAGGCAATGGGATAAGATCTCAAATGTCATTGTCCTTCATGGACTTTATCTCCTCATTCCTGGTATTAATCCACTCTTAAGATCTAGAACTTTCCATGACTTGACGGAAGTTGATTGGATCCTCTTCCACTACACCAATGTCAAACTCATGTTCTTAGAGAAATACAATGTAATCATCTAACACCACACTTCTCCTTTCTCTAGTGGACCTCTTTAATGGTATAGATTCTTAAGGTGGTAGAGTTTGTGCTTCTGAAACAATTTTCAAATAGGAGGTTCTCTGACATTGTCTTGATTTGGGTTTGCTTCTTCAACAATGTCAAGAATAAGAGCCTAATCAATATCAATAACAGCTGTAGGGATGTCAACATATTCCTTTTCAAAGACAAAGTCCCTACCTTATCTCCTCCTGCAAACTCAACATCTTCAAAGGACCGGGCATTTCCCATATCAAAAATCGACTTAGTTGTGGGATCACAAAACTTGTGCCCCTTAGATCTTTCAAAGTATCCAATAAAATAGCAATTAACCGTCCTTGAGTCTAGTTCTTTTCATTAGGCCTATAAGGCCTTGCCTTAACTGGACATCCCTAAACATACAAGTGCTTTAAACTAGGCTTCCTACTGCTCCTAAGTTCGTAAGGGGTTTTGACAATTATTTTTAGTGGGAACCCTGTTAAGAACATATGTTGTAGTCTTAAGTGCTTCTCCCCAAAGTAATTCTAGTGAGGAAGAATGAGAAATCATACTCTCTACCATGTACTTAAGCATCCTATTTCGCCTTTCAACAACACCATTCATAGTGGGTGTACCTGGCATAGTGTACTGTAGGACGATACCACATTCCTCTAAAAATTTAGCAAACGGTCCTCAACATTGTTCACTTGAACCGCTATATTTGTCATACTACTCACCACCACAGTGAGATCTGACCCTTTTTCCTTTTGTTGAGTTAGTTCTCAACTTCAATCTTATAATTTTTGAACACATCCACCGGCTGTGACTTGTCATGAATGAGATATATGTAGCCATATCCATAAAAATCGTCTACAAATGTTATAAAATATTATTGACCATTCCAAGAACCATAGAAAATGACCCATAAATATTTGTATGTATAAGTTCTAAGACGTCGAAAATCCTGTTGGCTTTAAATCTCCTTTTATTGTTCTGCTTCCCTTTAATACAATTAATACAAACATCAAAGTCTATAAAATCTAAAGGATCTAGAATTTCTTCTAACACAAGTCCCTCTAATCTCCTTCTGGAGATATGACCTAATCTCTTGTGCTATAATACAACTGAATTCTCATTGGTTAATTTTCTCTTTATACCTCGTGTACTTAATTGTAGAGATTCATTAAATGAAACAATTGTATTAATTAAATAAAGATTATCATAACCTGACAAAGAACCGAAACCAACCAATTTTAAATCATGAAATAAACTAAATTTTTCATTTCCAAATGAACAACAATAATTAGATTTATCCAAAGCAAAAATAGAAGTCAAATTCTGTCTAAAAGATGGTACAATAAATGTCTCATCAAAATCCAAATAAAATATAATCTTTAAAAATAATCTAAATTTTCCTATTGCTTCAACTTCAACCTTCTTGCCATATCCTACATAGATGTATCTTTCACCATCATTTGGCTTTCGGCATCTCAAGCAGCCCTGCATAGACACACTAATGTGTGTGGTTGTATCAGAATCTATCCATCAAGTGTGTTTAGGTACCGAAGTAATATTAACCTTAGAAAAACCAAATTAAGAAGCATACTTTTCTTAGCACGCCAAGCATGGTAGTTGGTACAATGCTTCTTTTTATGTCCTATAACTCCACAGAAGAAACAACCTATACCTTCCGAATCATTCGATCTCTTTTGTTGTTTCTTTTGAGATGCCCTAACTATAGCTTCATTATCCTTCTTTCTTTTCTTCCCTTTGTCTTTGAAAATATTAGTCAAGTGAGTACTTTCTATCTTTTCTTGCTTTAATCTTTCTTCTTCTTGCACACAATATAAGATGGGCTCATTAAGAGATCAAGTTTGCTTTTGGCAGTTGTAGCTCACCTTGAACTGACTGAATTGTGTGGAAAGAGATATAAGAACCAAATACACTAGCAAGTCCTCAGAGAGGTCAAGCTTAAGTGCTCTCAGCTTTGAAGTAAGATGAGACATCTCCATAATGTACTCCCTGATGTTCTCTTTATCTCTGTATCTCATTGAGATAAGGCTTGCCAAAAGTGTACTTGTTTTAGCCCTTTCATTTTTAGCAAATATCTTCTCAATGTCCTCAAGGAACTCTTTAGCTATTTTTATTATTTTTAATATAGTACTCCTGAATGCTTTTGGAATGACCTTCTTCATGATCATCATACACATGCGATTTGACTTCTCCCATCTTTCTATGTCCCTCTTTTCATTAGAGCAACTCTTATTTGTAAGAGGTGCGAGAGAAAAAACCCTTAACGTAAGGTCGAGTTCCATAGCTCTGAGAACTATAAAAAGGTTCTCTTGCCATGATTTGAAGTTGCTACCATTTAGCATAGGAATGGAATTGATGTTGGCAGTAATATTTGAGGCAGAACTAATAGCTAAACCAGAGAACAATATAACAAGCTCACATAAGAAGCCAAAATAATAATAATAAATCCAAATAAAGGTAACCCCGTCTTAAGATACTGGGAACTCCATTAATATTTAGTCTTTAGATAAAAATATTAACTTATAAGTGATATCTTGGTGTAGTAATCAAACATTGATAATAAGAACAAATCAAACAATAAATCTTCCTTTGGCCGATTTATTGTTCATATGTAAACCTGAATAATTATCAAGTATTTATTACTATAGGTGCACATGCAATTTTGTCAAATATTGACCTTCCTTTGAGCCGGTCAATATTCACATAAGTTACATAAACACAATCGTTTATATCCTAAAATAAATTAATTTTTATAAGAGATGCCACTTTGGTCACATGTTACTTTAATTAATTCATCTCAAAATATACATAAAATCCAATATTTGAATTTAAAATTACACCAAAAAATTACCAAAATTAAAATAAAAAATAAAAAAAAAATTTGATCAAAAGTCAACTTGGTCAAAGTCAAAGGTCAACTTGAATGTCAACTTTGGCTGGATTGAGGCTGGATCGGGTTGGTTCGACTCAAACCGGATCCTAAACCAACCCTTTTCTCTTTCTTTGTGTCACGGGCCTAGGCCCGTGGTAGCTCTCCCTTTTTTTTTTTTCCATGGTCACCCAGGGGTTTAATTCTTGAGTTTTTTCTAGTCACAGGCGCAATTAGGCCCGTGCAATACTCTTTTCAGGTTTGGGCCGAAGCCT
Source organism: Artocarpus heterophyllus (assembly GCA_025403435.1). Classification (NCBI taxonomy): domain Eukaryota; kingdom Viridiplantae; phylum Streptophyta; class Magnoliopsida; order Rosales; family Moraceae; genus Artocarpus; species Artocarpus heterophyllus. Next base: position 14,270,916 of record CM046346.1, read on the forward strand.
AGATCTTGTCCAACCCTTTGGGTCTTTCAACCCCTTGGGAGAATGATATGTAGGTGGCATGATGGCTGCCTCTGCATCCTGTCGCAACCAGGTGGCCCCGGCTCCTTTCCGATCGGTGCCTAGTGGCTGCCACCGAAAGGGGCCGATGTCGGCAGTGGCAGGGCCAGTCGTCGGCCAAACGGCTCCATTTTTTTCCTTCTTGTTGGCAACCTTGTACCGTATAGCATGAAACCAAAAATAAAAAATAAAAAATCTTGAAAGCTAAATCCAGAAAATGAATTCAACCAAAAGCATAAGCAAACTAACATATATATATATATATATATATAGATATATATGAACTGAATTCCTTTTTTTTTTTCTTTTCTCGGCAACTATGCCGTAACAATCAAAAGAAACAATTTTTCGTGCAAACTGACGTAAACCACTGGACCACGCACACACACATACATATATATACAAAACCTGGAGTCTTAATCCATGATAAAATTTACCAAATCCAAACAAAAAAAACATATATATGTATAAACATATATTACTGAATCCAAACAAACTTTCTAAATAATTGTTCTCCAATTCAACAATTTTAAGGACATTAAATCGTTAAATTTAAGAATTTTTCTACGAGAATTACATCTAAAAATTTATCAATTCCCAATGATTTAACATGAAAATGTTCTAAATATCACTTATCAGAACAAAATATTGTAATAAAAACCATTAGCAACTAAGATCATTCATGTCAAATCACTGAGAAAATTCATAAGATGCAAAAGCTAACATGAATCCATTGATTATGATATAATTCTTGAGTCTGAAAATTGAGGATCTTTCAAGTCTGGAACGTAAGTCCTCCTTCAAAGTATGCCCTTGCAATCTCTCCATAGATGGGTGACAGAAAATAATGTACATACTGATTTAGGGACCATAGTCCATTTATATAACTGTTAACCTTAATAGTTATCATTAATTACCAATTTAACCTTTATAAAATTCAGTAATTATATTTTAGTCTCTACACATAAGAGGTCAACACTTAATGATACATTAAAAGCCCAAAACCTAAATTGATCGCTTTAATTAGAAAACCTTATTTGATAGCCTTTAATGCATATTTATTTAATATATTAGCCATATATTGGATTAATTCCAACAACATCTGCCACCAGGGGTAAAAAGGGGAATTCGGAGGCCTGGAAACTCGACCGAAAAGCCACGTCATCAGGCTTACGTCCACCGTTGATCTTCGGCAAGTCGCGCCATGGAGCGAAAAAAAGCTACTGACCGCACGCACTGGACGGAGAGAAAATGATCCATTTCATGCCGACCCATTGGGCAAGGTCGTGGGTCCACCGGAGGAAGAAACCGGATAAGATCGCGACCACCGGATCATTAGAGGAATCGCCGTGGGATTGGAACCAACTGATTAGAGCCAGCTCATGGTGGTCTCGCATGGTTTTGATTCCAACGATGAGGCAGTTCGGCGTTGCCGGCGGGATTTCTGGGATTGGTATTACCGGGGTTAGAGGGAAGGAGGTGAATGCGCAGATATGAGTGGCTGGAAGAGAGGGAGGTTTTCGGGGGTGACCAATGGGGTGATGGTTAGGCCGCGGGTGAGTAGGTGGGTGAGATCGAAGAGAGGGATGAAGTGGCCGGACTAAGGGTAAGGATAGTCCAGCACATGTGCGCGGCGGTCGGAGGAAGAAATCAAATTCATGGCTGAATATTGTAATGACTGGAAAATAGAGAATTTAAAAGTGAAAGACAAATTTTGACTTTTTTCTTATATATGGTGGTGTGTTTGGATTTAAAGAGAGAGGAAGTAAACCTTTTTATTTATTTATTTGAGAGAATTGGACATTACGTTACTTAATTTTGGGTTTCTTAGGGGCATGGAGATTGGAAAGTTCGTGGGAGGGAGATGGACATGTTGGTGCAGTGCCACGTGAACAGAAGATGCCTTGTGTCCCTACTAAACTGTTTGTTTAGATTTTTTTTTAAGGCAGAAGTTTGTTTGAGATCAATGAGGTGTTAAATTTTTAGTAGGCTATTTTCACATGTTTTTAACGTTAGATCTAATTAAGATAAAAGGATATTTAAAATTGACATAATTTAAAATGATTTTTTCTGTTCAAAACAAAGGATCAGTTTGGTATTATTGTGTTGTGTTGTTGTTTTTGGCGTGTTGTGCTTTTGTTGTACTGTACTATAGACCAGAAGCAGGTAGGTGTTTGGTAAATTTTTCTCAAAGCTGCTATGAAAACCAGACGGTGTTTGATATATGTATAAAATTATCGTTGAGATGTATAATAATGAAAATAGACATATTTTACTAAGTATATTTATAGTTTAAGTTTTTAATTAATTTTTTTTAAGGCTAACATACGTAATATTTGTACATTAAAATGCTAAAATATAATTTTATTTTATCATCTTATATTTTTATAAAAATAAACTACTTTATTAAATGAGATAAAATATATCTTTGTTTTTATTAATTTCGATTAATTAAAAAATATGCTAATATGCAACGTGTTACTTGATTTATTTGTTTTGATTTGTTCATTTTTATTTGATTTATTTCTAATAGATTGAGAATTATGTGTAACTATTAAGGTGAGTTTGGTAATTTTAAATTATAAAAGCAGAAGCTGTTGTAAAAAAGCAACCCATGCCTTGCTTCTCAACTTTTTCTATTGGGCAACAATTTTTACTAGCAACCTTTAAAAAGCAGCATTTACCATACACCCTAAGTCGCTATAGATGGTTACAAAAACTAAAAACAGCTTCTAAAAGCAATGCCAAATGGGCCCAGAGTCTAGCTTAGTTGATAGATAGTAAAAATTACATAATTTGTCTTCTTTTTAAGGAGTGAATTAATATCACTTATATGTCCCTTTTTTAAAATTTTATATATTCAAAATTCTAAAATACCCTCTAACTACATGTTATCATGTATTTAAATTTTTATAACAAATTTTCTTATTTTTTGAATAGTTAAATTAGGAAAAAAAATACACTATTTACTTTTTTTTATTAAATTATGAGTTGTTTTACTTCCCAATTTTTAAATTTTGAAAGTTTTAAGTGCTCTGTTTATATCTCAGATGTATTAACTTATGAAGTTCATGGTATTATTGAATTTAACGAATGTTATTAATTATCATTATTATTAAGTATTATTAATATAACCTATGACACACAAAAAGATTTAATAAACACTATTTCATTAATTTAATTACCTATCACTAAAAAAGGGAAATGTTATTATCACTTGTAGTCTTGAAAAAATGAATGTCATTACATATCATTAACTTAACAATATATTATTTATATAACTTGTAAGACATTAAAAAAAGACTTGATAAATACTATATCATTAATTTAATTACAACATCGTAATTTCAATTTAGAGGTAAAATCAGTGATTCTATTAAAAAATTCTATTATTTAGTTGAGGGAATTTTAAAATCGTTAGTTTGGATACTAATTTGAATTTAAACAACAAATAACCTAATTTCAATGATTTTTTAAATATAATGATGTCATAATTCTTTTAAATCTTAGATACGTATACTTTAATTATTTTAAAAATAAATCGAAACTAATAATATTATTATTTAATTCATTAATGTCTTTATACATATGTATTGAGACATATAAAAAATATTCATAAACTAGAGACATGTTTTAATTTTATAAATAAAAAGGGGTCATATGTCTCATTAACTCGAGTTGATTTAGTTCATGGGTTGCGACAGAAAATTGCACAAAAATATAAAAAAATTACCATAGCTATAAATAAATAAATATTGCTTATATATATTGTAGGATTCTCATATGGGTGGTTATATTTGCACCCTCTTTTATCTCTTCACACTCCTTTCTAAATATACCTCTCTATAATTTTAAAATAATTAAATTTACTTATTGCACCCATATAGTTCCAAAACTACCCTTTTAATAATTAATTCCTTTCACTTTATTTTTGTTTTCACACCCACCAATTTTTTTTATTATTTTAATATTTTTATTTCTCTATCTCTCTTTATTGTTTTTTTAAAGCTTTTTTCATAGTTAAAGAAAATTTTTATATTAAAAATTAGATATATTCACTATATTTTATTTAAAAAGTATTATATCTACTAATAACATTTTTTAAAATTATTTATTTATTATTACATCTACTAATTTAAATAAACAAGCACATATCATAAATACTACTTTATTGAAACAAAAACAAACTATGCGATAAATATAAAAAAAACATTTATTTGCCTATAATTTGATAAAATAAAAGACATTTAAAACTCGACAAATGTGCACATCGCATCAACTGCTTTGTAATAAATGTATCATCTCTTTCCAAACAACATCATATGGACTCTTTATCAACATCTAAATTTAGAGTCTTAAGTACGCACGGTAAGACCCGCAGCTCGTCGGTCGGAAGTGTCGATTTCACAGCGTCTATGCATTTTTCCACTCATGAGCACATTTAGAACAAGCGCTAATTCATTTATGGAGTACGATAGGAGGCTTTTAGTATTTAGTACGACATCATAAATTTGAATACAACGATAGCATTTTCATATATGTAACAGTATATATGTAAAAAACAAAAGATTAAAACCACACTTCTGCCAAGGAAGAGAATGTGCACTTAGAGATCAAGAACAACGAGGCCAAAAACAAAGAAAGCTTTTTAATTCATGAAATCGTTGAATATTAACTGAAAAAAGGAGCAATTAATAAACAATTGTATGCCTCCGTATGATTTTTTTAGAATAATCATTAAATGGTTAAAAATAGGGTTTTGTCTTCACATATAGGTGTGTGTGGAAAGAAAAAATATATACCATTAGTTTGTATTTATTAAAACAATTTAAATATGTAATTAGGTCAATTATTATTGTCATTTTTTGTCATTTTATTGAAGGGTTTTTCAGAAATATGTAAACAAATTTTCAAAAGAGACGTAAATAGTTAAATGGGGCTGTAAATAGAACCATCCTTCTCATATTTGATTCAGTTAGCTAATGTTTGTTCTCGTTTACAAGCTTTGGCGTCATGTCTTATGACAAGGTAATTTGCTTAGTCTAAGATATATTGGCCTTATGGCATGGGAGGGAGTTAGGAGAGTTTTAGGTTGGCCTATTGAGAGTTGGGGCTTTGATTTTACTTGTAGCATGTGTGATTTTTTTTTAAAATTTTCTTTTTAAAAGTAGTTGATTTTGTATTTTTTTTTTTAATCTATGTAATTGGAATAACGTAAGAATGTTATTTGGGAGTTTATTCGTGAGGTTCTAGTTTATTATGATGGAAAGTAATTGAAATGAGATCAAACCTCCCATTTTATTTTAAGTATTTACAAGAAATTCACTACAAAGTAACTCTCCCAAATAATGTAAAATTAAATCCAAATCTATTAATGGACTAATGCATTTATAAATCACTAATTAATAATCTCAACTTTCATTAAATATATGACACATAAAATTGATCTGTTGTACATAGTGGAGTTAGTAAGTTAGATATGTTTTTCAATATATCTGAGCAGGACTTGTGGGCCAACCACTAATGCTTTGGATTAGTATCAAGACTACTTTTAGCAACTGAATATCAGCTTAAAGGAAACTGACCACTAATGAAGGAAAAGACAATGTAACTTGAATTTAGTGATTTCATATATATATATATATATATATATATATATATATATATATATATATATATATATATCTTAGCACAAGCGATTCTAACAATGTTTAAGAATGTTTCTGCACTTAATTTCGGATTACATTACTTTTTCTCTTTTAAGGGGAATTTATACCCAACAAGCGATTGTTTCCATCCGTACAATCTGACGATGCATAAGGGGTGAAAAAAATGTGCTTAGTTTCAACAACGAGAAACCAATTATCAAACGCTCAATTAGCTCTTTTGAGCAAACCTCAACAATTGATGAAAAACTCCAGTTGCATTGGCACCTAGCAGATTCTGCTCCGGCAATCCGAGTCGGCGACTGGAGTAATCTACTATATGAGAAAGTGAAAAAGTAAGAGTGATTTAGATTTTTCATAATTATCATTTTCTAATTAAAAAAGGAAGCATAACTTAAACTGAGTAATCTACTATATGAAAAAGTGAAAAAGTAAGAGTGATTTAGATTTTTCATAATTATCATTTTCTAATTAAAAAAGGAAGCATAACTTAAACTTTTAATAAATGACCTTCTAATTAAATTAAAAGAATAGTATTGAAAAGGTGCTCTTTTAAAGGGGTATTTTTATATTTCAATAGAAATTTAAATTCTTTTTGAACAAATTTGTTAGAGATTAGGATATATTTCAGTTGTTGTAATATAATTAAAGTCACAGCTAAGTTGACTCTGTGTTTTTTGTATTAGATCTGTTGTTAGACTTGGTTTCGTTACAACCGTCAGTTAGTCTTACTTGTTAGCTAGAATTGTATTTGTTCAGAGGTAGTTTATAAATACCTGAACTCTTTGTTATTACAAATTATTTACCAGTGTCTTTAAAATAGATAAAAATAATTAAAAATAATTTTTTAAAAAAAATTATGTAATTAAACAATAAAATTTTTTGAAAAGTATGAGTCGTCTAGTATTGTTTTTAAAATAGATAAACATAGTTTTATTTTAATAAAATGAGAATTTTTAAAAATTATATTAACAATTATTTTAAAATTTTTACCTTAAAAAATATAAAAAAATTTAAAAATTTCAAAAACAAAAACAAACGAGATGGTTTAAAAATATTTTTCATAAAAAATATGTATAGATATTTCCAAAATCGGCAAATAACGCTACCAAATGGGCCAATTGTTGCATGTTCTCGCGAGTTCTTTAAAGCTCAAAATCTCTCTTTATTTTCTTCTTTGTTCAATTTCACAGATCAGATTTCTCTAGAATCTTTACATGGTATCAAAACGGACCTTCCTAGAGGTGTTAAATCAGTCCGCCAATTGTTCCAGTCTCAATCTTCATCGGCAATGGCTGATCAAAATGGAAATCGACAATCGAAACTTGCAGATCCTTCGTCGTCTTCATCTGGTGGTTCTTCGAAATTTGTTCCCATTGTTTCCAATCATCCAATCTCTTCTCGTCTTGATTAGAATAATTTCATGGTGTGGAGAAGACAAGTTCTTGCGACGGTACGAGGTCATGTCATCGACTTCAACATTTTCTCTTTGGAAAGCAAGTTCTGCCATTAAAGTACCTCGAGTGAGGTGATGAAGTTCAAAATCGTGTAAATCGGTCATGTCCTGGCTCTACTCTTCCATTACAGATAATCTTCTTACTCGCATAGTCAATTGTGAGACTTCAGCTCAGGTATGGAAAACCCTAGAAATTTACTTTGCGTCTCAAGTGCATGCCAAAATTACTCAGCATAAGGATCAATTGAAAGCCACAGAAAAATTCTATGATCATGAATGAATATTTGCTAAAGATTCGAAGTCTTGTTGATACAATAAGTTTAGTTGGACATAATCTGTCTGTAAAAGATCATCTTGATGCAATTTTTGAGGGACTCCCTAAAGAGTATAATGTAATGTTGATTTCTTTGAATACTCGAACTGATGAGTACTCTGTTGAGGAGATTGAATCTCTTCTTCTGGCTCAGGAGTCTTGAATTGAGAGAAACTTAAGGAATCTTGACTCCGCTAATGTCAATCTTGCTAGCCTCTCTCTTTCGAACAAGAGGCGTGTTTCTGGTAGTTCTTTTGCTTCAGGTACTCAGTCTGGTGGTCACTCCTATGGCCAAAATCAAGGACATTTCCAACAATTTTCTAGTGGTCTGCCTAGACCTAATTCTCAATTTCATTGTTCGTCTTCTCAAAGAGGGTCCTTTTCTGGTCAATTTAGAGGTTCAAGGAGGAATTTTTCTTTAGGACGTCCCCAATGCCAACTCTATGGTTGTGTGGGTCATCTTGTCAAGCAATGTTACTGTGGTTTTGACAAAACTTTTACAAGTCCTTCACAGTTGTAAGTGTTGGGCTTGGTGCCTTAAGAGCTGTGATAATGTACATATTATTAATAAATAAATAAAGTGACATTTATAATTATTTTGGTTGCATATATGTGTTATGAATACATTTATAAACATCGATAAAATTTCATGATTATTTATGTGACTATAAATTTAACATATAAATGTTGTATGCTTAGGGATAAAATTTATAGATAATAATCTAAATAGTCCGTAATAATTAGTTAAATATTACAAGTATGCTCCAATCTCATTTAAAATGAAATGGTCATTATCCGGGCTATTAATGTAGAGACATTGGATTGGAGGTACTTTGTATAATGAGATTATATAGGACTGGACCAGATAAATTATGAATCTCTAATAATCATCCGTTACAAATAGAGTATTCAAATTTATCACTATGATGATCATATATTTGACAGTCTTAATACTGAGTATTTATTAGACTCTTATTTATGACATTATGTTTTTTGACTTGCATGATAAGATTTGTCTAAGCACATATCATAACTTAGCATCTTGGAAACATATGTAATAAATGGCTGGGAATAATATTATATAGATATGGAATCCATTCCTTCCCTATGGAAGTTAGAAAAATAGTTCTCTTGAGTGATAATTCAAGGTTTGAACAGTAGAGCGCTCGTTCATAATAAGATTATGAATTAACTGTTCGTTAAAGGATTATTGGAACTCAAGGATAAAGATATAATAAGAGAGGTATACGAAAATTGAACCTAGCTCTTATTATGAACTATTTATGGAGGACTAACTTATATGCAATGATTATATCAATGGACTACTCGCTAATTTTGATTGAGTAATTTTACTACAACCTGAAGAGTTTAGTTTCAGGTTTATAGTGGAATAACACTGAAACTAATAAATTTGGCACATTAATTAAAGAGTTTGATTAATTGTCAAACTTATTGGAGCTTGGGTTATAAGTCCATAGGTCCCCAATACCATCTCTCTAACACTATAATGGATTTATGCATAGAATGAATTATACATATTTAGTTTAGAATTATTGAATTCTAAATTAATTATTTCACACTTGAATTATTAATGTGATACAAAAAAATGTTCTCTGTGATAGATAATGTAATGTGATAAATGTTGTCACATTTAACTGAGCATTAATCATTTAACTAATTGGTAATATTTGAATAATTTGATTATTTAAATATTATTTTCTACAATAAATGAGATTTATTTTTTGAATTTTAATATATATATATATTAGATTTTATTATTTATTAATATATATATATTACGTTTTACTTTTTTACCTTATATATATATATATATATTAATTATATATTATATGTACATAACGAATCATGTATTGATTCGTTTACCAAAAAAAAAATGAAAACGTTTACGTTTCATAGAAACTTAAAGTTTTACTCTTTTATATATATATAGAATGAAACGTGATTCATTCAAAAAAGAAAAAGGAAAGAGGAGAGGAAAAAGGGTAACAATCATGTGAAATATATCATTTCCTCATTTGTCTGATATGGTGGTTATTTTAAATTAAAAATTAATTGAAAAATTTACTAATAGCTCAGATATAAAAAGTAAGAGATAACAGTTATCTCAGAAGATTTTTCATTCACGTAACTTTTGCAAAACACTCAGAGAGAAAAAAAAGGTCTGTTATCTCATGTGTTGAGTACATAGCAGATTCAAAAAAGTGTGAGAAAAATTTATTCTTGCAGTTTGACGCCCACTCGTCTTTCCATTGGTGTAAATGTATGGTTTGGAAGATCGTGGTGTCAAAGAGGAAAGCTAGGATATCCTAATAGTCTTCAAAAGCTTAGTAAAATTCCTAAAGCTTTCTATTATTAATTAAAATTATATATCTATTTCCGATGAACAAAGTTTTTAGGAAATTTTTGTTTGTCAACGATCTGTTTCTTCTGCTGCGTTTCATATTTTAATTCTAACAAATGGTATCAGAGCAGGTTATAGCATATATAATTTTAATTAACATGATCTTATTTTGATAATATCATTTTTTTATGCATGTTTGTGGGCGCTTTGCATCTTTGTAATTTTTGTTCATGTGATGAATGGTTATTTATGAATGGATTTTTGGTCGTTAATTATATGGTCCTTTTGGATTAGTAATTTTATTTTCAGTTTAATTAGATCAATCTGTATAAACTCATAAAGGGGTATAGGCTTTTTGTAATTTATTATTATTATTATTATTTCTTTTCTTTTCTCATCTCCTTCACCTGCTACACGTTGAGCGATAAAGAAAAATAAATTCATTGGATCTTTTGGCCTAGTTAAGAACTTTGGGCCTATCAATTTTCAAAGCTAATCCAACAGATTGTTACACAATAAGCCACCTGATGAAGACTATAAAATTGGAGCAGAGAATTACGTGTAAATTACAAGAAGACCCCTGTAATTCTTTTTCTTATTTTTATGGGTTGTAATTTTAATTATCCAAAAGGACCCGGTCAAAAATCCATTGTTTATTTTCATGCTTTATTTTCATGTGATGATTGTGATAACATATTTATGTATTATAACATGTCATATAAGAAAGCGTCCACTTATAGTTATTATAACATGACATGCATACATTAGCATATTATTTTTTTATAAAGTAGTTTATAAAATGATTTAATATGTGTTAGAATTAATTTAATGAGATTAAATTAATTGGGTTGGTTTTATAGAATCTTAATTTATTAATCAACCGAATAATGTGAATTTAGTTTTAATAGTTAAGACTTGGTAAAATTCACATTAGTTCTAAGTTATCTAATTTTAAATTGTTTAATGTTGGAAACCTTAGACAATTCACAATAAATTTAGATTTTTAGAAAATCTGGTAATTTATTTAAGTGTAAATAGAATGGGATTCTATTAACACATAATATAATCTAATAATTAAAAATTATTTTTATCTATTAGAATTATGAAAAATATGATGTTTTATAAGATAAAGCACATCTTTCAAAATAATGAATGGGAGAAAGTAATATGATAATATAACTTGCGGTCTCCACTATTAGTACAACATCGTGAGATTTAGGTGGCGCCTCACGACGTTTTGATTTTGTCCTCCCTACAGAGGGTGTCTATTTAAATCAATATCAAGGTTGGCTTCCTTGAGATAGAATTTTATAATGTATTTCAAAATTGACCTACCCTACGACGGTAATTTTGAGTTAAGTTGTTAAAATCCAAAATAGTGGGTTACACTCATAAAGACATAATTAAATTGTTAATTATATCTTGACCAAAATAAACAGTTATTAATAAATATAAAAAATATGAGATATTTTGAATATATTTATTAATTGAGAATGTCTCAATTCAATTCATAAATAATTTGACCTACCCTACGGCGGCACTTTATTATTAACATTGAATAATCGTGGAATTAGTAAAATATTTTTTGTGTTTTTCATATACATCATGCATCACGTTTACTATTCCAAAACATATATTTATGATGTTTATGCAACCATTTTAATTTATACTATTTTATTTATTTATTACAGCAACAATGTCTAATCCAATCATCGTTATTCTCTTAAATAAAAAATTAATTGGAGATAATTTTGTCAAGTGGAAGAGTAACATGAACATTGTACTAATTTGCGAAAGTTAGAAGTTCGTCCTAACGAAGGAATGTCCTCCAGAGCCTGCTGCCAATACTCCTCGTAATGTACGAGAAGCATATGATCGTTGGATCGAGGCAAACAATAAGGCCCGTTGTTTTCTTTTAGCTGGCATGCCTGACGCGCTTAGGATGAAGCACGAAAGCATGGAGACCGCTTATGAGATAATGCAGTCTCTACAAGACATGTTTGGCAAACCTTCTGAAAAGGCATGCCATGAAGCCGTTAAGGCTGTAATGAATGCCAAAATGAAGGCAGGGATTTCGGTCAGAGAACATGTTTACAACATGGTTAACTATCTCCATGAGGCCGAGGTGAACGGGGCAGTGATAGATGAAGCTACACAGGTGGTGATGATTTTGGAAACCCTCTCCCCTACGTTCCTTCAGTTCAAAAGCAACTATTTTATGAACAAGCTGAAATATAACATAATTGAGTTGCTTAATGAGCTTCAAACCTTTGAGTCTATTTCAAAAGAAATGACTAAAGAAGTTGAGGCAAATGTTGCAGAAGCTCAACCCTCCTTTTTCTACTCAAAAGAATAAGAAGAGGAAAAGGAATGAAGGAAGTGGTAAGTCTAAAAATGAAGGGCAACCTAAGAAGAACAAAAGCAACAACAACAAAAAGAGCTCAAACCAAAAGAAGCCTAAGGGAAAATGTTTCCATTGCGGCATAATTGGGCACTAGAAGAGAAACTGCAAGAAGTATCTTCAGGAGCTCAAAGAAAAGAAGAACAACGATAAATCAAATTTACTCGTTTTAGAAGCTTGTTTAGTTAAAGATGATAGTTCACCTTGGATAATTGATTCAAGGGCAACTAACCATGTTTGTTCTTCTTTGCATATGCTTAGTTCTTCAAGGGAGCTTGCCGACGGGGAACAAACGATGAGAGTGGGAATAGGAGAGGTTGTTTCGGCAAGACAAGTGGGAGTTGTTAAACTTTATTTTAGAAATAAGTTTTTAATTTTGGACAATGTTTATTACATTCCTTGTTTTCGTAGAAATTTGATTTCTGTTTCCAAGTTGTTTGTGTTGGAAACAAAGTATGCAGCGGAATTTTTAAAAATTTTTCATCAGAGTATTTTCCAAAATACAAGTTTAACATGTTATATGTATAAATTAAACAGATCTTACTAACCTCAGTGTGCCGAAGAACCTCCGCTACCTGTGTAGAGAAGTAACGTTCCAGAAGAGCCTCAACCAACTGGTCTTCTTTGCTATTCTCTATCCACAACCGGAGTGAGTGTGGGCTCACACATACAGCTCTCCCACCGGTGACTCTCCTTCCAACCAACAGAGAGAACCCAAAGCTAGTGTTCGTGATTTGTGAACAAAAGCTCTCAGGGAGTTTTCATATGCTCACTAGAAGAGTATCACTCTTAATCTCTCAAATTGATCAGAGTAAATCATTTGACTCACTCCTTTTTTTATACCTATTGGTCCTAGGGTCAGTCCATATCAGATTTGGTCTTAAAAAATCGAAACAGAATCAAGTTCGGATCAATATCTGATAAGATACGCGTGAAAACGGGTAATCTTATCTGCGCTGATAGGCAGGCCGAACTGTCTGATAGGTAGGCCGAACAGGCCAGTTCGGCAGGCCGAACACGTCATCCGGCAGGCCGAACTGCCGAGAAAAAATCTCCGCGAATCTTTTATTTTCCACCCGAGATTCTAAAGGATAAAGTCTCAGTTTTGATTCAAATAGCCCAATAGAAAAGATATCTGATCAAAACAAACTTTATCAAGATAATCTCTAAGAAAATAAATCAATTCACAATAATTCTACAAGTTTATCTTGTTCTAATTGTCCAAAATTAAAACAACCGATAAACAGACAAGAATTACCCGAACGCAATAATTCAACAAGTTCATCTTGAACTAATTTTCTTACATAATTAATTCAACCGATAAACAGACATGAATTATTTGATTCTTACAAATTTTAAACCAATCTGATAAATCTGACATAAGTCACCAATTATTGGAAAAGCACGCCGTGTCGTTACAGGATTTTGTGAGCTAGCAAAGGGGACCAAAATGGACCTATAAAGTTCAAGCTCATGATAATTATGAAACCCAATATCCCAGATATACATTTCACAATTATCAACTCCAACGCTACTCCACTAAAAGCTTGGAGCTGCACTCTCGAACTTTATAGAATTACGAAGCTCGTGTAGCCTAGTCTCCATGACATACCATAGTGTATCGTATCCCCATATGATCATCCATAATCGGCTTAAGGACAAGTTCTGTCTTACCTTCCCGATTATTTTTATCTTACGTTCCATTGTCTCACCATTAGAAAACTTACCATCCATAGATAGTATACCATTCGGTTACACCTATGTATCCAAATGATTGAGTGCTCCAGTTTTCTAATTACAGGACAACGCATATAAGAGGATATCATTACTCCTAAAGATGAGCTATGGATTCCATATCTATGAATAACAAGTCTATGCTATCAAGAGTCATGCCAACGTACCGGCATGCATGCCACTATAGAGATGTGGGAGTCACCCATTGGTACATCAAAAGACACAAGTCGAGACAACGAGCCTATTATTCATCTCAGGATTAAGATACAATACAAATGATTGTCTAAAGTGAATCGATTTGCCAAGACAGAATTATTAATCCAAATCAATTCACTTTATGTCCCGATCCAACACATCGTCACCTATGACAACATGCCAATGTTTCTATTCATGGAGTCCAACTCCGATGGCCAAGACAAACCATCTCCCAAAAGGGATATAGACAACATAACAATCTTTACATGAATAAAGCGCCCAACTTTATTCCCTCGATTGCGGATCATATGTTTTAGACCGTCACCTTAAGAATTGTGTCTTCCGTATAATCATCCCATCATATGCCCAATTCGTAAGGCTTAGACTGACAGTCTCAAACTACTGTTTGCTTATCATACATTCAACAAATATGAACGTAAAGAGGACAAGATTTGGTATATATAAATGAATAAATTCTTTATTGATAAAAATGTCTCCAAAAACGTATTACATTTTTACTCCTTAGAGCATACATGTCTAACAATCTCCCACTTGCACTAAGTGAGTAAATACTGCAAATTTCGCATCCCCATAACTTTCACATGCCTCTTGAAGACTCTCCCAGTAAGTGTCTTCGTGAATGGATCAGCTAAATTGTCCTCTGACGCGATCTTGCACACCGTGACATGCCCGCTCTCAACGAAGTCCTTTATCACATGATACTTCCGATCAATATGCTTACTCTTCTTGTGAAATCTTGGTTCCTTAGCATTAGCTACCGCCGCACTGTTATCACAGTATAGTGATACCGCTTTATCCATACCAGGAACTACCTCAAGATCCCCAAGGAACTTGCGGAGCCATACTGCTTCTTTCGAAGCATCACTAGCCGCCACATACTCGGCCTCCATCGTTGAATCCGAAGTACAATCTTGCTTCGCACTTCTCCAACTGATGGCACCGCCACCCAGAGTAAACACAAACCCCGAAGTCGATTTCCTAGAATCCAGACAGGATTGAAAATCTGAATCAGTGTATCCTAGAGGAGTTAAATCCTCACCCGAATACACAAGCATATACCCTCGAGTCCTTCTCAGGTACTTGAAAATATGCTTTACCGCAACCCAATGGTTCAGTCCTGGATCCGCCTGAAATCGACTCACAATCCCGACCGCATAGCTAATATCCGGTCGAGTGCAAAGCATGGCATACATGAGACCACCCACTGCCGAAGCATAAGGCACCTTCTTCATGTATTCTCTTTCTTCATAAGACTTTGGAGAGTCTTTCTTAGAAAGAGTAATTCCAGACCTAGATGGTTGCCCACCTTTCTTGGAATCCTGCATTGCAAACCTCCTGAGAATTTTATCTATGTAGCCGGCCTGTGACAAAGCTATCATTTTGTTCTTCCTATCCCGAAAGATCTGGATACCGAGAACAAAATTAGCCTCACCTAAGTCCTTCAAGTCAAACTGCTTGGTCAACCATAATTTGACCGATGACAACGCCCCAACGTCATTGCCAATTAGCAGAATGTCATCTACATAGAGTAGTAGAAAAACCACATTCCCATCCTTTATGTGTTTGTAAACACATGGTTCATCCACATTTTGTGAGAACCCATAAGTCTTGATCACTTGATCAAATCTTATGTTCCAAGAACGGGATGCCTGCTTAAGTCCATAAATTGACTTTAACAGCTTACAAACCTTACCCTCTTGACCCACGACCTTGAACCCGTCTGGTTGTTCCATATAAATGGACTCATCAAGATAGCCATTCAGAAAAGCCGTCTTGACATCCATCTGCCAAATCTCGTAGTCGAGAGCGGCAGCTATGGACAAGAGAATCCGAATGGACTTAAGCATGGCTACAGGCGAAAAGGTTTCCTCATAATCGATTCCTTCCTTTTGCGTATAACCCTTAGCTACCAGTCTAGCCTTAAAGGTTTCAACCTTTCCATCCACTCCTCTTTTCCTCTTGTAGATCCACTTACACCCTATGGGTTTTACCCCTTCGGGAAGATCCACAAGCTCCCAGACCCGATTAGTCTCCATAGACTTCATCTCTATGTTCATGGCCTCTGTCCAGAGTCTTGAATCAACATCCTCCATGGCTTCTGCGTAAGTATAAGGATCCCTGTCATGTTCATCCGGTTCAGCCAAAAAGACTTCCCCATTGAACATATACCTTTCAGGTTGACGCCCGATCCTCCCACTACGCCGAAGCCCCTGAGGTTGTTGTTCAGGTTTGTTTGGTTTTTCTACACTGATCGGAATGGTTTCATTCGGAACCTCCGAAGTAAATGGATCACCCCTCAACTCCTCAAGCACCACTTTGCTTCGAGGTTTAAAGTCGTTCATGTAACTCTCCTCAAGGAAAGTTGCATTAGTTGAAACCACGACTTTATTTTCCTTTGGGTTATAAAAATAACCCCCTTTAGTCCCTTTTGGATATCCTACAAACACGCAAACTTCTGAACGTGCTTCCAACTTATTCGGATCCTTAAACAGGACATGAGCTGGACATCCCCATATGCGAATATGGTTTAAGGATGTCTTCTGTCTTGTCCACAACTCGTGAGGAGTTTTAGGGACCGATTTTGAAGGCACATTATTCAAAAGATAACATGCGGTTTGTAGTGCATATCCCCAAAAGGATAAAGGCAATGATGAATAACTCATCATGGACCGAATCATGTCCAACAAAGTCCTATTCCTTCTCTCTGCTACGCCATTCTGATACGGAGTTCCCGTCGCAGTCAAATGGGATAAAATCCCATTCTCTAAAAAGTGTCCCAAGAACTCTTCAGAAAGGTATTCCCCACCTCGATCCGATCGAAGTGCCTTTATAGGTTTACCCAATTGCTTTTCCACTTCAGCCCAAAACTCCCTGAACTTATCATAAGTTTCACTTTTGTGGTGCATTAGGTACACATACCCATATCTTGAGTAATCGTCAATAAGAGTGACAAAGTACTCACACCCTCCTCGTGCCCGGATGTTTATCGGTCCGCAAACATCACTATGCACAAGTTCTAGAACCCCTTCGGCCCTATTGCCCTTAGACCCGTATGGTCTTTTGGTCATTTTACCCTCCAAACAAGACTCACATTGAGGTATAGATTCCACCTTTAAGTGACTTAAAGGTCCATCTCTTACCAACCTTTGAATCCTATTCATGTTAATATGGCCAATGCGCAAATGCCAAAGATAAGTCTTATTAGAGTGAGAAGTTTTAAGTCTTTTTGAGTCATTATCATTTATCTCAGCATTAAGCAATAGGTCCATCTTAAGTTTGATAAAATATAGATTATTTTGCATCCATCCAGAACAGATAAAAGATTTGTTTTTACGAATCACCACTTTTTCATTAAAAGATACCACGTAAGAATCTTTAAATAAAAAAGATACAGAAATTAAATTCCTTTTAAATTTAGGAACATAAAAACAATCTCGCAAAATTAAATTCCTATAATTATCAAAATAAAGATGGACATCTCCCACTGCTTCCACTGAGACCAAGGATCCATTGCCCATCCGGAGCGTTAAGTCTTCACGAAGTAGACTTCTCGTTTCTTTGAATCCCTGCAGAGAAACACAAACATGATTAGTTGCACCGGAATCTATAACCCAGATGTCACTGGATTCCTCAACCAAACAAGTTTCTAAATATAGAAGATCACACCTACCTCCCTTGGAAAGGAAGTCCTTGCAATGCTTCTTTATATGCCCGACCTTACCACAGAAGAAGCATTTAAGCTTCTTTGGGTTCTTCTTCTTGCTCTTGATTGCAGGAGGAATAGAAGACTTGCCACTCTTGGCCCGTTGCTTCTTTCCATTCCCAGAGTTAGAATTGGAACCAGAAGCAGCTACCATATTGGCCTCTCCACCAGCAGGAGACTCCCTGATCAGCAGTTCAAACTCCTGTAACTGTTTCATCAGTTCTGTCAAGGTCATATCCCGTCTATTGTTTAGATTAAAAGTAGCTCTAAAAGGAATAAATTCCTTAGACAGAGTCTCAAAGACCATAGTCATCTGAGTTTCAGCATCAATGTCGGCTCCATTGGTTTGAGCCTCAGCGAGGTAACCCATGACCAACATCATATGCTCCTTTACAGATGTCCCCGGTCTCTATCTACAGTTTAAGAGTTTTCGAAGCGCCCCTTGCCGTTTTGTTATGCCCTGGCCTCTAAACATGTCCTCAAGATTATCCAAGATCTGCTTCGCAGTCTCATAATCCTGATGTTGAGCCTGCAGCACGTTGTTCATGCTAGCCATAACATAGCAGCGGGCCTGATCATTAGCATCTTTCCAGCGGTCGTACGCTTGGAATTGCTCATTACTTGAGTCTCCCGTAGGCTCAGGAGGACAAGGAGTTGTCAGTACATATTTCAGTTTCTCAAAGGATAGGACGATGTCCAGGTTCCGTTTCCAATCGTTATAGTTCTCACCGGTTAATTGGTTTTTGTCAAGTATCGATGATAAAGCGTTTTTAGACATTTTCAATCTACAATAAAGAATCATATACCAAACATAAGCAAACATATATATTAATTTAGTAAGATAACACAATCATGTAAAATCATACAAATGTGTTTATGTGTCAAAACCTTGAAAATATCACAACCTTACAACGATAATTCCCAACTCAGAATTCAACAAGCTCCTAGGGGAGTCATGCCAAATTCAATCAGGAACATGGATTCCCTCCTGATTAATATATGCCATCCAGGACCCGTATGATCCAGCATATATTAATAATCGTTTCTTTGGCCATTAATTTTATTAACAGAGTTCCTAGGGGAGGTTAATAATAAAATTAACGTGAGTGTATAACCACCGTTTCAATATTTTATCCATGATTTATAATCACCACCTAGGGGTGTGCAACCATAAATCATACTAAAATACCTTATCCTTTCAGAGATCCAATCTGGTACATGATAGAAATCCCTTCCTAGGGGTCAGGACCACCATGTTCTTCCTATGGACCAACGATGGAGGCCTTAGGTTCTCTCTTCGAAAACCTTCTCCCACTCAATCTTTTGAAGTCAAGGTTTTATTTTAAAATTATGCATGAACAATTTTAATATGAGCGGCACTCCCTATTCTATATGGCATGTTATCAATATACATGGTAAATCATATTATAATGCAGACAAGCAAAGCAATCAAGCAAAGCTACAAGCATAATAATAATAATAACCGTAATATTATGGTTCCACCCTAGAGAATAGAAAACTAAGATTACAAGAGAATAATCGAGACATTTATCGATTCTTCATCCTTGAATCCTCAAGCTGTATCCTTCTTCATGTAATATCCATCTTTAAGTCCTCAATCCCGTATGAATCGAACACTTCATATTTCTGATCAAATCCAAATTTAGTGTTTCTCAGAATCGTCTCAAAAATAAAATTAAAACTGCATTGGAAAAATTGCACCTTTTCTGGACACCTGGCAGCTCTCGGTCGGCAGTCCGATCTGGGTGATCGGTCTGCCGATCATGGTGGTTCGGCCTGCCGAACATGAAGGTTCGGCCTGCCGGCAGAGCACCAAAATTTCTGCCCCACTGTTGGCTTGCCGGACCATACGTCCGGCCTGCCGATTTGTGACCTTCGGCCTATCGAACTGTGAGGTCCGGCATGCCGACCGAGCAGAAGAAACCTTAATCCAGAAAATACAATTTTAATGCAATTCATCAATTTTATTTTTAACAATTCAAAAACATAAAATTAGAGACTCAGGAAATACCTGGAGGCGCCATCATCAATCTTTAAGATCTGACTTTTCGTTCCGTCTTCTCCGAATAATTATTTAATTACAAAATTCTTATAAATTAAAAATTAAATAACAATTCCTAGACGGAGATGATAGTCCGCCATCTAATTACATGAAAAACCTAGATACACATTCTAACCTCTAAGGAACCATAACCGGTATTAATTAATTAATAAATAATTAAACAATTTAATCAACCATAATTAATTAATAAACATTCACCATATAATCCATGACAACATATATATTATATAGAAACCTAGAGTGCCATCTCTCTATAAAATTTAATTCAAGCATTGGAGAGATTAAGATCACAAAATTTATGCATATAACATGATCACAAACTTGCAAATTTATGTAAAACCTCGGCTCTGATACCAATTGTTGGAAACAAAGTGCGCAGCAGAATTTTTAAAAATTTTTCATCAGAGTATTTTTCAAAATACAAGTTTGACATGTTATATGTATAAATTAAACAGATCTTACTAACCTCAGTGTGTCGAAGAACCTTCGTAACCTGTGTAGAGAAGTAACGTTCCAAGAGAGCCTCAACCAACTGGTCTTCTTTTCTATTCTCTATCCACAACCGGAGTGAGTGTGGGCTCACACGTACAGCTCTCCCACCGGTGACTCTCCTTCCAACCAATAGAGAGAACCCAAAGCTAGTGTTCGTGATTTGTGAACAAAAGCTCTCAGGGAGTTTTCAGATGCTCACTAGAAGAGTATCACTCTTAATCTCTCAAATTGATCTGAGTAAATCACTAGAATCACTCCCTTTTTATACCTATTGGTCCTAGGGTCAGTCCATATCAGATTTTGTCTCAAAAAATTGAAACAGAATTAAGTTTGGATCAATATCTGATAAGATACGCGTGAAAACGTGTAATCTTATCTGCGCTGATAGGCAGGCCGAACTGTCTGATAGGCAGGCCGAACAGGCCAGTTCGACAGGCCGAACAGGCCAGTTCGACAGGCCGAACAGGCCAGTTCGACAGGCCGAACACGTCATTCGACAGGCCGAACTGCCGAGAAAAAATCTCCGCGAATCTTTTATTTTCCACCCGAGATTCTAAAGGATAAAGTCTCAGTTTTGATTCAAATAGCCCAATAGAAAAGATATATGATCAAAACATACTTTATCAAGATAATCTCTAAGAAAATAAATCAATTCACAATAATTCTACAAGTTTATCTTGTTCTAATTGTCCAAAATTAAAACAACCGATAAACAGACAAGAATTACCCGAACGCAATAATTCAACAAGTTCATCTTGAACTAATTTTCTTACATAATTAATTCAACCGATAAACAGACATGAATTATTTGATTCTTACAAATTTTAAACCAATCTGATAAATCTGACATAAGTCACCAATTATTGGAAAAGCACGCCGTGTCGTTACAGGATTTTGTGAGCTAGCAAAGGGGACCAAAATGGACCTATAAAGTTCAAGCTCATGATAATTATGAAACCCAATATCCCAGATATACATTTCACAATTATCAACTCCAACGCTACTCCACTAAAAGCTTGGAGCTGCACTCTCGAACTTTATAGAATTACGAAGCTCGTGTAGCCTAGTCTCCATGACATATCATAGTGTATCGTATCCCCATATGATCATCCATAATCGGCTTAAGGACAAGTTCTGTCTTACCTTCCCGATTATTTTTATCTTACGTTCCATTGTCTCACCATTAGAAAACTTACCATCCATAGATAGTATACCATTCGGTTACACCTATGTATCCAAATGATTGAGCGCTCCAGTTTTCCAATTACAGGACAACGCATATAAGAGGATATCATTACTCCTAAAGATGAGCTATGGATTCCATATCTATGAATAACAAGTCTATGCTATCAAGAGTCATGCCTCCAACGTACCGGCATGCATGCCACTATAGAGATGTGGGAGTCACCCATTGGTACATCAAAAGACACAAGTCGAGACAACGGGCCCATTATTCATCTCAGGATTAAGATACAATACAAATGATTGTCTAAAGTGAATCGATTTGCCAAGACAGAATTATTAATCCAAATCAATTCACTTTATGTCCCGATCCAACACATCGTCACCTATGACAACATGCCAATGTTTCTATTCATGGAGTCCAACTCCGATGGTCAAGACAAACCATCTCCCAAAAGGGATATAGACAACATAACAATCTTTACATGAATAAAGCGCCCAACTTTATTCCCTCGATTGCGGATCATATGTTTTAGACCGTCACCTTAAGAATTGTGTCTTCCGCATAATCATCCCATCATATGCCCAATTCTTAAGGTTTAGACTGACAGTCTCAGACTATTGTTTGCTTATCATACATTCAACAAATATGAACGTAAAGAGGACAATATTTGGTATATATAAATGAATAAATTCTTTATTAATAAAAATGTCTCCAAAAACGTATTACATTTTTACTCCTTAGAGCATACATGTCTAACAGTTTGAACAAATGTTTAATGTTTCTTTTAATACTAATTATGTTAATATTTCTAAAAATGGTTTGAATATTTGTTCTGCGTATTTGGAAAATGGGCTTTACACTTTAAGGCCCAATGAAAAATCACTGCTCAATACCGAAATGTTCAAAGTTGAACAACCAAAACCCAAGAAGCAAAAGATTTCTTCTGATAATGAAACATACCTATGGCACCTTAGATTAGGTCATGTTAACCTTAACAGAATTAATAGACTGGTAAATGAAGGTCCTTTAAAAAGCTAAAAGTTAGTTTTCTACCAGTTTGTGAATCTTGTATTGAGGGTAAAATGACTAAGAAGCCTTCCTCTGTAAAAGGCGAAAGGGTGAAGGAATCACTTGAGCTAATACATTAGAACGTTTGCGGTCCATTGAATGCATAAGCACATAGTGGTTATGAATATTTCGTCACATTTATTGATGATTATTCAAGGTATGGTTACATATACCTAATGCAAAGGAAATCTGAAACTTTTGAAAAGTTCAAAGAATTCCAAGTGGAAGCTAAAAAGCAATTAGAAAAGACGGTGAAGAGTCTTTGATCTGATCGAGGAGGGGAATACCTTGATACTGAATTCAAGGACTATATGATAGAACATGGTATTCTATCACTACTCACCGCACCTGAAACACCACAACGAAATGGTGTTGTAGAGAGAAGAAATCAAGCGTTGCTAGATATGGTGAGATCTATGCTCAGCTACTCATCATTGCCCACTTCGTTTTGGAGATATGCACTACAAACTGCAGTATATCTTCTAAACATAGTTCCATCTAAGTCTATTCCAAAAACACCTTTAGAGTTATAGAATGAGTATATGATAAAATATAAACCTCGTAGCAAAGTTGTGCATGAAAAGTTACTTTCTAATCAAATCAGACAGCAACCGACAACTGTTGTTGAAGGACAAAATGAGAAGACCATATCTCCCGATCAGAATGTCATACCACCTCGACGTAGTGGGAGGGTTGTGAGACCACCTACTCACTACAGGGAACTTGGAGAAGCAAATGTTGCTATCTCTGATAATGGTGAGGATAATCCATTGACATATTGTGATGAAATGGAAGTTTCTGAGAAGGAAAAATGGCTAGAGGCTATGAACCTTGAAATGGAGTCCATGTACTCCAATTCAATCTAGGATCTTGTAGACCTACCTGGAGGGTGCAAATGGATTTACAAGAAGAAAAGAGGAGTGGATGGGAAAGTTGAGATTTTCAAAGCTGGGCTTGTGGCAAAAGGTTATACCCAAAAGGAGGGAGTTGACTATGAAGAAACTTTCTCACCTATAGCTATGCTTAAATCCATTCGGATTTTTTTATCCATTACTGCTTGTCTTGATTATGGGGTATGGCAAATGGATGTCAAGACTACCTTTTTGAATGGCTATCTTGAGGAAAGCATCTAGATGGTACAATTAGAAGCGTTTGTAGTCAAAGGTCAAGAGCAAAAAGTTTGCAAGTTGCAGAGGTCCATCTATAGACTCAAGTAAGCTTCAAGATCTTGGAACTTGAGATTTGATGAAGTGATCAAATCTTATGGTTTCCATCAAAATATTGATGAACCTTGTGTTTACAAGTACATCAAAGATAAGAAGGTGGTCTTCTTGGTTCTTTATGTAGGTGATATCCTACTCATTAGGAATGATGTAGGCGTACTATCTGATGTAAAGAAATGGCTCGCCAGCCATTTCCAAATGAAAGATTTAGGAGAGGCAAATTATGTTCTTAGAATCCAACTCATAAGAGATCGCAAGAACAAACTGTTGGCGCTGTCTCAGGTATATCTGATGTAAAGAAATGGCTCGCCAGCCATTTCCAAATGAAAGGCATGGTATATCGATAAGGTGCTTATAAGATTTTCGATGCAAAACTCCAAGAAAGGTAATTTACATACACGTCATGGAGTTTATTTTTTAAAAGAGTAGTGTCCTAAGACACCTCAAGAGGAAGAAAACACGAGACGGGTACCCTATGCATCTGCAGTAGGAAGTGTAATGTATGCCATTTTATGTACAAGACTTGACATTTGCTATGCGGTGGGTATAGTCAGTCGGCATCAATCCAACCCAGGATTAGATCATTGGGTAGTGGTTAAACATATTCTCAAGTATCTCAGGAGAATGAGAAACTATATACTGGTATATTCTGGTGAGAATTTGATTCCCACTAGATACATTGATTCTAATTTTCAATTAAACAAAGACACACATAAATCTATGTCTGGATCAGTGTTTACTTTTGGTGGTGGAGCCATAGTTTGGAGAAGCATTAAACAATCATATATTACTTATTCGACTATGGAAGCTGAATATGTGGCTGCTTGTGAAGCAGCTAAAGAAGCTGTTTGGCTCCATAAGTTCTTAAATGATCTGGAAGTTGTTCTAGACATGGATAAACCACTCACACTGTATTGTGATAATAGTGGTGCAGTGGCAAATTTAAAAGAACCTAGAAGCCACAAAAGAGGGAAGCTATAGAGCAAAAATATCATTTGATCAAAGAGATAGTACATCGAGGCGATGTGAAAGTTATGAAGATAGCAACAGATAAAAACCTTACTGACCCATTTACCAAGAAGTTACCTGCAAAGAACTTCGAGGGACACTTGGAAGGCTTAGGTCTTAGAGACATGTCTCACCTACTTTAGGGCAAGTGGGAGATTGTTGGGTTTGGTGTCCTAAAAACTGTGGCATCGTATATATTGTTAATAAATAAATAAAGTGACATTTATAATTATTTTGGTTGCTTATATGTATTATGAATATATTTATAAACATCAAGAAAATTCAATGATTATTTATGTGACTATAAATTTAGCATATAAATGTTGTATGCTTAGGGATAAAATTTATAGAATATTAATCTAATTAGTCTGTAATAATTAATTAAAGTCTAGGATCTTTAATTAATTATTATAAGTACGGTCCAATCTCATTTAAAATGAAATAGTCATTATCTGGCCTATTAATGTAGAGACATTGGGTTGGATGTACTTTATATAATGAGATTATATAGGACTGGACCAGATAAATTATGAATCTCTAATAATCATCCGTTATAAATAGAGTATTCAAATTTATCACTATGATGATGATATATTTGACAGTCTTAATCCTGAGTATTTATTAGACTCCTATTTATGACATTATGTTTTCTGACTTGCATGGTAAGATTTGTCTAAGCATATATCATAACTTAGCATCTTGGATACATAATGTAATAAATGGCTGAGAATAATATTATACAGATATGGAATCCATTCCTTCCCTATGGAAGTTAGAAAAATAGTTCTCTTGAGTGATAATTCAAGGTTTGAACAGTAGAGCGCTCGTTCATAATAAAATTATGAATTAACTGTTCGTTAAAGGATTATTGGAACTCAAGGATAAAGATATAATAAGAGAAGTAAACGAAAATTGAACTTAGCTCTTATTATAAACTATTTATGGAGAGCTGACTTATATGTAATTATTATATCAATGGACTACTCACTAATTTTCTTTGAGTAATTTTACTACTACCTCAAGAGTTCAGTTTCAGATTTATAGTGGAGTAACACTGAAACTAATAAATTTGGTACATTAATTAAAGAGTTTGATTAATTGTCAAATTTATTAGAGCTTGGGTTATAGGTCCATAGGTCTCCAATACCACCTCTGTAATACTATAATGGATTTATGCATAGAATGAATTATATATATTTAGTTTAAAATTATTGAATTCTGAATTAATTATTTCACACTGTATTATTAATGTGGTACAGAAAAATGTTCTATGTGACAGATAATGTAATGTGATAAATGTTGTCATATTTAACTAAGCATTAGTCATTTAACTAATTGGTAATATTTGAATAATTTGATTATTTAAATATTATTTTGTAAAATAAATGAGATTTATTTTTTGAATTTTAATATATATATATTAGATTTTATTATTTATTAATATATATATTACGTTTTACTTTTTTACCTTTTATATATATATATATATATATATATAATATATATGTACATAACGAATCATGTCTTGATTCGTTTACCAAAAAAAAAACAAAAATGTTTACGTTTCACAAAAACTTAAAGTTTTACTCTTTTATATATATATATAGAATGAAATGTGATTCGTTGAAAAAAGAAAAAGGAAAGAGGAAAGGAATAAGGGTAACAATTATATGAAATATATCATTTCCTCATATTTTTGATATGGTGGTTATTTCAAATTGAAAATTAATTGAAAAATTTACTAATTGTTCAAATATAAAAAGGGAGAGATAACAGTTATCTCAGAAGATTTTTCATTCACGTAACTTTTGCAAAACACTCAGAGAGAAAAACTGAGAGTTCTTCTCTGAAAAAAATGTCTGCTATCTCATGTGTTGAGTACATAGCAGATTCAAAAAAGTGTGAGAAAAATTCATTCTTGCAGTTTGACGCCCACTCGTCTTTCCATTGGTGTGGAGGCGTGGTTTGGAAGATCGTGGTGTCAAAAAGGAAAACTAGGATACTCTGATAGTCTTCAAAAGGTTAGTAAAATTCCCAAAACTTTATATTATTAATTAAAATTATATATCTATTTTCGATTAACAAAGTTTTTAGAAAATTTTTATTTGTCAACGATCAATTTCTCCGACTGTGTTTCATATTTTAATTCCAATAGTAAGCTCATTTCCATCAGTTTTAGAGAGATTATTCTGATGATGCACAGCTTGTTCCCTTTGCCTCTTCAGCTGGTGATTCTAAGGCTAGATTTTCTTTCCCACATGAAGCCCTGCCTGTTATCCCTGAATGTATTCATGATTCTCAGTGGTACCCTGATTCAGGAGCCTCAAACCATGTGACTGCAAATTCCAGCAATTTAATGGTCAAGCAGAAATTCAATGGTCCTGATCAGTTTCATATGGGTAATGGTAAGGGCTTGAACATTAAACATGTTGGTAAATCTGTGTTTCCTTCTCCAGTCTGTTCTCTCAAGTCTTTAGTTCTTACTCATCTTCTTCATGTACCTGAGATTACCAAAAACTTGTTGTCTGTTTCTAAGTTTGCACAAGATAATTCAATCTTAAAATAAGTTTCATCCTTACACTTGCTTTGTTAAAGATCAGGTCACCAAGCAGATTCTTTTGCAAGGCAAAGTTAAAGGAGGACTCTATGTTTTTTATTCCATTCAGATCTCTCTTCAATCATGCTCTTCTTCTTCAACCGCTTCATCATGTACTTCATCATCTGTCCAATCTCCTCTCAAGACTACTCATGTTTCCCCCATTTGTAATACTTCTGTACCTGTGTCTGTTCCGCAAAAACATCCAGTTTCTTGTACTTTTTCTGTTCACTCAAATTTGTCTTGTAATCACTCTAAACTGTCTAGTTCTACTTCTTTTGATCTTTGGCGCGAGAGCTTGGCACATCGCTCAGATAAAAATTGTACAGACAGTTCTGAATTCTTGTAATCTCTCTCATATTAATAAAACTTCCAATTCCGTTTGTTCAGCTTGTGCTCTTGGAAAAATACATAAATTTTCATTCTTTTCTTGTGAAACACTCAACTCTTGCAATTAATTCACTCAGACTTATGGGGCCCTGCTCCTGTCTGTTCGTCCAATGGTTACTATTATTATGTTCACTTTATTGATGCTTATTCACGGTTCACTTGGTTATATCTCTTAAGGAATAAATCTGTCTTTCAAACCTTTAAGAGTTTTCAAGCCTTAGTTGAATTGCAGTTGGGATATAAAATTCAAGCTTCACAAACATTTTTTTTTTGGGTTGTGGGGGGGGGGGGGGGGTGGTTGGGGTGGTGTTTGAGTTTCAATCTTTTACTGATTACTTAACCTCCCATGGTATTGTTCATAGGATATCTTGTCCTTATACTCATGAGCAGAATGGGATTAGCCGAGAGGAAGCATCGACATGTTGTTGAAAATGAACTTACCTTGTTAGCTCAAGCTTCCATGCCTTTCAAAGTTTGGGATGAAGCTTTTAGAACTTCTGTGTTCATCATCAATAGGTTGCCTACTCCTGTTTTGCATAATCAGTTTCCTCTTGAAAAACTCTTTCATACTAAACCAGTATATTCTCAGTTACGTGTCTTTGGCTGTACTTGTTATCCTAATATCAGACTTTATAATCACCATAAGCTGAGTTTTAGGTCTACAGCTTGTACATTTCTTGGTTACAGTTTAAACCATAAGGGTTACAAGTGTCTAGACTCTACTGGTCATCTTTTTATTTCTTGTGATGTCATTTTTTATGAAATCTCTTTTCCTAAGTCTCAAACTCGCTCACTCCCAACTCAGTCTTCTCCGGCAAAAACCCTTTTTTGTTTGTCTTACTCCATCTTCTGGCTCTTTTCCTATATCTGATCCTTGTTCTTCTACTCTTATCCACCTCAAAAACACATGATTTACCACCATCTGTTTTATGTGATTACCCTGCTGATATTCCTGTTGTGGCCAGTACTCAGGTGCTACTAATCCTGCTGTCTCTTCTAGTGTGCCTCGTATTTGCAGGAAGAATACGAGAGCCTGGTAATGTGCACCCTATGCTTTCATGCTCCAAACATGGATTTAAGAAGGTGTTTGCAGCACTTAAAGAACCTTTCACTGTCATTGAGGCACTTCAGTAGGAACCATGGAGAAATGCCATGTCTGAAGAATATCAAGCATTATTGAGAAATAATACCTGGTCCTTGGTGGAATTTCCTGCTAGGAGAAAAGCTATAGGTTGCAAGTGGGCGTTTAAATTGAAAGAAAATCCAGATGGTTCAATCAACAAGTATAAAGCCCGTTTAGTTGCAAAGGGCTTTCATCAGATTGCAGGTTTTGATTTTTCTGAGACTTTTAGTCCAGTTGTCAAACCAACCACCATTAGAGTGGTTCTCACTGTTGCCTTAAGCAGGAATTGGGTAATTCGACAGCTGGATGTCAATAACGCATTTCTCAGTGGAGAATTGTAAGAAGAGGTTTATACGGAACAGCCACCTGGTGGTGTTGACTCCTCCACAGCTGGTCTTGTCTGCAAATTACTCAAGTCTCTGTATGGCCTTAAGCAGGCGCCTAGAGCTTGGTTTGACAAGCTTCATAAGGCTCTCTTATCACTAGGATTTGTATCTGCTAAGATAGATCAGTCTTTGTTTCTCAAGGAATCAGGCTGTGTGACAATTTTCCTTCTTGTATATGTAGATGATATCTTGATTACAGGAAGTGATTCAAATGCAGTACAGGCCTTAGTTACACAGCTGCATAATGCCTTTGGTTTAGAATATCTTGGAGAGCTTGATTATTTCCTTGGAGTTCACGTTCAACATGCACAGGAAGGACTTTTGCTCTCCCAAACAAAGTATATCAAGGATCTTCTCTGCAAGACAAAAATGCAGTTCTCTAAAGGGGTTACTGCTCCTATGACTACTGGTGAACATCTTTCTTCTTACGGTAGTGATCTTGTGCACAATGTTTCTATCCATAGAAGTGCTATAGGAGCTTTGCAGTATGTAACAGTAACACATCCTGAACTTGTATACAGTGTAAACCGTGTCTGTCAATATATGCAAGCTCCTCATGAAGTTCATTGGCGAGCAGTGAAACGAATATTAAGGTATCTAGCAGGGACACTCAACTACGATTGCACCTGGGACAATCTTCAGACAATGATTTAGAGGTGGTAGGATTTTGTGACGCAGATTGGGCCACAAAAGTCGAGGATAGAAGGTCTACGCTGGTTTTTGTTTGTATCTTGGTAAGAACTTGCTGGCTTGGGCCTCAAAGAAGCAGCACACGGTAGCTAGGTCCTCAACTGAAGCAGAATATCGAAGCCTAGCCAGTTTAGTTGCTGAACTTTCTTGGCTTCGGTCACTACTCACTGAACTGCAAGTTCCTCTTCTTAGAACACCTGTAGTGTGGTATGATAATCTTAGTGCTGTATGGATTGCATCAAATCTAGTACCACATGCGAGAACTAAGCACATTGAAATTGATCTTTTCTTTGTGCGAGAAAAAGTGCTACAAAAACAACTGGAAGTGCGGCATGTTCCTTCAGCTGATCAGATAGCTGGTATATTCACCAAAGCCTGTTCCAGTTCCAAGTTTGCTGTAATGCGTCACAAACTCAGAGTAGAAGATCTTCATACTCTGAGTTTGAGGGGGGCTGTTAGAGATTAGGATATATTTCTGTTGTTGTAATATGGCTAAGGTCGCAGCTATGTAATATAGCTAAGGTCACAGCAAAGTTAACTTAGTGTTTTCTGTATCAGATCTGTTATTAGACTTGGTTCTGTTATAACCGTCTGTTAGTCTTACGAGTTAGAATTGTATTTGTTCAGCTGTAGTTTATAAATACCTGAACACTTGTTATTACAAAGTATTCAATAACAGAATATTACAGTTTCCCTCAAAGAGTTCTTTGAAGCTCAAAATCTCTTTCCTTTCTTCTCCGTTCAATTTCATAGATCAGATTTCTCTAGAATCTTCACAAAATTAAAGTCTCTATTGCATACGTACAAGTATGATATTTCTCGCTTGTATCTGACGCTTACAAAACCGGAGGTAGCAAAAACGTAAGCCATCTGGAAAACAAATAAAATAAAATAAGAAAAACAAAAAGGGACTCCAAAACTAGAACAACACTATTTCTTTAGTTATGTTTTGGTGGATGAGGTCTAGGAACATGATAATCGGCATTGAAAGCTATAAAATCAGCCATTTTGGCCTTCAAGCGACGAGATCTTGAATTCTTGATATTGCATTTCATATTGAGAACTCCCTTCTCAACGTGGACACAACTGCCAACAAAATGTTCCTCTTCAGCCATTCCCAAAACCCTTTTAACCATCATTTTCCTTCCTCCATGTCCCTTGTAATTTCCGACCTCCGCAGCTCTCGGAACACCATCATAGATTCCCTATAAAAATAAAGTATTGGTCGTTTTAGCTAATGATAAAGATTTTTTTTTTTTTCAAATTTATCAGTTTGAATGTATAAGTACCACAATATTATTATAAAGAAGGTGATATAGGTCCTACCTTTTCAGAGTTGATATTGGCAATTCCTAATTCTGCTTCGACAATCTTTGTACTTCCACGTATGTTGGAAGCTGCAAGAGTTAAGAAACACAATTAATGGAGCTAATTCAGTGATATATATAAACGTATATATAAAGCTAAAAAAAAAAAGCATAGAAGGAGCATGGAATAAAAATATTTACGTACCTTGGTAGTGCTTATTTGCGCTGCAAATTCTAACATGATATAGCATAGTTAACACAAGTAAAGGGCTACTAAACCTAAAGGATACCATCTTTCAGCTGCTTACTTTTCTTTTGAATATATGTTAAGCAGTTGTTTTGACAGTAAAAGAGAGAGGAAAACATTTGGCGGAGAAGAAGCCCTTTATAGAGTCCAACCGAAGTCAAAGCTAGCTAGGTTTCCAACAATCTTCCAATATTACTTTTTTTTTTTTTTTTTGCATTTCCCTATAAGCTAATTAAATATTATGCAAGTGGGGTTCATGCAGTTATTTATAGGGAAACTCGAGAGAGAGAGCAAAAAACAAGACAACAAAAAGCAAAAAAGCAGCTTTCAAATTAAGGAATTGTGTTGATGAAAAGTTGAAAAGAAAAAAAAAATAAAATTAATGGTTAATTTCCTTTTTGGGGTTGGGGTATGAAGAAGTGTGTTTGTTGGAGAAAGTTGTATGATCGCGTGGAATGGAAGATACGGTGTTCAGCGCCTGTCTGCCGCCATGCATGCAACGAGGAGTTTGTTTTTTAGGTGGCCAGGACCAAGGTTGGACGCATACAATTCAATGCATTGGGTTTCGTCGTTTTTATTTCTCCTTATAATTATATTTTTTAACTATTATTTTATTTCAAAAGGTGTGTTTGGCAATTCTGTTTCAACTATATAATTAGAATTGCTATAATATAAAGCTTCTATATGCTATAATAATATTATTCCAACTTTTAGTTATAACTGTATTGCCAAACACACTCAAAGAGTGTACTTCCATGTTCATGTACATATACATACATTCATTTGAGGGTGGGGCGACGGGTGGGTGTGACATTAATATTTTATAATGTACAATATTTATATATGCTATGTTAACTAATTTTCTCTATGATCACATTACTTCGTTTGATTATACTTTTAAGCGTGATTACAAAAGTATACTTTCTAATTAAATTAAAAAGAACTTAATCTATTTTTGGAAATGAAAATCGTACGTATCCTTCAGATCTTCCAGCAGTTTATGTTGTCTCTTGAGTGAGGAAAAAAAAAATGACGTGAACACCATGTCCTCTTTTTCCCTTACCATTTTCATATCTCTTCAATATTTGACATGATTTTTAATTAAAAGTTAATTAATAATTATTCCTCTTAATCATGACAATTTCTCAATTTCTTCCCTCTATTTTTAAAAACTACAAAGGTAACTTTGCAATTTTAAAAAAAAATTATTTCAACTTCAATCCTATGAATGGTAAAAATTGAACAAAACAATATAAATATTTTCAAACAATTATGAAACATATTTTATAGATTTAAAAACATAAATAACCCTAGAACAAAATATCATTTTTTTAAAGAAAGGAACTT
This sequence comes from Artocarpus heterophyllus, assembly GCA_025403435.1. Lineage (NCBI taxonomy): Eukaryota > Viridiplantae > Streptophyta > Magnoliopsida > Rosales > Moraceae > Artocarpus > Artocarpus heterophyllus. Next base: position 14,303,970 of record CM046346.1, read on the forward strand.
AAGCTTCATGATTTTTTAAATGTTAAAGTATTTTTAAAAATTTTCTCAAGAATAAAAATATATTTTAGAAACAAATTTAGTCTAATTAGGGTATTTTGTCTTATCTTTATATTTTTTTTGTCCTAAAAGTCTGCAAGGGTCAAAATTGTAAAAGAATTTCATATTCAAATGGTATATTTGTAGTTTTTGAAAATAGAGGGACAAATCAAAAAATAATTAAAACTAAGAGGTGTATTTATATAATTGACTCTTTTAGTTAATGTGGCGTACATGATATCTTAATTGACAAGGTATTTCAATGATATAGTATAATATTATCGAAGTCGGGGAAATGAAAAGGAAAAGAACAAGAACAAAAGGACATGAGAGTCAACATCCTTATACTTGTATTCAAACTTCCATCTCTATAGATTAAAACAAAGCTAAATTTGAAGCAAAAACAATATAAATTAAAATAACATATTTGGAAGCACATCTTAAACGAGGTAGAGATATTTAAAATGTTTTCCATCTGATTGTGGTCAATGAGTTAAGGCAGTAAATTAAAACTATAACATTAAGTTTGAAGGATCGGTTTGTAGTTTCCAATATTAGGCTAATTTTTTTTAAGAAACTCAAATCAGAAGGTAAAATATTTTTGTAGCCAACCCGTAATTATTAAAGCCGCACATGTGCAATTTGTTCCAAATTTATTTCCTAATTAATCTGCAACCAATTCAAGAAACACAGGAAAAGGGTTATCTTATATATAGTTACGATTTAAGATTAATATTGTTGATTATCATTTTTTTTTTCCAAATTTTCACTATTTTTTTTTACACACTTGCGTGCGTCAAAGTGTAAATTTTCATGAGTTAAAATCGTTAAGATCATGTAAGACAACGAAAAAATGATCAATTAGGACAAAAGAAAAAACACAAGCAGCTCCCAGTTGTCACTGACATATTGGCACTGTTTCTTATGGTAATGGAAATTACCGAGGTTGTTATTCGCTAATTAAAGAGAGTTTTTTTTATGTGTGTAAAAGAAGTGAGGTCAATAAATTATATAATTATATATATACATATCTATACAGATATATATTTGTTTATTAGTTGGTTTTATGAGGTTGGACGAGATTCGTTTCCCTTTGACTGAAATTAAGTGTTCTTGGGGATATGTGTTATCATATGGTCATAGAGTCTATTCTAATGGCTGTAATGCTTTATGCTTACCAAGAGTAGTAGCTATTGGAGAACTTCTATGTCATGAATTTGTCAAAAGACTTTAGACATGTCATTTTGTTGAATACTTGTAAATTTATGCAACTAAAAGAACGATTCGAATGTTTCATCCTGGCATTTGCATTGAACTTAGAATGGTTGGTTGATAGGTTCCTGTGGAAACTTTTTGTTTAAATTTAAATTTTTAGAGGAGAAAACTAAACCAACAGTTTTTAGTTTTTCGTAAAATTTTTAGTAAAAAAAAAATATTGTGACTAATGTATATATAGTCATAACTTTTAATTGAATTTTTGTTGTGACTTAAACTTTTAACGATAGAGTTTTTAATCAAAAAACATCCCGTAACTAAAAACCTTTGCAGTCTTATAAACATCCAGGTAGATCAATGTAGTATCTAATGATTCCTCACCTCTGTAGGTTTTGTTGGAAGTTTCAGATCATACCTTGGGTTGTTGTTGTGTTTGTCCCTGGAGGATTCTTCATACTTTTGAAGTTAAATTGGCAGGTGCTATGACTCATGCCATTTATTTGCTGGTCGTTAGAGTTGAATTTTCTTTGGTTTGAGTGTGATTCTACATATGTTGGTGAACTATTACTCCCAAAAAATGGGTTGAGGTCTTTGCATTTTGCTCAAGATGGATCGTTCTTTGCGATACTTGAAAATGTTTTCTTACCGAAATCACGTCACAGATTAACCTATGTCCTGTAGTTTTTTCTAGATGATTTCTCTTGGTGGTTCACTAGTTCAGATTTTTCCAATATACACGTTATCAACAGAGATATAGCAGGACCTGTGCTATAAGTTTTTAAATAATCCACTCTTTGAGTAAATATGTACCCTTTTTGGCTTTTTTTTTTTTACTAAGTTTTGTCCAGTTTTTTTTTTTTTTTTTTTTTTTTTGGACGAGGCATATCCAAATCTCACTCTAAAACTACGAGTTTTCTGCTTAATCCTTTAAAACCACCTCTCGGTTAGAGATGTCAAATATGTCAGTCCGAACCAGTCCATTTAAATTGGGCACAAATGTACTTCATGTCGTACCTGAGTCGGCCTTTATTTATCGTGCCATGCTGGACCATGCTTATTTTTTATATATGGCATCAAGCCTATCCCATGGCCTATTTATATTCGTGGCGTGCCCTTAACGTACTTGTGCTTTAATCGTGGCTAATAGCAAATCTATAGGTGAAAAAGAAAAGTGTCTGACATAATTAGAACTTTAGTTTATAATAAAGTAAAAGATAGTAAAATTCAAATGAGATAAATTCTTGTTTAGAAAAAAATACTCTATTATAATTTTTATAAAAAAAAATTGTTAGAAATACAAATAGCAATAATGGTGCGCCATTATCGTGCCTGTGCTTGTGCTTAAGTTGTGTTCTTAGTATGCTGTACCTTTAATGTGTTTAGTGTCTAAAAGTTGCATCAAGCCCGACTCTTACTTATTTAATAATCGTGTCATATCGTGCAGTGCCCGTGTCCGTGCTAGCCTACTAGGCCCAGCTCGTTTTAACATCTCTACTCCCAACTTTAGACTTTATATGCTTCATTTTTAGGTTTTTTTCTTCTTCCAACTCTGGCCTTTTTAGGTTTTGTTTCTTTTGAATTTTATCTTGTTTTCCCCTTTTGAACTCCAAATATTTTGCACTCTGTTTTGTTTTAATATATTAGAATGTGGAATTTAGTATGAGATAATTTCATCAACAAGTATCAACTTAATCGGAATGTGTTTTGAGGTTTGACGCTGGTTGATGTTAGTTGTTCCTCTATCAATTTACTTGATTTTTTTTTTTTTTTGTTTAAAAAAACAGATCCATGACTAGCTATTTTCCCTCTTTTTTTTTTTTTGGGTTTCTACGAATAGCTGGTTTTTATTGACAATATTTTGATGGTTCATTGGGATTCGATAGGTTTTATAATTAACGTTTTCTTACATGTTATAGTTTCGTCAACTGTTCTAATATTTTACTGATAAACCTACTGTTATTTACAGTTCTTGAAAAATATCGTTTCTAGGGTTAGTCAAAAGAGAAACAAATGTACTTTTTACATGCAAATATAAAATTAAGCAACTGATTATTCGCAACATGGAATCACTAATCCTGTTATGATTGAGCACTTCTTACTGCTACAGGATTTCTAGAGTTGGAATTCATCGATTCCAATTTTTTCTAGAGCGCACGGTCGAAAAAGTAAGAAATGTCGGCATTAAATTTAAAAGGAAACATAAGCCATAAAATGTTTTTATACTTCTATTCATGATGTTGGAACTTGTGGCATGCCCCACCAAATGTGTCTATATTAGCAGACATTCAACATTCTCAGTTTTCTATAATCTACCTAATTAGTTCAAATTTCCGTATCAGTTGGACCTTTTGCTCATTTCATGAATTTGTATTTAGAACACCAGTGTCTGCTTTGCCGGAAATAATTCATTGAGCTTGGTGCAATTTTAAAAACTGGGATTCACAGTTTTTAGATTAGAATTCAAGATATCATGTATTTATTATCCATAAAAAAATAAGGGTTATTATTATTTTGGTAGCCTATATTCTGATAAAACATCATGTTATTTAAAAAAATGATAAAATATGGGCCTTGGTGGTCTTCAAAAATATCATCCTCATATACCAAGGGTCCGTTTGGTTCGAGTATTTGAACGAAGATTTAAATTTTTGTGAGAGAAAATACTGTAGCAAAATAATTCAAACCTTGATTTGAATGTTCAACCAAACATACTCCTATTTTTGTGAATTGAAATTTAATTTTCCTTTGTTTAGAAAACCTCCAATTAGTTTCGTAAACTTATGAAAGAAAATCAAAATGATAGACAAGGGAAAAAATTAATATTAAAAGAAAAAAATATTTGTGGCTTTCCTCATATTTTTTATTTTCATTTTTTTATCAACATATTACAAAATTTATTTAGACTTTATTAATAAATATTAAAATGGAAGTTGAAAATTTCATGTTCTAAAACAAGAGCTTAGAAGAGCAAAATAATTTTTTGAAAATTATAAAATATTTTTGTAATATTTTTCAGACAACAAGATATCAATGTGATGTTTTATTAAAACACACGAAACCATACCAAAATGATAAAATCCAATTAGGCAGTGTTCATCTACTATCCTGATTATGAGCACATTCGTTATACATCTTTTTCCCTTCCCCCATTTTAACACCTCATTTGGACAGTACAACATTATTTATAGAATATTAGCTATAGACTATAAAGCGTTATCTGTAGGCAATACTTAAAACTTTTCTCATTATTAATAGTGCAAAGTAGTCTGCTGTGGAAGATTGAATATTAATGTAAGTAGTGCGATTTGATTAGGCTGTCTTTATATCATCAATTGCTGTAAGAATGCCTGCAAATTCCGGGAAGTTCTCAAGTTTTTACTCTCTTTTCTTTTCTCCATAGTGAGAGGAAAAAAACGTAGAGGGTGTTTGGAAAAAGAATCATAACTAAAAGTTCGAATTAAAAGTATTACAGTATATGAAAATTTTATACTATAATATATCTTTGTTTTACACTATATAAAAGTCTTACACTGTTTAAGTTGAGATTGATAAGTTTCAATCGATATTATCAAACACCCTATTGAATGATCATCAGAAGCCTCATAGCACTTTTTCTTTGCTTTTTCCCCTTTATTTTTTTTTTCCAAGATGATTCTTTTCATATGTTTCTTTCTTCTTTTTTTTTCTCCTTTTTATCCTTTTATCCTCGATAATATCATGCCCAACGTTAATCAAAATATTGTAAACATGATCTTTAAATTTATATAGTATAATATTCTAATTAGAATGACATTTTAATTAACGTGACATAATATTATTAGAAATATAATAAGAGGAACATAAACAAAAGCACAGGGACCGAATCTGTGATTGCATGTCATTCATGTAGCAATTCTCAACTTATTTTATTTGGGAAACTGCCAATAATAATAACGGTTATTCTATTTTAGTCAATTAGTGCGATAATAATTAGAGAAGAATAGTAATTTTTTTTTTTTTTTTACTAGTTCACTTCTGATAAAAAAAAGTTCCTCATCAGATTGATAGAAAACATTGGGATGTTCCTAACGGATTGACAAACACAGAAAAAGAAGCACCGCCATGAATGGTAAACCTAATTAAGCAAAGCATGGCATGTTCTTCTCTTCTCGATTTTGTTTAAAAGTTTGTACCATGCCTGTACGGGAAAGGAAGCTCCAAATTGTGTCTAGGTTTCATAGCAAAAATATAAATAAATAAAATAACAAAATTTGTGTCTAGGGATTCTGAATTTATGTGGATTTTGAATATATATCTACTAAATTACTTATTATAATCAGTTTGAGTTGGAACAAGGGATTTTGGTTTACGTGTTGGGGGATTTCAAACTTAGGACCATTCAAAGAAAAAAAGGTTAAAGGTGGTTTGCCTTTACATGACATTATCACATGGAAGCCACAAACCATATAATATTAATATATTACATATATATAACAACAATAATAATAATTAATATTTTAGTTTGATTAAGACACAAAAGTGTTTTTACATTATTAGCGCACTATGTCACCAAGGAATAAGTGTATTATAAGACGGTAAAAATTCAAGCCCTAAGTTAATTACTTAGCCATCCAACTAACCTCCTGCAAAAATATTCCGATTTTGCAAAGCGTGGGAGTTAGAAATTGTTTTATAATAGAGTTTGATCCACTTTTTAAGGTTTAGAGTTAAAAAAATGAATTTTATTATACAATATTAGAATTGATTTTTAGTTTATTTTAATAGTTTAAGTTTGAATATATGAGTATACATAAAAGTTAATTTGAAGTATACTCATTAAAACTTTATAAAAATTCTATGTCAATTACAATTAAAAAATTAGTGAGAAAAAATATTTTTTAAAAATATATTAGGGGCAACAGTTCAAGGAGTCCAAGCCCAAGAAAGCTTGATTCCTTCTTTCAATTTGCAATAGCTTATAGAGCTGTAAATTCGGGCAACCCAACCTTGATTCCCGCATGCAAGGGAAGGAGGATCTTTGGCTTAACCTACACAAGAATATAATCTGGTTTGTTTTGGTCTGTGAAAGGAAAATCAACACCCCGCTTAGCCCTAAAGCCTGCTAGGCAAAATGCGGACCTAAAAGCAGGCTTAGAGGGGCACTAGGGGTGAGGCGAGGTGAGGGAGAGGGGTGGGCCATGTAAGCATGCCTATGAAACGAGCAAGCATTTTTTTGAAAGAAAAATTTAATCAACTATAAAATTCTTTTTTTCACTACAACAAAGTGCATTAGACGGTGCTAATTAGATGACGGTTTATAGGAAATTGTCCTCTAATATTAAACATATCATGACGTTTTACACAAAACCATTGCCTAAAATATTTTTGATTACCAGTCTGCCTATTCGAAAATCAAACCCTCAAAATAGTAGATCTCTCTCTCTTCAAAAATCAAACCTGCCATTCAATTTCTCTGTCTCTTTCAGCATTAGTACTATTAAGGGGATCCGCGGGTGGTTTTTTGTAGTTTTTCTTTTCCAAACCACTGACTAAACTAAAAATAAATTTTATTTTTGTACGATTTGATAATAACAAAAAATATAAAAAGGTTTTAAAGTTTATCTATTAAAGTTTTAATATAAACCAAAAACTAAATTGAAAAGTCACAATAACATAAACCAAAGTTTACCAACAACCAAACTAAAAAGTAAAAAATACAACTAAATAACATAAGACATTAAGATAACACAATTAAATTTTAAACTTGAATTGAAGATTTCCACTTGTGTCGATAAATCTCTCCTCTTACTAATATCGTTTATTGATGCTATAATGAGTTAGGCTAGCAGTGAAAAGAGACAACATGACAGTGATGATGTGGCGTTGCTTCTTTTTCTGTGTTAAGGTAGATGAGAGATATTATAAATGGGGAACACAAGCTAAGACAAATTAAAAAATTTTATACTAATAAGTATTTGAGTGAGGTGATGGATGAATGAGGAGAATATATACAATAATACATAGGCATGCAAACCATACATTTAACTAAATTTTTATATTTTGTAATTGTTATATTTTGTTATGTCTAATTCTTATAACTTATTGCTAATATATGTTGTCAGTGAATTGTGATGCCAATTAGAACAAATTGAATGTGAGAATGTTAGGATTGGTACCCTAAGGAATAAATGTTTTAAGTATATTTATGACTAAAAATAACATCATAGACGGTATTTTCTACATTCAAATGCTAAAATTAGGCATTAGCACGTCTATTTAACATTGCATTTGAGATCCTCCATCTAAGATGATTTCTTTTATTTTCTTCCTCTATATATAAAATCAATTGAGAATATTATCTCGTTTCACTCTCTATTCCATTAACTGAGGCCCTGTTTTGAATGACTTAAAATAAGTTCTTTTTTGCTTATTCAGTCCAACAGGTGCTTTTGGAATTGTTTGGATTGACAAATTGTTTGTAGTTTTGGCTTTTATTAGTACTTTTAAAACAAGTTATCTCTTTGGTGCTCATAAAAAGTTTTTTTATTTACCTTTTTAACTTAATATTTATGAATAACAAATTGTAAATTCTGTATGTATCTTTACATTACATTACTTTTTATAACAATAATAGTTTTTGACTTATTTAATTAAAGAGGTTCAAAAGCACTTTCAATATAAAAATGCACTTTTTTATAGTTTTAATTTATGCTTCTCTTCTTCTATTACTTAAAGCAAAAAACACAAGGTATCCCAAATGGCCGGTAAGTTATTTATCTAAGTCCTTTCTATTTTTTCTCTATTTGAACATAAATAACCGCAATGACCAAGTACTTTGATAGACCACTTGTACATCTCCTTACAATTTAAATCAACATCATAATTTGCATAGAAAAATAGGTATTAATTAATGTCAAAGGCAAGTTTCTATGGACATTTTCATCAAACAATAAGTTTTTGGAGACACATGTGTCAGAAAATATGAGTTTGACAACAAAGTTGTCTAAAATGTCAAAATGAAGACTAAGTGGCAAGCAAGTTAAATTTTGGAAACCCAATTGTTGAAGATTTAAAAATAGAGACGCAAACACCAAAAGTTTTGAAGGGTTTTGGGACTTAGGTGTAAACAAACCCAGAACACCTATATAATTTGTCCGCCAAATTGTTTGCATAATCAATTAACAACTAATACATCTCTTCATAGTAATATTAATATTAAATAACAATAATAATAATAACAACAGCAACAATAATAATAATAAGTAGTATATTAGTAATATAATAATAAATGATTATTAAATAATAATAGTAGTCGTTGTTGTTAAATTTTTTTAAGAGGTTTTTTATGTTTTTAAATTCTTTCTAAAAATAATGACAATAATATTATTATAAATATAAATATCTTTTTAAAAATATGAATATAAATATCATATTAATGTATAAATGATAATATAAATGTTTTTTGAAAGATGATATAACAATTTTTTTAGTCTATTGAACAAGATTCCTATGTACAACAAAACACGTTAATATATTATTTCTAGAAATCTAAAAGAATATTTATGTGTATAATCAAACCTGATAATATTTGTTTCCTGAAAATCATATTGCCTATTATCATATTTTTAAGAATATGATTTCTATTGATTATTGCATTCCAAATGCCTCCTAAGTTGTTCTCTCTCCTTCGTTAGTCTCTTTATTTTCCTTTGCTTATATCTTCTCGTTCCTTCTCTTCCTTTCTCAAATATATCTTTCTTCTTGAAATTTTCTATCATTCTCTTGTTCTTGATTCTTTCTTCTCTACTTTGTTTTTTTTTAAATAAAAAAACAATGAAATTGCTTCCACTGTACTACTAAACTAAAGTACCCAAAAAAAAAAAAAAATACACAATCACATTGTAAAGGAACACGAAGGTTATTGGACCAAAAAAGAAAAAAAAAAAAGAAAACTATCTTTCATCACTAACCATTGCAAGACACGCGAGACATCTAGAGTTTGGTCTAGATGGCGTTAGAGGTAGAGATGTCCAAAAAAAACCTGAAAACCCGATCGTCAAACCAAATGATAAACCAAACAATCGGTTCTGATAGCAAAACTGACCGATTTGGTTAGAAATCAACCTCCCACAAAATGAAGAGTTTTGTTATAGAAAGAGATTTTTTTTTGTTCATTAGGAAACCAAACCAACCGATCAAATATTTCTTTTAAAAATATAAATATAAATCATAATAACATATCATATATTAAACATCATATCATGTTTAAACTTTAAAACTTTGAACTATATTGCTAAATAATGAATTTTCTTGCTAATTTGTCTAGTTTTTATTGTTTACCTCATACATTATTGTTCTCAAAAAGTTAGGTTTTTTAAGTCATCTAAAACATTATATCTATGAAAAAATAAAAGAAGCAATCGAGTAGTTACCGATGGATTCTTATATATAATCTAGCTGGAAAATATTGTATAAAATAGACTGCTAAACCGACTATCATCGATCAAAACTAACCAAACCTATCTTATATTCAGTCAGTGCTCAGTTTGCCTTTCTCAAAAGTAACTACTGTTAGTCAGACACCAAACGACTAAAAGTTGATAAAAACTGACTAATGAACACCCTTGTCAGAGGAGGCAAACATGGTGAAGGCTTCGATGAGGGTGTTGCAATCGGTGCCAATTAAAGGCGTGCTTGTAGACGGAGAGGAGTTTCACTAGGGTTTCAAAAGCCTATTGATTTATTTATTTATTTAGAAAAAGGGACAACGATGATAAAAGATGAAAGATAGAAGATGAAAGATGAGTATGGAAAAAAAAAAAACAGAGTAGTAAAACATCCTTTTTGTTTATTTTATTTTATTTTTATAACAAGCAATGTATTACTTACTTACTCGTTAGACAAATAATTAGATAGACGATTTGGGTTCACATGAAAAACACATTGTAAATCCTAAGGTAAATTTCACGAATTGCCCACATGTCAATATGCTTCTTAAATTTTAAAATGTGCATGTTGTGCCACATGAACTATACTATTATCTAGATTTACCCCCCAAATTTTGAAACATATTATTGTTTTTTGGATGGAATTGCTAAATTTTTGTTTGATTTAATATTAGATATGATACATAATGGTTAGTATAAATGTTATTTTCACTCTTAGTGAATTAGTTGGGCATTAAACTTTGGCACATTTTGTCTTTAGAGAATCTGCTCAGAAGTGAGAAAAAGTGGCGAGCGTACCATTATTCAATTTCGTTCTTTAAGGTTTTAAATAAACTGATGAATTTATCATTTTAATGAGTGTAACAGATATTATTTTGCTCAAAAAATGTGTTTCAAAGTTCATGTAGTGAATATAGAAAAGTATTATACTTTAGTAGTATAATAGGTATGTTTTAAAGCTTAAAAGGTATTTTGACACAGGTGATATACTTTAGGGGAAATTTGTAAAATTTGCCCTAAATCCTATAGAAACTCTTGGTTTCATTGTGAATCTGTCCAAGTGTTTGACCTCCTCGGTAAATTATTTCTCCAAAAAGAAAAGAAAAAAAAAGAGAAAGGGTTCATTTGGGAAATCATTTAAAACTTAAAGTCGAAACTTAAATACTATATAGTATGCAAGAGCTTTATACTATAACAAATTATTGTAGTAGAAGAGAGCTTTAAATTATAATAGGGCCAGCAATACGAGTTGTAACACGATGACACGATATGAATCTGACACTTTTTTTTGGGGTTAGTGTCGAAAAATTTGACTACGGGTCATTTTAGTGTCGACCCGAAACTGACCCGTCAAAAAACAGGTCGTGTTCGGGTCAACCCGTCTGAAACTAAAAGGACTCGTTTCTGACCCGTGTTTAATTAATTAACTTTTAAATTTTTTTCCTATGATTAATATTATTTCAGATATAAGATAAGCCCTTAAAAGATCAAACCCTACCTCTCTTATCACTCATCTTTTTGTTTTTGTGGTATGAAACTCTTCTAATTTTCTTTTTTTTAATGTTATATATATTAGTGTAGGCGGGTTGTGGGTCACAATACGGGTCAAAAACGGGTCATAGGTCATTATTTTTTGACACTGTGTATAAGGAACGGGTTGGCATGGGTTGTGTTCGTGTCAACCCGTATCAAAACGGGTTGTGTTAAGGTTAAAAATTCTCAACTTGTTCATGTCATGTTTGCGTTAGTATCAATTTAATTTTTGTAAAAATTAACTCTAAATCGACACTAACCTGACATGCTAACCCGGGTCGTATTGCCACCCCTGGTTGTAACAAACTTAATGAAGCGGAAGTCCCGACCCGCGAAATCCAAAACCTCATTTCCCGCCAAACCCCCCAAAACACAGATCTAATCCACTCTCCAGTCTACGCATACTGAAAGTGAAAGTAGGAAAATTGCGAATCCCAGAGGAGAGAAGAGAAGCCATGAAGGTCCGATCGGTGAAGCTTCGAGAAGCCCACAAGGCGGCGTCGAGCAACGGTCGGCCGTCGTTTTGCTCGGTGGTGTGGGACCACCTGTCCCACCACCTCGTCACGGCCTCCGCCTCCGACCCCACCATCTCCATCCACGACCCTCTCCTTCCCTCCGCCCCTCCGAAGATCCTCCGCCACCACCGCGATGGCGTCACCGCCCTCGCCCTCAGCCCCAACTCCACCTGCCTCGCCTCCGGCTCCGTTGACCACTCCGTCAAGCTCTACAAGTTTCCTGGTGATGTGATTTCTGCTTTTTTTTTTTCCTTGAGTTGTTTTGTTTGGTTTATCTTGCGATTTCGCAGCTGGATTTGTTAAAATTACTGTGCTTGATTGAGCTTTTAGTCTACTTTCTCCGTTTATGGTTGGGTTTTGTTGATTGGACTTTCAATTGTTTGCTTAAAAATCTCATCCTTGGGAAATTTAAGTTACATTAAAAGTTTAACTTGATTTTTTTTTTCATTTCTAATTCAAGCTCTGCAAGTTTCCCGTCCTTAATCTGTTTGATCGAGCTTGCAATTTTTCCATTTTTTCCCCTCAGTCATTATGGGGTTTTTGGCTCGAATGTTATTGGAGCTCTTTTTGTTTTTTTTGTTTTTTTTTCACGGTTGGATTTTGTTTATCGGAAATGCCAATTGTTGGCTCAATTCTCTGCCTTAAAATTACAATACCTGTATACACGTTAGATTGGCTTGTTTTAAAATTAGTTTTTTTTTTCTTTCTAATTCAAGCCCCACAAGTCTCCTGTCGATGTTTTTCTTCTTTTCTGGGTGATGTTTGGTTGAGCTTGTAATTTTTCTTTTGAGCTTGGATTGTTAAAATTTTGTGTATTTGATTGAGCTATTAGTATACATTTCTCTTCAGTGTTGGACTTTGTTCATTGGACTTGTCAATTACTGTTCTCTGCCTTATGAAATTTTTTTAAGTTTGCTTGTTCAAACTTCAAAGTTTAGTATGATTTTGTTTTCCCCTTCTAATTCAAGCCTGACAAGTTTCCTGTGATTTTTTTTTCTTCTTCTCTTCTTCTGCTTAAAACTTTTGATTGTGAAAATACCGTGTTTGGATTTGTGGGTACTGGCTTTTGATTACAATTTTAGATTGAGCTATTTGCCTCCTTTTTTTTTTTTTTTTTTTTCCTTCTATCGGGTTAGCATCTGACTTCCAAGCATTAACTTATATTAGCTCAGGCTTGCTAATTGATGTATTGGTTTAAGTTGGCTTAGTCAAAATTCTAGTTTGATTAATTTCTAACAATTCCATTTTGAACAGGTGGGGAGTTCGAGACTAACATAACCAGATTCACACTTCCAATACGAGTCCTCGCCTTCAATAAATCAGGGACAATGTTGGCAGCTGCTGGTGATGATGAAGGGATTAAGCTTATTAATACAATTGATGGGTCAATTGCTCGGGTTCTTAAAGGACATAGGGGACCCATAACTGGCCTAGGTTTTGATCCCAATAGTGAGTACTTAGCTTCTCTTGATTCTACTGGGACTCTCATATACTGGGAACTCACTTCTGGAAGTACGCTACATACCCTTAAGGACATAGCCCCTGACCTTGGCTTGGACCCTTCTGTTGTGAATGTACTTAGCTGGAGTCCTGATGGGGAGACCTTAGCTGTCCCAGGGTTGAGAAATGATGTGGTCATGTATGACAGAGACACGGCTGAAAAGCTGTTTTCTTTAAGAGGTGATCACACACAACCAGTATGCTTCTTGGCCTGGTCACCTAACGGCAAATACATGGCTACAGCTGGTTTAGATAAGCAGGTTCTTATATGGGATGTTGATAAAAAGCAGGATATTGACAGGCAGAAATTTGATGAGAGAATTTGTTGTCTGGCGTGGAAGCCAATAGGCAATGCACTTGCTGTTATTGATATTATGGGGAAGTATGGCATATGGGAATCAGTTGTTGCATTGTCCATGAAATCTCCAACTGAAGATGTTCCAAATTTAAACTCAAAGAATGGGCTTCTTTTCTTTGAAGAAGAGGATCAGCAGGAGCCTAGTGTCTCTGGTAGTTTAAGTGATCTTGGTGAAGATAGCTTTGAGGAGACCGAACCACCTAGCAGAAAGAGACTAAGAAAGCAGTCTGGATTTGAGAATGATTTGGACGAGGATGATGGTGATGAGTTAAGCTTGCCTCCAAAAGTTGAATCTCGTAAAAAACCATACCATACACACAAGGCAAGCAAAGAAGAGAGGAATGAGGGGCAAAGAAGCAGAGTGACATTGATGAGGCTGAAAATGCAGGAGGCCTTTCAGCCAGGTGTTACTCCTATGCAGCCGGGAAAAAGGCGTTTTTTGTGCTACAACATGTTAGGAAGTATAACAACTATGGAGCATGATGGATACTCCCATATAGAGGTATTTTAAAACATTTTACCTTCCGATGCTCTATATATCTATCTTTTTGCCTCCCTCTACATAGCACATTTTGTTTTTGCATCTTTATATAGCTATAATTACACATATGTCATCTAATGGTCTAGTGTATCTTGGATGCAGATAGATTTCCATGATACCAGTAGAGGTCCACGAGTTCCGTCAATGAATGATCATTTTGGTTTTACGATGGCTTCGCTAAATGAGAAAGGAAGCGTATTCGCAAATCCTTGCAAGGGTGAGAAGAATATGAGTACTCTAATGTATCGTCCATTTAGTAGCTGGGCAAATAATAGTGAGGTTAGATCATTTACCTTTCTAAGCACTCTCTATTCATGTTTTCCTTTTATGTGGAAATTTGAAGTGAGACATGTAAGTGGCTATCACCACATGGTTTTCGATTTTCTTTTTATGATGAACGTGAACTTTTTCAAACATACTGACTTGGTGCATAATGCAACCCAGTGGTCTATGCGATTTGAGGGCGAAGAAGTGAAGGTTGTGGCGCTTGGAACATCTTGGGTGGCGGCAATAACAAGTCTTAATTTCCTTCGCATCTTCACTGAGGGTGGTTTGCAGGTGATTTTCATGTTGTCTATGTTTGATTGAGCTGTGGCTGATTCAGCTAATAATACACATTAAAAGATGAGATTTTGTTATGCAATGCTGAAAGTAAAACTATATCGTTCTAATTAAACAAAATACAAAGAAGGAAAAGAATGATTGCTTCCACAATGTGGTTTTATGACATAGAAGTAACAGGCCTCGCTAGATCATGCAGCTGAATATGAGAGGGCAACAGAAGTCTCCTTCCACTTTCAGCTATAACTGATGAGTTTTATCATATTATTAATTTAATTTGATGTTTGTTTCTCATAATTTATTTCCTGATTCGCTAGTTATGTCATTACAGAAGCATGTTCTCTCCCTAGATGGACCAGTAGTGAGTGCGTCAGGATTCAAGGATGAACTTGCAGTTGTCACTCATGCTGCTGACTGTCTTCCATCGAATGAGCAGGTCTTGGTTTTGGTTTGCACCACATTGTAGTTCTGTTTACCAAAATCTAATAGCCAACGGGCTGTCACTCTTACCTTATCATGACTTGAAAAATCTACGTTTAAAATATCTGAGACTAGACGTTTATAATAGAAAAGTGGTATTACATTAAAAAGTCTATTTCTGTTAAGCCTAGCCTTACATGCTGAAATTAGTTCTTTCTTCTGAACCCTCACAGATGCTGGAGTTTAGAGTGTTTAACATATCTAATGGGACTCAGCCTCTTAGAGGACGTTTGCCACTAACTCCTGGTTCACATTTAACTTGGTTTGGGTTTAGTGAGGAAGGGCGATTAAGCTCCTATGACTCCAAGGTATTCTTTCTACATTTCCAATTCTCATAATTATGAATGACCCTTGCCAGTGCACGTTAGAACTAAGCCATGTCCAAAATTTGTAGGGCGTGTTGAGAGTTTTTACAAGCCTGTTTGGAGGCAGTTGGCTCCCACTCTTTAGGTTCGCAATCATTTTAACAAAAAATATACTAATTTTTTTTTTATTATAATCGAAAGGTTTCTTTCAGGATTTCTTAAGCTAATTCTTGGTTTATAATTAATTTTTTGTGCAGTGCTAGCAAAGAAAATAAGTCTGAAAACTATTGGGTGGCCGGGCTCAATGCAAGCAAATTGTTTTGTATCGTTTGCAAGAATTCTGACTTATTCCCGCTGGTATGTATAGCAGTCATCTTCTTTGCTTTTCTTTTTCTTCATCCACCATACCTTGACGATCTCCTCTCTCTTTTATTTATTTATTTATTTATTGTTTACGTTTTTTCCAGGTCATGCCCAAACCAGTTCTCACTCTGCTAAATCTTTCATTCCCTCTTGCGTCCTCTGATCTGGGAGCAGAAGCCCTTGAAAACGAGTTTATACTGAATAGCATGCATCTCTCACAGGTTTGTAACCCCCTTTCCAAATCATATTGTGTCCATAATTTTCAGTCTTGTGACCTACAAGCATTGCCTATTAGGACTGTCATTTTGATTAATTTTTTTAATATTCTGGATAACTGTTTTATTTATACATTCTTTAGAGCTGACAAAATGTTACTCGTAACAAGTTTTTCTTGATGCATACAACTTACAGATACAAAAAAAAATAGATGATTTGTCTGGTGCCGGCTTAGATACCACTTCACTTGATGATGAAGCTTTCAATGTTGAAGCAGCGCAAGATAAATGCATCCTGAGACTTATTGCATCTTGCTGCAATGGTTAGCCTCCTTTCCCTCTGTAATCTTCGTCCTACTCAAAATGAAAGATGACATAGTTTTATTTCTTGCTCCTACTGATTATTTCAGGTGACAAGCTTGAGAGGGCCACCGAGCTAGTTAAGCTTTTGTCACTAGAGAAGTCTGTGAGGGGTGCAATTAAGCTTGTTACTGTTCTGAAACTTCCTAATTTAGCAGAACGATTCAATAGCATATTGGAGGTTAGTAACCATATATTGAAACAAGTGTAGGTAGTGTTGGAACTAAATAAATTGGACATCATCACTTTTATGTTTGTTTCCCCTTTTTTTCTTATTTTTATACACCTTGTTGTAACAGGAGAGACTGCTCGTGGAAAGTAAAGAGACCTCACAAACCTTACTACCTAGCTCAAATGGCAACGTGTCCAATAGGGATGATATTCCAGTAACTAGGACTTCATTTTCTACTGAAAGAAGTAGCACTTTTGCAACTGATACTCTGATATCATCCTCAAAATTGTCTGCTCCACTTTTCACGAAGAAAGCAAAATCACAAGGAGCTAAAGTTGAAATGGAGAAAACCGAGAAAAATCTAACTGCAACAGATGATACCAGAAAGGTAAAGAAAGCAGAAGAGACTAAAAATCCAGCAAAGATGGCGGAATTGCATCAGGTACCAGCTAGCCGCCCTTTCAATCCTTTTGCAAAATCATTGAACAATCAAGAGAAGAAGGCAGGAGATGTGGATCAAGTACAATCTAATCGCCCATCTAATCCATTCTTGAAGTCGTCTGTCAAGTGACTCCTCTTGATGAGAAGATGAGACTAACCAAATGCAGGCTGTAAAAATCTGATTAGAATGTGTTATTTGGGACAGCATCCAACTAAATTTGTCAGACAAAATTATCGTGTGGTCGAGAGTTTGGTGCCTTCCAATGAGAAAATCATGACGAGTGACAAGGATGCTCTTGTAATTATGTATATTGACTACACAAACATCAAAGCTTCTTTGTTCGGCATTTTCTCATCTTTTTTCCTTTTCTTTTTTTAAATGACATATGATTGGTACCTATTTAATGTAATGTCTCACACCCCAAGTATTTACGGAAGGGGAGCTATCTTTGCCATCATGGCTTGTGCTAATGGAAAATGCAAGCGGTTTCGCCTTTTTCCCCCCGGCTTGAGTCCCAAGCTAGCACAACCTAGCTCGGCAAATAGATGCTCGGACAGTTTGACATAGAAAGCTTTTTTGCTTTGATTTGACCTAGCTTGGTTTAGTTTGTTGTGAACAATGTAGAAGAAAATACAAGAAGTTTGGTAATGGTAGAGTGAAAAAAGGTAAACTGGCTATGCTCACACTCTCATTTTTTACGTTGAAATTTGGTAATGTAATCGACTCACTTACTTGTTTGAAAACCTTTTATTGTTCATAGAAAGATTTGCCAAAGTTTGAGGTTGGTCATCAAATTGCTGTGATTAAGATTAGTGCTCTTTATCTCTATGTTCAACATAAATATTAAAGCAGAATCTGTTCCTCTCTATGTTCTCAACGTGTTACAACGCGTTTTGCCTTTTTTTTTTTTTTTTTTTTTTTTTGTCTTTTGTCTTTTTTATTTTCATATTTTCTTAGGGTTTTTTTTTTTTTTCTTGTTGCTTCTTTTTTGCCAACAACTTTTTTTGGTCTTTTTTATTTGTTCTTTATTTTTTTCTTCTTCTCTTTGTACAAGTTTTTTTTAAGAATTGGTTTTCAAATAAACTTAAATTTGTACTTGGTGCTCTGTTGTTTTGTGCGATACCTTTTTCCTCCTCTTTCCTTTATTGCTCTTTTACATTTCTCGTTCTTTTTCCGATGCACGGTATAACGTCTTCATTTTGAAACGTAAATGATCAAAATACCTTTTCTTTTTAATTTCTCCAAACTACATAACAATTTATTTTTCGAACATGTCATCATTTAAAAATTCTTTTACATTATTTTATCAAATATTATCTTCAAGTTTTGTTTGTTTATTTTTAGTTTGGTTTATTTTGCTTTTGTGTTTTTTATTCTTTTTTTTTTTCCTTTACTGCCCTTATAATCTTGTATGGTTTATTTTGAAATTTGGACCATGAAGATACCTCTTTCTCTAATTTGTCCTTGCCATGTAAGTATTTTTTCCCGAAATGTATCCTCACTTAGATTTTTTTTCCTATTTTTTAAACTATTATTTTTATTAAATGCGTCCTTTATAACTAACATAGCATTTTGATGGAGACAAATATTTTATATTATCATATATACCCCTGTTGATAGTCAATTTCATACAAGGCCCCTCTGACGGCCCAAGCCCAACATTCTCATCCTTTGGTATCGACAGGCTCACTTTGTGGACTCCAACTACACTGGAGAAACTATCATGGGTCGTGGTTTGGTAGGCCATGGTTAGTGAAATGGCCTGTTTATTTTGGTTCGATTCGATCTTAAGTCCCACATAGGAGATTTTAACGTTAATTGAATCAAAAGAAGTAGGTGATGGAGGACTTAAACCAAAAAGCCTTCCTTTTTGCCCTTTAAAGAGCCCAAAAACTCTATTTTTACCTTAGCACAACCCAAGGAGTCAAAACCCAAGTTTGGAAATTATTTTCATATCAAAATTGTCGAGAAAAATGCAGCAACGAAGCACCAGGGATACTCCGAAGCACGCTACACACCTCTAGAGGGGCTTTATTCTGTGGCAAGACAACCTTCATTGGAGTTGAAAGTCTGTTGTCAAAGGTATCACTCATGCACCTTTGTCATCAATTCCCACTCGAAATTTTGAAGAAATCTTGATGATGCATTAGGATTTTCATAATTGATAAAAATAGATAGACCTGGCGCTAGAGGGAGGAGCATGCTTATCAACTCTCTAGAAATAGATGGTCAAACTTAGTCAGACAACCTTAGAGCATCAAGCCTACAAGAGCTTTAAAGTAGCCATAAATGTATGCTATTTTTGGCCAACTTGAAAATCAACCTCTGAAAGCACTTGGTGCTGCTTGCATTGGAGGGAGACGGAGGCAGTACATGGTGCAGAGCACTAGGAGACCAGCTTCGGAGCATGTTACCCACCTCCACTATAAATAGCTCTTGTTTTCCTCATTCAACAGACACCATTAGAGAGACTTAGATCTATAAATTCTTCATCATCTTCACTCTCTAAATTCCAAAAAAAAAAATCATCTTCTTCAAAGTTTGTCCTTCCTCCGTTACCACTTTGGCTTCTTCGAATCTTACAAGATTGCTACTAGAACACTTAGAAACCTCACAAAAGCCCATCACCATCCTTGGGAGCTTTCGGATTTCAAGCTTTATCCGTCGATGGTCCAAACACAAAGAACGCTAAAACTGTAAATATCAACCCCCTTTATCGAATCCAATGGTGGAGATGACCTGCATTCGCCTCTAGAGCATATTTTTTTAGAAAACACAAAGAAAGCTAGAACCACGGATATCAACTCCCCTTTGCTGAAGGCGACCCGTGTTTGGCTTAGAGAATATTTCCCAAAAAACTCGAAAAACTCTAGAACTTCTTGTGTTAGCTCTTATTTTGCCGATCCACAAAAAATAAACCAGATTCGACGACAGAAACAGCTTTGCCTCTACCTTCTGAAACTATTCCTCTATCAACCATTGTCTACTCCTTCCATCGTCACTGCTTATGCTAATTCCTCTATTGCTATATTTCTTTGTGTTTTTCATGTTTTATTGTAGGTCCTTTTTTTTTTTTGTTGTTTGGCAATAGAGCGGGTCCTAGAAGCCGTCTTCTTTGGCTCAATCCAGGCTTAACCGTTCCCGCCACTCGTTCGAGGTTTTGCCGTATCGCTTCAGCAACATCATCACCAACTAGCAAATCAGAGACCAATGCGTGTACTCCTCAAGAAGTCATACCTCGTGGATCTATCGGATCCCAACAACCCTTAATTAAGTTTTTACAAAATTTGTATCCATCAAAATCTTTTTTTCCATCAAGATATTATACTGATAGATATATTATAACATCCAACCAAACACATTTCTTAATTGAAACATGCATTTTGGTCTATCTATATTTTTAAAAATGATATGAAATGTGCCTCATTTTTATTACATAAATATACAAAAGCGTTTTGTATTCAGTTATTCCATTTTTTTTTATTTTGTGTTTTTCCATTTATTCCTCTCAAAATCTTTACATAAATACACAAAAGAGGGTTATGGTAGTCCTTCGTTTATTTGGAAAGAGAGAATAAGATTTGAAAAAAATGGTAAAAAAAATTATGTGCTAATTATTAAATTGTCCATTTTACTATTTGTTAATAATTTTTTTCAAGGTTAACAAAGTTTTTTTTTTTTTAATTGGATGTATTGGTTGAATTCTTTCATTGGTGAAAGAATCTAAAAATGTAGGCCTAGGGAGACAGTTCTCTTTTTTTCTCTTACTAAACAATATATTGAACCTATCTGCTACCCCTCGCCCTCCGCCCATCTCACCGTCCTATCAAACATACTATAAATTTTTAAGAAAATCATAAATGAAAAAACATGAAGTGTAGAAATAAAATCTTCACATAAAATATATTACATATTGAATACACACGTGTGGAGCACGTGTTTCAACTAATATGCATTAAAAAAGGGAGATAGCAATGAATTATGCATGTGTTTAACGGAGTCTTTTAGGAAGAGAGAAGTGGGGAGGATAGCTTTGTGGTAGATTTTAATGTCGATGATGGGAAATTGGAAGTTTAGGCCAATGTCAGTTTAATTGGAACTGAAATTGCACTGAAACTGTTATCGGTTCTTTCTTTGTTCATCATCATTTTTTCTGTTACTGTTTCAAGTTGTAATTATTTGAAGATTTCGAGTTTGATGTTTGGAGATGTATCCTAGGCTCCAAACTAGTGTTTCTTGAAGAAGACGCTAACGGCAATCATTAACAGATGAATATGGTAAGAGGTAATAAATGTATGGAGAAAACATGAATCTGAACTTTCATCTACACATTGCATTAATCTCCATCTAATTGTCTTTCCAATCACAATGAGTCCAATATAGCGTTCCTCCAAACAAAGAATATGTGGATTTGAGGTCGTGTTGTTGTTGTATAAAAGTTTTTAAAAATTATAGGTTTACCCTAATTTTGCAAATAAAAAAAAGTCATGTCCCCACTAGCTTAATAATTAAAATATGTTATCGTGTTCTTATTTTATAGAAAAAATTACAACTCTCACGTGCTAAATTTTTAAAATGTACTGTCTCAATTAAATAATCGTATCATATCTAAGTTTTTGTATTGTGCCACTAATGATTTTTGGGCTCCATCAGTAGTAGTTGTTATTATTTGTTGTGAGGAACCAAATTTGGATATGAGAATTGGTTATACTTTGATCTTTTTACTTCAAAAGCTTCGAAAGATTGTAAAAGATGTCACTACGGTGTTTGAAAAAGTGGTGGGAATCGTTGGTTAGAACCATTTTTACTGTAGCATATGAGAGCTTTACATTGTAGTAATTTTTTTTATTGTTACTGTAGCATGTGAGAGCTTTACACGGTTCATAACTGAGTTTGGGGTTCCTACCATATTGCTAAACAGCCAGTAAATTTTTAATTCATGAAATTAAAAATAGCCTTTTCTAGAACTCTAATCTCCTCAGTAATGAATGTGCCATTATTCCAAGCAAAATTCGAACAAATTGCTTAATTAAATTTGTCAATTACTAAGATGAACATCATCACGGCAGAGAAAATATTTTTACTCGAGATAGGTTGAAGGGACAAGTGGTATTTT
Source organism: Artocarpus heterophyllus (assembly GCA_025403435.1). NCBI lineage: Eukaryota > Viridiplantae > Streptophyta > Magnoliopsida > Rosales > Moraceae > Artocarpus > Artocarpus heterophyllus. The sequence goes on from CM046346.1 coordinate 14,326,108, forward strand.
AAAATGAAAAATGATTTTGTTTTGTTCCTTTTTTTTCCCCCAATTTTCTTCATTACGTTTGTAAAATTGGTTATACGCATATCATGTGCACGTTTCCGTCAAATTTTAAATGAACCAAGGGAAAGGACCGAATTGCTATTATCTTAAGAATTCGAGACTAATCTGACAAAAAATTAAAAAAAAAGAACTAGCAGAATTTCCAAATGTCACTCTGCAAAAAGTTTGGGTTAGTTTCCATTTTGAACCCCAAGAAATATTACCTATCTCGCTTTATCCCTTAAATTTTAACTAACATACTAATGGTATTCGAGGCTCAAGCTTTACAAATGTTTCAGTAATAGTACCTCTATAATATAAACATTAAAAAAAGACTGATTTTAGCTCCTTAGGTGCATGTGACGTTTAAATGAGGGAAATTTTAAAAATTTAATATTGATAGTTGATTTATGCGGGCAAATTGAAGAAGATTTAACTAATATCTAGTCTTTTTATTAGTTGGATTCAAATTATTTCCCCAACTAAAATCAAAGGAATTATTCAGTAGTTCGGATGTACCACGTCATTATTCTTATGTGATATACCAATTTAATAAATATTTGACATTTGGACTATTTATTAATATTGTTTTGATTAATCATCTTTCTCTTTCCTAATACTAACTATCATAAATATTCCACCTAAATCTCCTACATTAATCACTTCAAACAATAATAGTATTCTTATAACTTTTTTTTATACACTCATCGAAACTTGGTAAAAAAACAATGTTAACAATCGTTTTAATTTATTTCAACACACACATATGTACCATATATAACATATATAAAGGATACCTGAGATATTGATTATGTTGGGTTTGGTGTCATAAAAGCTGTGACATTGTACATATTGTTAATAAATAAATAAAATGACATTTATTATTATTTTGGTTGATTATATGTATTATGAATACATTTATAAACATCAAGAAAATTCCATGATTATTTATGTGACTATAAATTTAGCATATAAGTGTTATTTGCTTAGGGATAAAATTTATAGATAATAATCTAAATAGTTCGTAATAATTAATTAAAGTTTGGGATCTTTAATTAAAAATTACAAGTACGGTCCAATCTCATCTAAAATGAAATAGTTATTATCCGGACTATTAATGTAGAGACATTGGATTGGAGGTACTTTATATAATGAGATTATATAGGACTGGACCAGATAAACTATGAATCTCTAATAATCATCTGTTACAAATAGAGTATTCAAATTTATCACTATGATGATCATATATTTGACAGTCTTAATCCTGAGTATTTATTAGACTCCTATTTATTACATTATGTTTTTTGACTTGCGTGGTAAGATTTGTCTAAGCACAGATTATAACTTAGCATCTTGGAAACATAAAGTAATAAATGGCTGGGAATAATATTATACAGATATGGAATCCATTCCTTCCCTATGGAAGTTAGAAAAATAGTTCTCTTGAGTGATAATTCAAGGTTTGAACAATAGAGTGCTCGTTCATAATAAGATTATGAATTAATTGTTCATTAGAGAATTATTGAAACTCAAGGATAAAGATGTAATAAGAGAGGTGAACGAATATTGAACCTAGCTCTTATTATGAACTATTTATGGGGAATTAACTTATATGTAATGATTATATTAATGGACTACTCGCTAATTTTCTTTGAGTAATTTCACTGTAATCTCAAGAGTTCAGTTTCAGGTCTTTAGTGGAGTAACACTGAAACTAATAAATTTGGCACATTAATTAAAGAGTTTTATTAAATGTCAAATTTATTGGAGCTTGGGTTATAGGTCCATAGGTCCCCAATACCACATCTGTAACACTATATTGGATTTTGCATAGAATGAATCATACATGTTTAATTTAGAATTTTTGAATTCTGAATTAATTTTTCACACTTGAATTATTAACGTGACACAGAAAAATGTTCTCTGTGACACATAATGTAATGTGATAAATGTTATCATATTTAACTGAGCATTAGTTAATTAATTGATTATTGTTAAAATCTATTCTTAAATAAATGTGATTTATTTTTGAATTGAGATTTATATATATATATATGGTTTTGAACCAAATCTTTTTATATATATATATATAAGATTTTATAATATATTAATATATATATATTAATATAATATTATAACCCAAAAAAAAAAAGGAAAGACGTGAAACTGTTTCACGCTTTCCACACACACACACACACACACACACACACACATATATATATATATATATATATATATATATATGACCGAATGTGATTCGGTCAAAAAGAAATCAAAAAAAAAAAAGAGGCAAGTTTCTTCTTTTCTTCACCGTAACTTTATATATACATATGCATATGTGTGTGAAACAGGATAAGGATTCGGGGAAACAAACGAAAAAGAAAAGAAGAAAAAGGAAAGGAAAAGAAAAGGGAAAATAAAATTACTAATGGCTCAGTTATAAAAAGGGAGAGATAACAGTTATCTCAGTAATTTTCATTCACATAATTTTTAGAGAGAAAAACTGAGAGTTCTTCTCTAAAGAAAAAGGTCTGCTATCTCATGTGTTGAGTACATAGCAGATTCAGAAAAGTGTGAGGAAAATCATTCTTGCAGTTTGACGCCCACTCGTCTTTCCATTGGTGTGGAGGCCTGGTTTGAAAGATCGTGGTGTCAAAGAGGAAAGCTAGGATACCCTGATAGTCTTCAAAAGGTTAGTAAAAATTCCTAAAGCTTTCTGTAATTAAAATTATATATCTATTCCCGATGAACAAAGTTTTCAGAAAATTTTTGTTTGTCAACGATCCGTTCCTTCCGCTGCGTTTCATGTTTTAATTCCAACAAATGGCATCAGAGCGGGTTATAGCATATATAATTTTAAACATGATTTTATTTTGATGATATCATGTTTTTGATGCATGTTTGTGGGCACTTTGCATCTTTGTTAATTTTTATTCATGTGATGAATGGTTGTTTAATGAAAGGATTTTTGGTCGTTAATTATATGGTCCTTTTGGATTAATAATTTTATTTTCAGTTTGATTAGATCAATCTGTGTAAACCCATAAAGGGGTATAGGCTTTTTGTAATTTATTATTATTATTTTTTCTTCTCTCCTCTCTTTCACTTGCTACACGTGGAGCGATGAAGAAAAAGATGTCCATTGGATTTTTTGGCCCAGTTGAGAATTGTGAGCCTATCAGATTTCAAAGGTAATCCAGCAAATTGTTGCACAATAAACCACTTGATGAAGACTGCAAAATTGGAGCAGGGAATTATGTATAAATTACAAGAAAACCCCTGTAATTTTATTTTTTATTTTTTATTTTTTGGGTTGTAATTTTAATTATCCAAAAGGACCCGGTCAAAAATTCATTGTTTATTTTCATGTGATGATTGTGATAACATGTTCATGCATGATAACATGTCATCTAGGAAAGTGCCCACTTATAGTTATTATAACATGACATGCATACGCATAGCATATTATTTTTATAAAGGAGTTTATAAGATGATTTAATATGTGTTAGCATTAATTTAATGAGATTAAATTAATTGGGTTGGTTTTATAGAATCTTAATTTATTAATCAACCAAATAATGTGAATTTAGTTTTAACAGTTAAGACTTGGTAAAATTCACATTAATTCTAAGTTATCTAATTTTAAATTGTTTAATATTTGATAACTTAGACAATTCATAATAAATTTAGATTTTTAGAAAATCTGGTAATTTATTTAAGTGTAAATAGAATGAGATTCTATTAACACATAATATAATCTAGTAATTAAAAATTATTTTTATCTACTAGAATTATGAAACATATGATGTTTTATAAGATAAAACACATCTTCTAAAATAATGAGTGGGAGAAGGTAATATGACAATATAACCTGCGGTCTCCACTATTAGTACAACACCGTGAGATTTAGGTGGCGCCTCGCGACGCTTTGATTTCGTCCTCCCTACGGAGGGTGTCCATTTAAATCAATATCAAGGTTGGCTTCCTTGAGATAGGATTTTATAATGTATTTCAAAATTGACCTACCCTACGGCGGCAATTTTGAGTTAAGTTGTTAAAATCCAAAATAGTGGGTTACACTCATAAAGACATAATTAAATTGTTAATTATATCTTGACCAAAATAAACGGTTATTAATAAATATAGAAAATATGAGATATTTTGAATATATTTATTAATTGAGAATGTCTCAATTCAATTCATAAATAATTTGACCTACCCTACGGCGGCACTTTATTTATTAAAATTGAATAATCGTGGAATTAGTAAAATATTTTTTGTGTTTTTCATATACATCATGCATCATGTTTACTATTCCAAAAACATATATTTATGATGTTTATGCAACCATTTTAATTTATGCTATTTTATTTATTTATTACAGCAACAATGTCTAATCCAATAATCGCCATTCTCTCAACTGAAAAATTAACTGGAGATAATTTTGTCAAGTGGAAGAGTAATATGAACATTTTACTAATTTGCGAAAGTTACAAGTTTGTCCTGATGGAGGAATGTCCTCCAGAGCCTGCTGCCAATGCTCCTCGTAATGTACGGGAAGCATATGATCGTTGGATTCAGGCAAACAACAAGGCCCGCTGTTTTCTTTTGGCTGGGATGTCTGACGTGCTTAGGATGAAGCACGAAAGCATGGAGACCGCTTATGAGATAATGCAGTCTCTGCAAGACATGTTTGGTAAACCTTCTGAAAAGGCACGCCACGAAACCGTTAAGGCAGTAATGAATGCAAAAATGAAGGCAGGGATTTCGGTCAGAGAACATGTTCTCAACATGGTTAACTATCTCCATGAGGCCGAGGTCAACGGGGCTATAATAGATGAAGCCACACAGGTGGGGATGATTTTAGAAACCCTCTCCCCTGCGTTCCTTCAGTTCAAAAGCAACTATTTCATGAACAAGTTGAAATATAACATGACTGAGTTTATAATGAGCTTCAAACCTTCGAGTCTATTTCGAAAGAAAAGACTAAAGAAGCTGAGGCAAATGTTGCAGAAGCTCAACCCTCCTCTTCTGCCCAAAAGAATAAGAAGAGGAAGGGGACTGAAGGAAGTGGCAAGTCTAAGAATGGAGGGCAACCTAAGAAGAATAAAAGCAACAACAACAAAAAGAGCTCCAACCAAAAGAAGCCTAAAGGAAAATGTTTCCACTGCGGCGTAGTTGGGCACTGGAAGAGAAACTGCAAGAAGTATCATCAGGAGCTCAAAGAAAAGAAGAACAACGGTAAATCAGATTTACTCGTTTTAGAAGCTTGTTTAGTTGAAGATGATACTTCACCTTGGATAATTGATTCAGGGGCAACTAACCATGTTTGTTCTTCTTTGCAGATGCTTAGTTCTTCAAGGGAGCTTGCCGACGGGGAACAAACGATGAGAGTGGGAACGAGAGAGGTTGTTTCGGCAAGAGCAATGGGAGTTGTTAAACTTTATTTTAGAAATAAGTTTTTAATTTTAGACAATGTTTATTACATTCCTTGTTTTCACAGAAATTTGATTTCTGTTTCCAGGTTGTTTGAACAAATGTTTAATGTTTCTTTTAATAATAATTATGTTAATATTTCTAGAAATGGTTTGGATATTTGTTCTGCGCATCTGGAAAATGGGCTTTACACCTTAAGGCCCAACGAAAAAGCACTGCTCAATACCGAAATGTTCAAAGTTGAACAACCTAAACCCAAGAAGCAAAAGATTTCTTCTAATAATGAAACATACCTATGGCACCTTAGATTAGGTCACGTCAACCTTGACAGAATTAACAGACTGGTAAAGGAAGGACCTTTAAAAGAGCTAAAAGTTAGTTTTCTACCAGTCTATGAATCTTGTCTTGAAGGTAAAATGACTAAGAGGCCTTTCTCTGCAAAAGGCGAAAGGGCCAAGGAACCACTTGAACTAATACATTCAGACATCTGTGGTCCAATGAATGTACAAGCCCGTGGTGGTTACGAATATTTAGTCACATTTATTGACGATTATTCAAGGTATGGTTACATATACCTAATGCAAAGGAAATCTGAAACTTTTGGAAAGTTCAAAGAATTCCAAGCGGAAGCTGAAAAGCAATTAGGAAAGACGGTGAAGTGTCTTCGATCTGATCGAGGAGGAGAATACCTTGATACTGAATTCAAGGATTATATGATAGAACATGGTATTCTATCATAACTCACCGCACCTGGAACACCACAACAAAATGGTGTTGCAGAGAGAAGAAATAGAACGTTGCTTAATATGGTGAGAACCATGCTTAGCTACTCATCATTACCCACTTCATTTTGGGGATATGCACTACAAACTGCGGTATATCTTCTAAACATAGTTCCATCTAAGTCTATTTCAAAAACACCTTTAGAGTTATGGAATGGTCGCAAACCTAGTATGCGACATATCCGTATATGGGGGTGTCCAGCACATGTGCTGAAAGGTAAGACTGGAAAGTTGGAACCACGTTCTGAAGTATGCTTTTTTGTGGGATACCCAAAGGGAACGAGGGGAGGTTTGTTTTATAGTCCACAGGATAAAAAAGTATTTGTATCGACAAATGCCACTTTTCTCGAGAATGATTATATGACAAACTATAAACCTCGTAGCAAAATTGTACTTGAAGAGTTACTTTCTGATCAGATCAGACCACAACCGACAACTGTTGTAGAAGGACAAAATGAGAAGGCCACATCTTCCTATCAGAATGTCATACCACCTCGACGTAGTGGGCGGGTTGTGAGACAACCTGCTCGCTACAGGGAACTTGGAGAAGCAAATGTTGCTATCTCTGATAATGGTGAAGATGATCCATTGACATATCGTGATGCAATGGAAGTTTCTGAGAAGGAAAAATGGCTGGAGGCTATGAACCGTGAAATGGAGTCCATGTACTCCAATTCAGTCTGGGATCTTGTAGACCTACCTGAAGGGATAAAACTCATAGGGTGCAAATGGATTTATAAGAAGAAAAGAGGAGTGGATAGAAAAGTTAAGACTTTCAAAGCTAGGCTTGTGGCAAAAGGTTATACCCAAAAGGAGGGAGTTGACTATGAAGAAACTTTCTCGCCTGTAGCTATGCTTAAATCCATTCGGATTCTTTTATCCATTGCTGCTTGTCTTGATTATGAGATATGAAAAATGGATGTCAAGACTGCCTTTTTGAATGGCTATCTTGAGGAAAGCATCTATATGGTGCAACCAGAAGGGTTTGTAGTTAAAGGTCAAGAGCAAAAAGTTTGCAAGTTGCAGAGGTCCATCTATGGACTCAAGCAAGCTTCAAGATCTTAGAACTTGAGATTTGATGAAGCGATCAAATCTTATGGTTTCGATCAAAATATTGATGAACCTTGTGTTTACAAGTTCATCAAAGATAAGAAGGTGGTCTTCTTGGTTCTTTATGTAGATGATATCCTACTCATTGGGAATGATGTAGGCGTATTATCTGATGTAAAGAAATGGCTCGCCAGCAATTTCCAAATGAAAGATTTAGGAGAACCAAGTTATGTTCTTGGAATCCAACTCATAAGAGATCGCAAGAACAAACTGTTGGCGCTGTCTCAGGCATCGTATATCGATAAGGTGCTTATCAAATTTTCGATGCAAAACTCCAAGAAAGGTAATTTGCCTACACGTCATGGAGTTTATCTTTCAAAAGAGCAGTCTTACAAATAGAGTATTCAAATTTATTACTATGATGATCATATATTTGACAGTCTTAATCTTGAGTATTTATTAGACTCCTATTTATTACATTATGTTTTTTGACTTGCGTGGTAAGATTTGTCTAAGCACAGATTATAACTTAGCATCTTGGAAACATAAAGTAATAAATGGCTGGGAATAATATTATACAGATATGGAATCCATTCCTTCCTTATAAAAGTTAGAAAAATAGTTCTCTTGAGTGATAATTCAAGGTTTGAACAATAGAGCGCTCGTTCATAATAAGATTATGAATTAATTGTTCATTAGAGAATTATTGGAACTCAAGGATAAAGATGTAATAAGAGAGGTGAACGAATATTGAACCTAGCTCTTATTATGAACTATTTATGGAGGACTGACTTATATGTAATGATTATATTAATGGACTACTCGCTAATTTTCTTTGAGTAATTTCACTGTAATCTCAAGAGTTCAGTTTCAGGGTTTTAGTGGAGTAACACTGAAACTAATAAATTTGGCACATTAATTAAAGAGTTTTATTAAATGTCAAATTTATTGGAGCTTGGGTTATAGGTCCATAGGTCCCCAATACCACCTCTGTAACACTATATTGGATTTTGCATAGAATGAATCATACATGTTTAATTTAGAATTTTTGAATTCTGAATTAATTTTTCACACTTGAATTATTAACGTGACACAGAAAAATGTTCTCTGTGACACATAATGTAATGTGATAAATGTTATCACATTTAACTGAGCATTAGTTAATTAATTGATTATTGTTAAAATCTATTCTTAAATAAATGTGATTTATTTTTGAATTGAGATTTATATATATATATGGTTTTGAACCAAATCTTTTTATATATATATATATAAGATTTTATAATATATTAATATATATATGTTGATATAATATTAATATAATATTATAACAAAAAAAAAAAGGAAAGACGTGAAACTGTTTCACGCTTTCCACACACACACACACACAAAAAAATATATATATATGACCGAATGTGATTCGGTCAAAAAGAAATCAAAAAAAAAAAAAATGGCAAGTTTCTTCTTTTCTTCACCGTAACTTTATATATACATATGCATATGTGTGTGAAACAGGATAAGGATTCGGGGAAACAAACGAAAAAGAAAAGAAGAAAAAGGAAAGGAAAAGAAAAGGGAAAATAAAATTACTAATGGCTCAGTTATAAAAAGAGAGAGATAACAGTTATCTCAGTAATTTTAATTCACATAATTTTTAGAGAGAAAAACTGAGAGTTCTTCTCTAAAGAAAAAGGTCTGCTATCTCATGTGTTGAGTACATAGCAGATTCAGAAAAGTGTGAGGAAAATCATTCTTGTAGTTTGACGCCCACTCGTCTTTCCATTGGTGTGGAGGCCTGGTTTGGAAGATCGTGGTGTCAAAGAGGAAAGCTAGGATACCCTGATAGTCTTCAAAAGGTTAGTAAAAATTCCTAAAGCTTTCTGTAATTAAAATTATATATATATTCCTGATGAACAAAGTTTTCAGAAAATTTTTGTTTGTCAACGATCCGTTCCTTCTGCTGCGTTTCATGTTTTAATTCCAACAGATTATAACATGCATGTCTTAAAAACAAAAAGATAATACTTTGTATTTATAATACATTGGCTTGTTTTCTTGTACTTGGCTTTGCCAATTTGTTTGGATATTTTTACTTAACGAAGTTTGCGTTCAGCCCAAAAAAAAAAGTTTCTTTATGATAAAAAAAAAAAATACTGTATATTGGTTATTTGTTTTATATTCACACGTTTTTTAAATTTTACAAGGGAAAACACTATGACAAAAGTGGTTGGAACCAAAAGAAAAATTTGGTAATAATAATGTTATGTTAGTGCTGTGCTATGGTTCTCTGTGATTGGGTCTGTGCTACCCCCTCTCCTTTTGGCTCCGAAGCTTGGCACTGCCTTTGGATTGGCTATTAGGACTTGGGCCCACGAAAGGGGAAGGTCGTTTACGTCCTAGTTGGGAGAAGAGGTAAGCTAGAATAGAAGGAGGTGGCTAATTGCCGGGGTGAGGTAGTTTGGAAGCTTGCGGTTCTTGTGTCGGTGAAATTATGTGAGGCTTTTGTGGCTGGTAGCGACGATGCCCAAGGCAGACAAGTTCAAGGAGGGCCATGAGTTGCTGGATCTGGCGGTGGCTGAGGGGAATAAGGTGGAAGGAAACCTACATCATGGTAGAAGGAAGGGAAAGACGGTGGCAGCTTGGTTCTAGTCGGGGCCAAAGATGGAGGAAAACGGCAGTCTGGAACTAGAGATGGCAAGCTCTCAAAGGTAACCGCCCTTGTTGCACTGGTTTTAAGATTGGGACTGAAAGGGCTGGTTGTTGGTTAGGGAGGCCGGGCCAGTTCACAAATAGTCAGAAGTGGAAGAAACGACGACGATAGTGGACTACTCTTTGTCAGGGTGTTACCTCCATGTTTTTACTTTCATTTATGTTATGGTTTTGTTTTTATGTTTAGTATGGAATAAAGGAGGTATTTTCCTTACCTTTGTTTTGGTTTGTATTGTATACGTGTTGATTAATAGCATTGTGTGTGGTGTCTGGTGGCTAGATTTGTATTTATGCTGGGTTGTTTGTACCCTCATTTGGGTAGATATGATTTCGGTTGATTAGTTTCAACCATTAACAGTTGTGGTTTCTTATAATAAGTTGATGATGAGCTTTATTATAAGCGTCGAGCAAGGTCTCGACATCGGCTTTTGTTCCTATGTTTCAATTATTCTTATTGGTAGATCCAGTCAGTATCTAGGATTTTTGGTATCTAATGGGCGACTGTGTAAAACTTTGTTTGTATTATTTGTTTAGTTAAATGAAGTTTTATTTTCCTCAAAAGAAAAAAAGTGGTTGAAACCACAAAAAATGGTTCAAATCACAGTTATCAAATATTTTGATCATTTGCATGAAAGTTAACATAGTTAGAGTGATAAGATGTTTTCTACGTATTTTGATTTATATGGAGTTTTTGGTATTTAGATGAAAAATAAAGTTTAAGCATAATTCTTCAAAAAAATTTAGGCATCCTTAGGTCACAACACTGTGAGAGTTTTATACCGTGACTTACTTTTACATTGTTCTATAATATGTTAAAGCTTTACACTTTTTGAATTCAAATTATTGGTTTAAATCAAGTTTTTCAAACACCTAGTGACAACAACAATTAGTTGAATTTAGAGAGTTTATAGTTGTACCAAAATTTCATCTAAGGTTTAGGTACGATACCACTTGTCTATTTTCATACGATAAAATCTCCCTAAAAGTCTGGTAAATTTCTCCTTTCATTTTCATTTCTGTTCCTTTTCGGGTCCTCATTGTTTTTCCTAGATTCTATTTCACATTTAACTATTTTCTACAACGAGGAAGGCGCAAAATGGCAGGTCCCTCTTCCCGTAGGAGCTTTTGCCAAGAAATCACCTTAGCCCCCTCTTTCCAAACGGCACCAAAAAAAAAAAAAAAATCAATGAAGGGCATTTCAGTCACTTCAATTTCGCCATTTCCCTTATAATAACAACCCGAATGCACCGCGAAAGCCAGAGGTCGAAGTAAAATCAACGATGGCGGAAGTCAACTTCCTTTGCCTCCACGACCTAGATGACGAACCTCATCAAACCCTGTCCCTTGACCACTCCGTTCCTTACTGTTCCTCCCACCCTGATTTCGACCTCTACGCCTCCGATCTGGAGTTCCCATCGTTGGATTTCAATCTTCACGCGCAGATCTCCGCCGTCGACGGCGACGATGACGAAGGCGACGGTCTCTTCTCCCATCACGCTTCCTCCGCCATTCACGCTCTGTCCCTCGGCGATGACGTCGTTTCGGAGCTCGGCTTGGCCGCGAACGCCGACATCTTGGAGGACCGCGAGAACCAGGTGAATTTCGTGATGGATCTGTTCCAGCAACGCGTCGAGCAGTCCCAAGTCATGGGCGGTCGGAGCGATTTGGTCTCTGAGGCGCTTGGAGATTCAAGTTTTGGCGTGATCGAGGGTAATTGCGATTGCGATGGCGTCGACCTCGATTTAGGGTTAGCGTTGGATTTTGGGATCGAGCGGCATTCTGTGGATATTGATGGTGAAGATGACTTTTTCGTTGCGAGGAGGGTTTCTGGTTCAGAATCCGGCGAAGCCACGACCTTGGTGAATTGCATTAGGCTCGCAGGGTTTGGTTCTGATTCGGATGATGAAGAAAGAATTATCGGTATTGATTTGAATTCTGAGGATGCTTATGGTTTGGACCATGCAAACGAGCGCGACAATGATAATGATGACAATACAAGCATTCGTCTTTGCTGGGATTCGCTTCAATTGGAGGATCATAGAGAAACAATGGAGGATTTTGGGTGGGAAGAAGTGGACGGTCGTGCTGATGAGGGAGAGATTCTGAGCACATTGTCGTCCATGGAAGTCGAAAACGAAGGTTCTGTTTCTGTCTCTGTCTCTCGTTTATTTAATCGTGAAGAGGAGGATGAAGAAGTGAGTGTGGAAAGAGAAGGAGGTTTTGGGAATTTGGACTGGGAAGTTCTGTTTAACAACAATAATTTCGATGCAAACTCAGAAGCTGAGCCTTATCTTAGTGAGCATGATTACATTTATCCGGCGGAATATGAAATGTTGTTTGGGCAGTTTGCAGAGAACGAGGCTGACATGATGGGTCGGCCTCCTGCATCGAAAACCGTCGTTGAGAATCTGCCTTCCGTTGTTTTGACCCAAGAGGATGTGGAAAACAACAATGCACTTTGTGCTGTCTGTAAAGATGAGCTTCGTGTTGGAGAGAAAGCAAAGCAGCTTCCGTGCTCGCATCGTTATCACGGCGACTGCATCGTGCCATGGCTGGGAATTAGGAATACTTGCCCTGTTTGTCGACATGAGTTACCGACAGATGATGCTGATTACGAGCGTAGGAGAACACAGAGGGCAGTCCGTGGCCGCTGATTTACTAATTTGTTGATGCTGTTGCTGTTGTTTGGAAATTTTGTTGAGCATATTAGGTTGTCACAAATGTAGCTACTGCTTTGTGAGGAAAGCTCAGGTTCTTGGTTTTGCGTCTTTTTGGTGCGAGGTTGAAGAAACTTCTGTTTAAATTATGGCGTTATGCTTTTTGAGATCTCTACATTGATGAATTTGGTCATTTTGCTTGGACGTTGGTGCCCTGTTTTGGTTAAGTACATCTTGTTGTCGATACAGTATTTATAAGTTATAATGATTTTGTAGCAGGTTCTTAATTACAGTTTTATACTGTTAGCTATCCCCTTGTGTTGGTGTTATCATCCATTGATATTTGTCTGTTCTAGGAATTGTTAGTATTGAGAAATACTAAAAAAGAGAGGATGGAAATTATTTGAAACTATTTTAAAGTGCTGGAGGGAATAACCATAGTCCATGTGCTTGTTATTGTCTAAAATATCTACTCCTGTCATATTGCCTGACATTGATAATCATTGTTTTTTTTAATAGATAATAATCAAAGTTATATTTTATGTATAATGTTATTGTCATGGAACTTTTAAACTGAAGCTATGTTGCCGAAACAAAATCTTGTAAAGAAAATTTTGAGAACATAGATCTGTACATTCTCTGCAGTTTGAAATCATTTAGCGGCATTTTGCTTGATATATGATGTAGTGACTGGGGCAATTTACCAGTAAATTTTTTATTTTTTGCTTAACGTCAACAAAAATCAATACCATAAATTCGAAATTGCCGTTAGAGGGGTTCGACTATAGAAGTCGAATTCCTTGCTCTTCCTTGACTCGGCAGGGTTGATTTGTTCTGTTCTAACTTAAATCATTTTATTAATCCTAATAAAATGATTCAAGTTAGAACAGAACAAGATGTTGTGAACAGACGTAATTTGCTAAATAGAGTTTTCTTCCAACTCTTCCTCTTATTTTTCTTCTTTTTTTTTTGAAAGAATTAACGAGATTTCTAATTGTTCGCACTATGTGCGCTTGCGCTTGCTTTTGAATTGTCTACCTCTTCAAAAATAGGTCGTCATTCAAAGAAAATTAGAAGCAAAAGGGGCCATGGTATAATGTTGGGTCCTTCTAAGGTAGGGTTATGCTGGTTGTGTACACTTTTTATCGTTAGATCGGATTAAAATTACATTAAATTAAAAAAGTATGCGAAACAAATAATTTATGTATAAATATGATGACTGCAAAAAAGATCTCCTATAACGTTTTCTCTGCACTTTTGTAAAAGACATGTAAGAGCTCAGTTTTGGTTAAATCAAGAGGCATGTGATAGGGTGTTTGGGAGCATTGGTTTGAACTAATTGGTTTAAAACATTAAAGCATATGAGAGTTTTATATTGTAGTCTATGTTTGTGATACGTTGTAGGATGTAAGAGTTTTATGCTCTTGAGCTAGAGCCAATTGGATCAACCAATCCTCCAAACACCCTGTAAAGAATTCATTTTTATTTTGAATTACTCTTGAGGTTGCCAAGAATGCTCTCTCACAAAACAACTAGTAGTGCAACAATAATAATAATCTTTTAAGATGATCAGGCAGTGTACTCTGATCACCACGTGAAGATAAACACGAATAGATACGGTACTGAGAGAGCGTCATCGCTCCACCCCCTCGAAACAACAAATTAGAGAGCTCAAAATATCCATCCGGGCATAGATGAGGGCAGAGACATGCGAGACATTCGAAACTAAAATTAAACTTGGAATTAATTTTATAAAAATCTCTAAACTATTAGGGTATTTGAAATTTTTAGTTGTTACGGTGTAAAAGCTCTCTCATGCTATAATATTAAAGACATTTGAAACTAAAATAAAACTTGGAATTAATTTTATAAAAATCTCTAAACTATTAGGGTATTTGAAATTTTTAGTTGTTACAATGTAAAAGCTCTCTCATGCTACAATATTAGAAAAAAATAAGCTATATTATAAAACATTTACATGCTATAGTGTTTGAACCAAAAGTTTTAGTTCAAACAACATTTTCCAAACACATTAACAGTCCCTAGTTAAATGTCCCTTTGAATTTTGAAATTTTACCTCCTGAATTATGCTAAGTCATTACAACTAACCCCTAGACTATTAAAATATCCCTTGAATAATTAATTTTGTGTCAGTTTGCTCTCAATTTTTTTTAAAATCAGAAGGTTAGTTGATAAGAAGTCAATAGTTCGAGAGACCAAGTGGCATAAAAAATAATTTGGGAGGCATTTATAAAATTATAAGTAGTGAGACGTCATTATTATGTCAGGGGAGAAAGAGCCAAATAGCATAGTTAGGCTAAGAATTAAGAAATAATGTCATATGTTTTCAAAATGTGAAGTAAATAGCATATCATGAGAAATTGAGATTTATTTTGTAAGAAATTGAAAACAAAAAACCCAAAATACCCTTATCACTTTCTTCTCTTCATATCTCATCCTCCTCTCTCGCCGGCACGGTGGTGGTCAAGAAACACAATATTTATTTCCAAGTAATGAAAAACTTTACCGACGAAGTTGTCGGTCATCATCGGTACCAATGACGTCGCCGGTGGCTGAAGATGTTGTATTAATATGTAAATACTTTATTTTTATATAAATACAAAACTTTACAAGCAACCTCACCAAACTTGAAAAATACTGTATTAACATGTAAATCCTATTTCCATGTAAATATAAAAATTTACTGGAAACATTGCCAGACATCATGGCATCAACGATGTCTCTAGTGGCCAAGAAATATTGTACTAACATATAAATACTATATTTCTATGAAAATACAATAATTTATTGGCAATCTTGTCGAACTTAGTAATTACCGTCTTAATATGTAAATACTATATTTACATGGACATACATTATTTTCATATAAATACAAAAATTAACCAGCAAAGTCACTAGACATCACTGGTACCGACAAAATCGTTAATGGTTGAAAAATACTATATTTACAAAGAAATAGTATATTTTTATGTAAATTCAAAGATTCATCGACAAGGTCACCAGACATCACAGGCACCAGCGACGTTGCCAGGAGCCGGAAAATGACGTATTTTACTGAAATGGTGGTGTCACAGCTGTAAAAACTTTCAATAACAAAACCACCCAAACAAAAGGAAAAGAAAAGAAAAGAAAAAAAAAAAACAAAAAACAAATTTGTGCCTTTAAACGCCGCCCTCTGTCACATGCCACCGTCCCCACGCTGTTGCCATTCTCCACAGGTCTTTCGGCACCGACCGCTCTCTTGTGCTCATACACTAGCAATCTACCAAACTACGACGACCATTTGATGAAAATCGGCCAGACATGAAGACAATAGAAGCTTGCGATCCACGTTCCACAAATCTAGCAATCTCTGTCCACCGTGCATTGCCGCCGACCACCGCCACAGATTACCTCAGACAGTGGCGATGAATGAAGCTGCGATACCTCTGCTTTTAAAATCAAAATACTATTTAGTTCATATTTGAAAACACTTGACATTATTTACTAAATGATTGATAAAATATTGTACAATTTCTCTTACGTTTGTTAGTACTATAAATAGATTTGGAATTTTGAATTAGGATACCTAGTTTAGGAGCTATGTTGAACTAGAATATATAGTTCAAGGAAAATTATAAAATTAATCCTAAAACTTATTTAAAAACGATAAAAGTAAAATAGAAGTTATAAAAGCATGACATGCCCAGTCATTCTATGCATATTGAACCAGTTTAGTAATAACCATGAACTTTTAGCTAGAAAGCTTAGTGGTAAACCAAGATAATAGACACTAAGTTGAACGAGTAAAAAAGGCTGCAGAAGTTTAAGAAAAATGTTGACTTAAGACAAGTCAATATAAACTTAAAGTACCAATTAGAATTTCGGTTTGATAATCAAGCACCCGATTGTTTCTATCTTAGAGAATTCAGTTCAAGATTATAAAACTTTTATCTCAATTGAGATGACGAGAGTTTTATTGATAAAGGACCTGAGCTTTAACCATTGAAAATTTCAAGTATGGTATTACATTTGTACTGTACAGATTGACGCTCTAGCACAGTTAAATGACCCTAAGTACCTCTCACTCAGTATAGAGGGTTTCCTCATAGTAAACATCAAGAAATTGGCATTACAAGTTAATAGACTTGGACAGCCCTAATGATGTCCGAGAAAACCCAAAAAATTAATATTGAAATTTAAATACTAAAGTTGGAGATTTTCTTGAAAAATCTCAAGTCAAGTTTTACGATTTCAGAATTTGTTGAATTATGAAATAAATTCCAAACTTCTATAATAGATTTTAAAGCTAGATTCATGGCTCATTCAAGTAAAATAATTTTGTTTATAACGATTTAAGGTGAAGAAAAATGTAAACTATAAATTAACTTGGAAATTCATTGTAGAAGAATTTCAATTACAGTATGGTGTTAGCAGTGTTTAAAGAAACATTCTAATGTAAAAAATGTCCTCAATTACCTAGTAAACAAAGTTATGCGAATAGCATTTTCGATTAAATGCTATTCGAAACTGAGAATTGACACTCTTAAAAACTATGTCAATTCCAAGACAGGTGCAGGAGTTAAGGTTTTTTTTTTCAGCCTAGAAATAGTTTCAAAATCCACAACAGTCCAACTTTAGTATGTAATTTATAGATTACCTTATTGCCGATAAATTCAAAAGTTAGTCTAAGACTGTGACAAGCAAAGTTAAAGGACAAGAATTGAAAATCTCCTATCAACTAGCTAGATTTCTCAGCTAGTCAAGATTTTATCTGCTTCCCTAAATTAAGAGATTCTTATGGGTAAAGTATGGTAGCAAAGAGACAAGAAAAGAATTTGTGAATAGTGAAAAGGCTAGGTCTAAAAGGACTCACTTTGGGCACCACTTTAAGGAAAGACTTAAGCTATCTTTTAGCTCTTTCAAACTTATTTAGAAGTTAAGAAAATTAAGGTTAAAAAGTTAAGTCCAATTAGCATTAAGCCTCTATAAGTACCTTATGTTTTCAAAAATCTATTTTTGCTCCAAAAAAAAAAAGTTTCCCTTCCTTTTTCTCTCTAGAAATACCATGGTCTTTTCTACTCCCATCCTCACAAAATTCTCCTCTTTTTACACTCGCAACAAAGTACACAAAATCAAGAAGAAAAAATGTGGAGGAGGATCTAGAAGAACAATAAGCACTAAGGGTATAAATTCCTAACCTTTGATCTTTTATTTCTTAAGCTTTCATTAGTTTATGATTTATTTGATATTAAGGCATGTAATAAGGGTCTAAGAGTGTATTTATGATAGTGTTATATGGTTATGATATGTTAATTGATGTATGGTTATGTTTTAGAGCATGGATGTATAAGTTTAGAAGTGGGTATTCTAAAAAATCAATTCACCCCACTCTTTATTTAGAAAACGAGCTAGGCCAATTCTCAAATTTTGACTCATAGATTTCAACGATTTGAACAACTCTACATGAAATGTCAAAAACTGAAATTTCGACTCTAAGACAGTGTTTTGGGAATTTTTTTCTAAAACTGCTTTACTCAATATTTTAGGAGGTGTTGCAATATTATTGTTTAACACTTACAATACAAATTTAGTTTTTATCTCAAAATTGCTCAATTTTTTATTTCAAAAGTTGAACTGCTTAGTTTGTTGTTTTCTAAGGTTGTTGCAGCAACTACAATGCAGTCTCTGATTGTTTCTAAAGCTATTTCTATTATGTGTTTCACGAGTATTGCAATACCTATAATGCAGTTTAACTTTTTGGGGAAAACGACATCCTGAAAGTCCAAATCATAATTTTTGTAAAACACGAAAATTTCAGATCTCAACAAGATGAAGAACTTTTGTGAAAATTTTTTGAAAATTCTACCTCTAAAATGGACTTGAAAATAGATTTACAAAAATAGTCCAACTTTTATAGAAAACTGTTAAAATGGTAAAATTTACGAAAACCACAAAAAATATATATGTTAAAGGTGGAAAAACACGAAAGCTCTAGATCTCGTTAAAACGAGGGATTTTCATGAAGAAAACTTTTATGCAAACTATCTTTCTTTTAAACCTAACAAAAAAATACATTTCGGTATCAATTTTAAAACAAAACTCTTGTTTAGTGACAGAATTACAATTTACGACTAATAGAGGAATTGTATCACTCAAAAAATTATACACATCTACCATTCACAGCCTTATTAAATTTGGAATCTATTTTAAGATATGATTTTTGACACAATTCCTTACATACAAAGTATCAATTTTCCTAACAAACCTCAACGAATTTTCAAATGGATTTCAAAACAGGAATTGTAGAAACCCAAGATATTGATTGTAATATTACGATGACAATTACAAGTCCAACGCCTATACAAGTTCAGAAGCCAATTCTCATATTAAAATTCAGTTAGTTAGTGGGTCATATTGGGCACATTGGAATGAATAGTATTCATAGATAGGCCTATAGGTCCAATAATACTATTCATATTTAAATAGACTTTTTGTATAAATATGTGCCCAACATAAGTGGTATTGGAAAATAATTAAACCTAGTTATAAGAAGAAGATAATTAATTAATTACAAAGTTAAAGTTAATTAATTAATTATCAATTGCTAGGACGACCAATTAAGACAATTAAAGAAAATAATTTAGATGAGAATTCTAAGTTATGAGGATTTAAATTTAATTAATCCTTTTAACTATCCAAGTGGCCAGTTCGTCCTATTATAAGAGGAAATTCTTATGAAAGGATTTAATTTCCTTTTTACAATATTTTAAACCAACTAGCATAAAATAAGTTAATCTCATACTCTCACTGTGTAATGACCCAACTTACGTGTTCGTTACTTAACTAAAAAATTTTAATGCTTGAACATATTTTAACATACGGTACTTAGATTTATGGAATAAATTTTTAAAACATAATTTTGATTAAATTTAAAATGTAAAACAATTTATTGAAGCTTATTCTTTTAAAAAATAACATTTCAATAACTTGGTAAAACTTAATCTTTTTAAAATTAGCATACTAATTTCTTGAAAACTATTCTTTGAATACCTTTCTTAAATTAAAATAATACTTTAAAAAAATTTCTAAAAATAAATATTACTATAATTTCTTATTAGAGAGTCTTAGTATATTTGTTGCATTTTCTGTTACAACATTTATAGATATATATATATATATATATATTTAAAAGTCTTAAACCCTTTCTAAACTAAGGTTGAATGACTATAACATTAGTCTCTAGAGCATACTTGCGTAATACTACTTAATTATTCACACATACATATTTTATGAAAGAAAATATATTACGAAAAATAAATTTTGTATGAGTTGTATCTATTCTCATTTCCACCATTTAGCTTGCTATTGCTATCAAGTGTTGCTAACAAGTTCCTTACCTATAGCATGAACATATTTAAATGAGCTTTCGCTCAGCAATTAGGAAGTTAAATTTGCAAAACAAAATTTAAAATCATTCAATAAGATATGCATGAACATTTTTGTGCTTGCTTATTGACTTATTTTATGCTTAATTATTTAAGTCCTATCTTATCTTACTAATTGGGCCCGACTGATCATACCGGTTGTGTGCAATCTTTTGAAAGTTAGGGTTCGTGAGGTCCCAACGACATGCAGATCATAGACTATACTAAACTAAATTGCAGTCTCACTATAGATCAAGAGGTTGTACAACACCCTTAACATATCTTATTAGTTTTACTTGTCTTATTATGTGTATACAGTATGACATGTTATTACATATCACTATATACCAAATTGAAAACATGCTTAACTGAAAGTGAATGGTATATTTTAACATATCATACATCACATAACATACAAGACCTAACAAGATACAAACATAACATATCTTAACTAAGTAAATATGACTTAACAGAATATGGCAGGGCATAACACTAAACACACGATTCATAATTTTAAAAATCAGGTAAAAACATTTTTATTTGAAAACTATTCATACTGTAGGCGAGATTTCTACTTGCCTATTTTCTTGTAACAGGTTTCTCTATAAGCTCTGACTTCCTTATCCTCTATCGTAAACAATTCTCTGTAAAATACTCATTAAGAGTGTGTAAGAATAATTTTTTTTATGATATTAAATTTAAGCATGATCGTAAAAATTTTGATTATTATGTTAGATCGTATTTCCTTTTATCAAAGGATTATAAAAATCGTTATTTCTATTAAAAGGATTAATTATTTAATTAAATCCCCACAATATTTAATTTCCTTAATTGCTTTTGATTCGTATTAAGATTAGTAATTAATTAATTTAAAATAAATAATTAATTAATTATCTTATCATTACTATGTCTATATGATCTTAGTTAACTAAATTAAAATTCTCCTTCATTCAAGGTTCTTGAACTGAATTCTAATTAACTATTATCTTAGTTCATTTAGTATGCTCGTAATTGGTTCAAAGTACATTAACCCAAAAAAAAAAAAAAAAACTAAGACGCTCTATATGTTGTATCGTTAAAACTGTGAGT
This sequence comes from Artocarpus heterophyllus, assembly GCA_025403435.1. Classification (NCBI taxonomy): domain Eukaryota; kingdom Viridiplantae; phylum Streptophyta; class Magnoliopsida; order Rosales; family Moraceae; genus Artocarpus; species Artocarpus heterophyllus. The sequence goes on from CM046346.1 coordinate 14,347,294, forward strand.
CAAGTGGCTTCTTGGACTAAGGTGGATGTTGGGCCCCTGTATAGCGTTGTGATGCTAAAAATCTAGTCTATCGGGTTTTTACAATAGCCGTTTTAATGTTTGCTTAAACACTGTTAAAGTTTTATGACACAAGATTGCGCTTTAAGTATATCCATTTAGCTCAAAGTTTTGTATCAAAATTGCCCTTTAAAATGTCGTTTGAAATTGATAAAATGTAAATCTAAGGTTTATATAGTTTATCATAAATGCCATAATTTATTTGTTTGTGAAAAATTGGAATTCTGTTGCTACATGATCATTTATTTACAAAACTAGTATCAAGAGATACTTTTTCGGTTCGTTTTAAAAGTTACCGTAAAAATTCTATGTTCTAGATAGCTTTTTTTTAAAGTTTTTTTTTTCATGGAAGTTATTTGTTGTAAATGCATAATTTAAGCTTCCATGCTCATTTTAGATCCAGTCTATTGTCTTTGACATAGTCATTTTTTGGTTTTTTTCTTTGCAACCTCCCTATGGATATGACAATCTTTCTATACTCTATATGTCCGCCGTTTAAGAAAAAAAACATTCTGGGGCAAACACCACGACACCAAAAAATTGTGCTATTAAATTTTAGCATAATAGCAAAATTTTGATCATTATATTAGATCGTATTTCCTTTTTCTCAAATAATCATAAAAATCGTTATTTCTATTTCAAGGATTAATTATTTAATTAAATCCTCGTAATATTTAATTTTCCTCAATTGCCTTTAATACGTATTAAGATTGATAATTAATTAACTCAAAATAATTAATTAATTATCTTATCGTTACTAAGTCTATATAACCTCAATTAATTAAATTAAACTTCTTTTTAATTCAAGGTTCTTAAACTGAGTTCTAATTAACCATTATCTTAGTTAATTTAATAGTCTCGTAATTGGTTCAAAGCCTATTTAGCCCAAAAACAAACCTAAGACGTTCTATACATCGTATCATTAAAACTATAACCCAAGTGGCTTCTTGGACTAAGACAAGTGTTGAACCCATCTCTAACGTTGTAATACTAAAAATCTAGCATAACGGGTTTTCACAATAGCTGTTTTAATGTTCACATAAAAACTGTTAAAGTTTTGTGACACAAGGTCACGCTTTATCCATATCTATTTAACTCAAAGTTTTGTATCAAAATCACACTTTAAAATATTGTTTGAAATTGATAAAACACTAAATCTAAGGTTCATATAGTTTGTCGTGAATGCCACAATTTCTTTGTTTGTTGAATACTGGATTTTTTTAGCTACGCGATCATTTATTTACAAAAATAGTACTGGGAAGTACTTTTTCGGTTAGTTTTAAAAGTTACCGTAAAAATTCTATGTTCTAGACAGCTTTTCTTTTAATGTTTTTCTTCATGGAAGTTACTTGTTCTAAATACAGGATTTAAACTTCCATGCTCATTTAAAATCTAGTCCATTGTCTTTAACATAGTCATTTTTTGGTTATTTTTTTGCAAATTTGATCGATTAAAAAGTTTTGACAGTTTTTACTAATCCAAATTAAAGTTTATCTTAGAAATAGATTTTTCATCAAAAACTAAAAGTTCCATGTTTAACAAAAATTACAGTTCAATCTGAAAACGGCTTGAAACTCTGAAAATAACCATTACAGCTCACAAATATAGTTTTTAGATAGTTTTGGAAAACTATACATAGCTATATTTTAGAGGCAGATTTTGAAAAAAGTTTCTTCACGAAAGTTGTCCGATTCACTGAAAACTAAGACTTTCACGTTTAGCAAAAATTGTAATTCAGGCTCCAAATGGCTAGAAATAGTGGCTGCCTATTGAAGGCAGTTTTGGACATCAACCAAAAATTGTTTTGGCAGCCACAAGTAATTTTGAAAAACTGCCCGAACCCTACCTTAGAGTCAAAAATCGGTTTTTCACAGTCACTAAGTTTTGTTTAAAACATCAAAATCTAAAAGTTCTGTAATAAAAAAAAAAATTAAAATCCGACTCTAAGGCTTCTGTTTTCATAATCAAAGCTTGTGGAAAATTATTCCACAACATCAAACATGTAAAATATTTAAACTAACATACATAACCTAACTTATTGCATCAAAATACATGTAAAGCCACACCCACCAACATAAATAAAAATTATTACAAACCATTTTCTTATTAAAACATAAACCTAACTCATAAAAATATAAACTTGAATTAACTAAGAGATTAAGGGAGTAAAGTTTTGAACTTTTACAATTGGATATACTTTCTTGATAGCCACTTCTTCCTTTCTTCTTGTTTTAAACACTAAAAATACAAAGTATACTACATAAAATTCTAATCTTGTTTTGCCGAGAAGATGAAAAAGCAAAAAATGTGGAGTATACCTTGATGATAACTCCTCTACATCAACCTTCTTCTTCTTCTTCTTCTTCTTCTTTTAATTCTTTTAGCTAGGGTTCTTGTGGTGGAAATAAAGGAGACATTTTTTGTGTTTTGCTAGATAAAAATTGGATCTTGAAGGAACAAAGAGGAAGAAAATTTTCTTGGAAAACTTTGTGTTGGACCCAGTTGTGGAGAGTGGAAAAGAGAGGAAAATTTTCTTGGAAAGACCTTGAGCTAGAACCAGTTTTGGTGGTAAGATTCGAGGAGAAAATTTCTTCAAGATTTCCTCTAGGCATACACAGTTTTGAAAGGAAAATGTGGGAGAAAATAAAGAGGACATGGGGACTAAAGGTGGTCTTTTTGATGGTACAACTATAAATAGAACCAACCTAAATCTGATTATCCTACCTAATTAAAGTTTCATCAAGTTCTTAATTAACTTAGATGAATTAAAATTTTGCCCCTAAGTATGACGCTATTTTGCTAATGGGAGGTGATGATATTTTGTCTTATAAATGCACTAAAGATAAATTTCACATCAAGCTTAATCAAGGTCAACTATTATTCTTGAAGCTTATCCTTAAAGATTCTTATTAAACAAATGAATTTTGTACTATTGGGGGACATTTAACTTAATTGATGAAAAAATTTAATTTCTGATAGGTCTTTTCCCATTTTTCAAATATAGTTCGACACTAATCAGATTGTAAATTGATATTGATATATTTTAATTGCGTATTGATTTTTGATTGTTTTAAGTCTTAAAAATTATTTCTAGATTTTAAAAAATCTAGACTTGACTTTTTTTCCATCTAAACTCAATAACGACATAGTTTTGCGATAGTGTAAATTTCTAAGTTCGCATAGCATTTTCTTCCGAAATTGTGACTCGTGTTACTCTGTTTTTAATTAATTAGAAATTAATGACTTATTGAGCATTGGAGTATTTCTTGGTATACTGCTAACATCATACCGCACTTAAAAATTTCTCTTAATTAAAATTTCAAGTTATTTAGAGATTGAAATTTTTTCTGCTCTAAATTGTGGTAAGAATTTATCAATTGAATTATTTAAAGAAAGTTAATATGGTTAACTTTAAAATTAACTATAGAATTCTACATTATTTATATTAATTCCATAACTCCTTTAGTCATAAAAATCAAACACGATATTATTCAAGAAAATTCTTGACTTAAATATGTAAATTATCTTATTTACTTCTAGGATTTTCTCAGCCCTTACTAATGTGGACTAAGTTCTTAGTGCTTGTAACGTTATTTTTTAATTTCACTAATAATATACTCTTTAAATTAAATACGTGCTTACTAACTTTGCTTAACTAAGTGTTTATCTGTACACCTTTAATGTAGTACTCATACTTGCAATTTTGATATATTAAATTTGAGGTTCCTAGCTGATGAACTATATTCATCTTTAACTTTAAGATGAAAGGTCTCCTGCCTTAAACTGTTTCCTAACAATATCCTTGTGACTCTCATTGGTATTGAACATTACAAAATTTATTCTAACTATAGAATCGTGGAAATTTAAGCTAAATTTTCATGTTAAGTTCTTGGGTTTTTTGAGAAAATCTTTGACTTAAATTCTCAAATTCTATAAAACATAATTAATCAAATGCTTAGATATCGGACAGAAATTTTGTTTGGACTGTTAAAATTATATTAACTTGTCTAAAGTCAATCATTTTCTTAGATTCTCATGCTCTCAAGTGAACGTTTCTTGTAATTCTTACTAAACATAAACTTATAAGTTCTAAACTTACACTTTCCTTTGAACTTAATGGCGCAGTTATGGAAAAATCTTTAATTATCATATTTATTAATTTTTAGATTTTTTCGATCATTGCAGACTAGGTGTTTTTACACATAATCTAAGAATAGTGGATGAGAATGTGACAAGTTAGCAGATTCTATTTCTAGAAACTAGGTGAGTGGGAATCTCAACCTCAACATGAAAACTATGATTTTCAAATTAAAGTGTTTTTACATAATTTATGAAAATTATGAAAATGTATGATCAGTGTAGTGTTTTTTCATTTCAAGTTATGTCAAGTCATGATATGTCATGTTGAGTTATGTTGCGACTATGATTTGTTATGTTTATGTCATGTTATGTCATGTTATGTTATAATTATGTCATGAGCGATCTGTGATATGCGGTATTAAATTGTATTGCGTACTCACTTTCAATTTAGCATGTTTATGATATTATGTGTGATATTATATAGTAACATGTCATACTTCATACACATAATAAGATAAGTAGAACAAATAATACAATATCAATAATGGGTATTGCACCAACCTCTCAACCTACGGGGAGGCATTTTGTTCAGTTGATCTCGTTGTTGTTAGGGACCTCATGAAACCTAACCTTTTGAAAAATCCATGCAACTGGTATGAACACCTGGACCAATTTAGCATGAAAAGATAAGGCTTAATATACAACATAAAATATGTCCATAAGCAAGCATAAATTGTTCGTGCATGTTTTTATACGATGTTTTAAAATATGTTTAATGAGTACAAGTTCCCACTTGCTGAGTAAAAACTCATTTAGTTATGTTAATGCTAAAGGTAAGAGACCTGTCAGCAACACTTGATGGGCATTGATGAGTGATGGACGAATGGTGGAGATGGGAATAGATAATGCAATATAATTCCACAGTATGATTTTTTATAATTTATGCATGTATAAATGATTAAATGATATTACGCAAGTACGTCATAGAAATCAAGGTTCTAGTCATACAACCTTAGCCTAAAAAATTTTAAGATTTAAAATTTTGCAACAGATAATGCAACAAATATACATAAATTTCACATAAGAATTTATAATGAAATTTAATTTTAAAAACGATCTAGAAAGTTTTACTTTAAATTATGAAGTGTTCTAAAAAGAAAATGTTTTAATAAATTATTCTGCAAATCTAAGTACTTTACATTAAGATATGTTTAAGTTCAAGATTATGTAGTTAATTCACGGCCATATAAGTAGGGTTGTTACAAGTGTAATCAAGTGTAGTAGTCCTCATCCTTGTTTCTATAGATTAGATTATTTTAAACCATAGATTTTGAATACAATGAACCTAAGAAATATTCTTCACCCATGAAGAATTTAAGCATTCCCCACCATAACTTCTCTTTCTCTTTTTGCTGGGTAGGCCTCACTAAAAATGTCTTGGATGTTGGGACATTCTCTTTTCAATCCCACATGATTAGGAAAAACTTGATCTTTTTTTTGAGAATTGATTTTTAAAATAAAGTTATAAGTAGTTCCTTTTTTTTTTAATCTCTCTAGAATTAGTTTTGGTATTCAATTTCATCTTATAATTAATCTATGGACTAAAAATGTATTTTATGGATATACTCTTATTAAATTTTGATAAGAATGGTTAAATTAGATTGGTGGGAGTTCCTTGGATTTTCTTTTCTCTTTAAAAAAAGGCTATATTAAAAGTTGCGCCAACTTTAGTCTCTATTTTTTGTTTTACAAAAAATCAAAGCTAGTTACTTTGCTACCAAATAGAGAGAAATATTAAAATATGAGAATCATATCAAATTGACCCTAACACAATGTACCAAAGTCTCACTCTTAAATAAATGGGGAAACTTTCATATATTGGTAACTCACACACTATTTTGAATAGTTTTTAACAATTTTTTTTCTCTTTTATAGAAAACCAATGTTTTTCTAAACATGTTAGGCAATCTTGTTTTTTTGAAACTACAACAATTTGTAGATTAAATGATGTCTAATAGATGTCTGTTTAACCAAAACTATCGTCTAATGTCTAAAACAGTCATCGAGATTTTCGTATTTCAAAAATCTACAAGTGCATATTTGATGACGGTTTTCAAAAACCGTTATCTAAACTACTATAATAGACTACGGTTTTTCAAAAAACCACCATCTAATATGTAAAAATTTATTAAAAAAAATGGGCGCACTTTTTCCCACTTGTTTATTTTCTAAAAATGTTCAAAATTTCCTATTTCTTTTATAATTCCTAGCTATTTTATTCCATCCCTTTATCTCTCTTACTTACAAACTTTATATTTTTCTCTCAACTTCCCCATTCTCTTTCTAAAAACCCTCTCATTTTTCTCATCTCCTAACTCTCTCTCTAACTCTACCCTCTCAAAACTCAAAATTCCTTATCTCTTCTACAATCATGATTTCTTCAACCCGTACCATTGTTGTTGCCGCTGCCACAAGACTACCATGACCATACCCATGGTTCGTCGTTTCTTGCCACCATGTTTGCTATCCGTCAATTATGTCCTCACTGTGATATTGGCTGCAATGTTTTTCTCCTAATTCTTTCATCTTTACTTTAAGAATCGTTTATTTTTTGTTGTTGTTTAGTACCATGTTCGAAGTATTTTTGTTTGTTAGATTTTGTAGAAAAAACTTTGTTTATAGTATTTAAATTACATATTGATTATAAATGAGAAGAAGGATTTGCAATAAATTCCTTAAAAAATCATTGGTTGTGTTATTGATGGTATGTGAATCATGTTTATCTAATTTATGAATAGTATTCAAAAAAATTGCTATTTAAGTAAGGAAGTATTATTTGGTTAAAAGGATTTTTTTAAATTTTTTTAAAGACTTTTAACAATGGTTTCTGTAAATACTATCATTAAATGTGGCATTTTTAACGATGGTCTTAGAAAAAACCATCGTCTAATATGTCTTCTTAGACTCTCAAAGGTTTCATGTGCATATTAGACGATAGTTTTTAACCGTCGTTGTATGTTTTAGGCATATTATGGCAGTGGATAAGACGACAATTTGACTAACTACTCCATTTATACTAGTGTGTTTTTATTTTAAACTATTCTCATTTTTTATATGAAATTAAGGACATAATCTTGTTTTCAATTTTTTCCCGAGAACTAAAAGTTTCTTGTTTGCAAAATTGAGAATAGGATGTTGGGATTGGTGCTTAAAAAATATCTTCTAGATTCTTCTATGAAACTATGGGAAATAAAGTATTTCATTTTGCTAACAAATAACATTTTTTATTGTTCGCCATTATTATATATATTTAAATATGCATGCAAACATCACGAAGGATTCAATAGTTCTTCAAAGTCCTTGATCATGTATATGAAGAGCTCATATACCAGAGATATACACTACAAGAAAAATTACATTTAACGACATATTATTTACGACATGTAGTTTTTGAATGTCGTTGAAAAGCACATACAACGACATCTCTAACAAACATGTCGTTAATAACATTTGAAACAATAATTAACGACATCTATATAGATGTCGTATTAAAGGTCTCCTTTTAACGACAATAGTTTAGTGTCGTTAAATTATTTAACGACAAGTAAGAGATGTCGTCAAAGCCTTGGAGATTCCACGACACCCCTTATAGACGACATCTTGACCAATGTCGTCTATAAGGGGTGTCGTAGAATCTCCAAGGCTTTGATGACATCTCCTACTTGTCGTTAAATAATTTAACGACACTAAACTATTGTCGTTAAAAGGAGACATTTAATACGACATCTATATAGATGTCGTTAATTATTGTTTCAAATGTCGTTAATGACATCTTTGTTGAAGATGTCGTTGTATGTACTTTTTAACGACATTCAAAAACTACATGTTATAAATAATATGTCGTTAAATGTAGTTTTCTTGTAGTGATACTTTTAAAGGGTTAAGTATGAAGTAAAGGTTAACAATCGGTAGATAAAGTTGAGTATACTTTAACTTGACAAATATTGTGGTGTCGTGTATTCTTAGATTGGTGAAATATAGTATTCTCTTAAATATGAATTCAAAAACTTGGGTAAAAAAGTATTTATGTATATTCAATATTGGGTCTTAAATTTTTCAAATTCTTATCTATGATTTGTTCATAAATAGTCACACATTAAAAAATTCAAAGTTCATCCTTTATAAAAAAGTATCACTTACAATTTTAGTGTTGGGGAGCCAAAATGGTAAAAAAAATACAAGTTTAGGGACTAATTTTTTTAAATTAAAAGTTCAAGTATCAAAATGATACCTTTATCCAATCGAAAGCAATGAATCATGAGTAATCCAAATGTTATCCCTGCAACATACAACAAAGGGTAAGCCGTCGTTCTATCTGAAATTTTATTTCCCCGTAATTTTTCATTTAAAATATGATGAAATTTGTAATTTCTCCCCTGAAACTTAAAACTTTTATGCATATCCCATCTCATAATATGTAAAATCACTCACTTGAATTTTAATATATACCCCGTTCATCTGACTTATTTGCTGGCTCGGCTCTGTCTAGATATCCCATAACTGCACCCTTAATATTAATTTAGCCAGGTAAATGACAATAACAATTAATAACTGGAACGCCAATCAATCTGAGAAAGAGTTAGAAGATCTGACTCGCCACATTCCTCATATTACGTGTGTCAATCAAATACGTATTTTTCAATATTAGGTGGCCTTTTTAATAGCCTTTTTAATAACCTTTTTAAAATAAATGACCATAGTTTTTCAAAATTAGTTAAATGACTCTTCCTTATTAGTTATAAAATCAAATTGACAAAAATAACGCTTATTATTATTAATCAAAATAATATTCACTGCACTCCAGGTGGCGGACTTGATAGAGTGTGATGCTGACAATGTCTGTAAATGTTGTGTAGTGAAAGAAGAGGGAGAGAGAGAAGAAAGAGAAAGTTAAGTTTTGGGTTTTTTAGGGTTTGTTATTTACGGATTTATCAGTGATAAATTTGAGTTTATCACTGATAAACTCGATAAATTGTGTGACGCCAACAATATCTGGAGATGCTGTGCAGTGAGAGAAGAGAGAGAGAGAAGAGAAAGAAAGTTCGGATTTGAGGTTTTTTGAGGGTTTATTATTTACAAGTTTATCAATGATAAACTAGTGATAAATTCGATAAATAATGTGGTGTCAAACATGTCTGGAGATACTATGCAATGAAAGAAAAAGGAGAGAGGGAAGAGAGAGAAAGTTAGAGGGTTTAAGTTTTTTAGGGTTTGTTATTTACGAGTTTATTAGTGATCATAAACTCAAGTTTATCATTAATAAACTATAGCTGATTAATAATTACTAAAGGTTACTTTTGTGATTTGACTTTACAATTAATAAAGAAAGGATATTTGCCTAATTTAAAAAAAAAAGTATGGTAATTCTTTTTAAAAAGGTTTCTAAAAATGAATTTCTAATGGTAGTTCTAAAAAGTATGGTAATTTATTTTAAAAACACGATGAATTGACTTGTGTGATGAAATTTATGTTAGAATTTTCAAATTCTTTGATCGCCAAATGGCATTACTTTTTTTATCAAAGCTGTAATCCAGAACTCATGACGTTGAGAACTGAATTTCACGCATGTTGTAATTTTAAAGCTTAAAACATGTAAATTGTCTTTTTATTTAACTCATGGTTTTGGATTTTATCCGATATTTTTTTTAGAATAATTTTACCTGATATTTAAAACAACAAATATGATTAATTGAATATTATGTGTCATTTTACATAAAAAAAAAAAAAAAAAAGCAACTAAGGAGATGAGTGTTGACAAAAAATATTTAAATGGATCAAATGTGTGCCCTACAAATAACATCAACAATATATATATATATATATCAATGTAGTTCTCTCTCTTTTCTTTTTTTCTTTTTTTTTCCTTTTTTCCCTTGAGGTGATTCAATGCATATAATACTTAAGTAATTTTACAATAAATTGTTGGATTCTATTAACGCGCTTAATCAACACGCATAATGAGTTGTTTTATTGTCTCAAACAAGTATTATTTGCATATCCTATTTATAGGTAAGTTTCTTCATTTGGCATTTACGTTTATCGTCACCCGATTAATATATATATATATATATATATATATATATATATATATATATATATATTCTAATGAAGAAAACGAAGACACCCGAGATTATGCATCTATGTAGAACCCACCATCCTCATTTGGGGCATCTCAATGCCATATTTGGCAAATACAATCCTACAAAAGAAAGAAATTTGCTTCTTGAACAACAAGTTCTTGACAAAAAACTTCCAAAAACAAAAAGTTTCGGGACAGCTTACCTTTTTTTTTTTTTTTTTTTTCCGTCTGTCATATATACTAATGTCATACGCATTTATGTAGAGTAGGTTTATCTTTTTATGGTAGATGAGGAGCAATTTGGTCCAATATTGTACTCTGGTGGGGTCAGGGTGTTACTGTGTTATGAACAGATTTTGAAGAGTTTATTCATTTATTTTTTTGAAGAGAGTCAACTGACAAGAGTTTCAAATACAATACAATTTATCGAAACAAAAAAAAAAAAAAATCAAATTTATTAATTTAGCAAATGAAAGCCTAATTCGACCCCTTGTTTTGTACAATTCGTAATTGTAGTTATTGTCATAAGTTGATACCAAAATAGGCAATACTTAAAGCTTAATATTAGCTTAGGCTTTCTTCATCCATTCAGATTGCAGCAATTTATTAACTCATGAATGGAAGTTCTCAACTACTCAATCAATATTCAAGATTGCTAAGGCGTTCCTGCAAGCAAATTTAAGTGCTGAGAAATTTAAAGTTCTCTAATTAACCACAACAGGGTTATAGCTATGTTTATTAGAAGTAAACTCGTATATATAACCATTACTTGTATATATAAACCATTAACACAAACCTTAATCAAGAATCCTCATTGCATATAGAAAGCTCAATCTTAGGTGCTTTGAGCAGTCTTAAATTCATTTACCCAGTTCTCTAATGTCTACCATACCAATCCCTTGAGAAAAAGTACCATATGGGCCTATGTGTGTGTCTATGTGTATATGCATATATATATATATACACATATATATATATATGTATATATATATTGAGAGAGAGCGCGATATCTATATGTCAACTATTAATTAGCACCCCTGTTGAAATTATTGTTACAAACTTTCGTTGAACTAATATTACAACTCACTTTGGTGGATCAAATAAATATATATACATATATATATATATATATATATCTCATTTTATTGGTTGTGTTTCTAATAGGTTCTATTATTATTAACCGTGTAATATGAATCAAACGGTTGTAATGAGTTAAGAATTTTATAATAATTAGCGATATTAAATTCTTATCCCGTCACATCATCAATTGTTTTTAAAATATATTTTTGTTGAAAATATTAACTACTAAAAACAAGTCATATATGTATACGTACGTACCGATGAACTATCTATTTAGGTCTCATGTCACAAGATTTAGAATGATGCATGTTTTGGTTTGCATGATATTCTCTTTCCAAGAGTACATAGTATTTAAGATCAATACTTCAACTCATGTTTCAATCTAGATATGATCATTGTTCTTAAGGGTATAATTCTCCACATGACTCCTAAATCTTTTGTCCCACTTGGATCTGGCTTTTATTTTCAAGTCGAAAATCATAGTTTGGACCAACAAATTAATGCAGTTTAATTGAGTTATTTTGCTATATATATACATAGATATATATATATATATATGGTACTATTCACAATAGGTTAATTTTTCCCTTGTCTTGATCTGTTTTCACCGAAAATATCGATCCATTAAACCTTGTATAGAAAAAGCATAAATACCTAGCGTCTAGCGGCTTTTTACAAAATTGAGACTAATTGTATTATATGTATAATTACACACGTACAACACACACACGAGATGACAAAAGATCATTAAAATCTGTTTAAAGCGTCTTTGTCTAAATTAATTCCCCACCATAATCACTTACACAAAACACACTCATTTATGCTCCGGCAAACCGTAGGTGGAATCCAACCTAGCACTCACCTAAAACTAACTAAAACATATTGCTCATTGATACCAAAATTAATACCAATATTAACTTAACACCGAGATAATTCCCTATATAATTATCTCTCTTTTTCCTCTTCCTCTATATTTTAAACCTAAATCCATGTTTTTTTTCTTTTCTCTAAGCCATGGAGCCAAATGAAGCCAAAGCTTCTCTCACCCAAAACAACCTCAATATTATTCAGTCTCAAGTACTCCTGCCACATTAAACAGGCATGCGTTTGAAGTGGACAATCTAGGGCACAATTCTCTCACCCAACAAAACCCTAATTCTCAAATGATAATATTTCAGACCCCATATTCCCATTCGCCGCACCAACGCCAGGGTCTTCCCAAACATTCTTTCGAGTGTGTCCCCGGGTAACGATGACTCCACCACGGACGACTCAAGAGAGATTGGCCGGGGGCAGGACCGCAGCGTCGGCGTTGTGCTCAACAATGAGAGGAGGCTGAAGAGGATGATATCAAAACAGGGAATCGGCGCGGCGGTCAAGAATGAGAAGGAAAATGCAGATAGAAGAGCTTCAGTACCTGGTGAGCCAGCTCCAGACGACGAATCGGCAGCTCTCGGAGAAGCTGATTCAGTTGCTGGATTGTAATCAGCAGATCCTCCAGGAGAATTCTCAGCTCAAAGAGAAAGTTTCTTCTCTTCAGATCATACTTTCTGACCTGCTTGTCCCTGTGAGAAATGCTGGTGAATATCATAATTCAAGAGCTGAGAGAGTGCCTAAGGCTCAAGGTTCTTCTACCCCATCGGTTACTATAAGTTCCATGCCATTGCTTCATTGACCATGTTTATGTTATATAATTAAGTAGTTTTTTTTCCTTGAAAAAAAATATTGAGATTTCAGGAAAGAGAGAGAGAGTAGTAGTAGCTAGGCTTAGCTACCAGATATGAAGTAGAAAATCTATATAGCTTAATTAGCAAAACTATAAGTAAAGGTTGAAATATTTTGCTTTTGGTCGAGAGATATGATTGTATTATTGGAAGCAAATGTATGGAATTTTTTTTTTTTTTTTTAAGAGTATGCAATGATTTGAGAATTAAGTATTATAGCAATGTTATCTTGGCTTGGTTGAATTTAGGGCTCAGTAATTAACAATATAGGTTAATAAGTTTAAATTCACTTGCAAATTAGACTTGGCTTTTGATGCCTTTACTACTATTCATTATCATTCTTATATTAGGTATGCATGGATCTTTTTCTTCTAATGTTCATTTGCTAGTCCAGATCCTTTTATGAGCATTAAAAAATTAAGAGTTTGGCATGTAGAAGTACATTGTGCATCTTCGATGAGGCATAGAACCATATATGATCACTACTTACCAGGAGCTCAATTTTTTCATAATGGTGACGAAGTTGGCATTAAAAATGAATTTTTGGTTAATGCAATTATGTTTTAAGTAAGTGATGAATAATCAATGATACTTCCCTCATTACAATAAAGATTATGTTTTTGAAAAGTAAAAAATATATATATTATTTCATTCGTGGCCTCTGAACCTTAAGGTCATTCTCATATCATTGTCTTTGAGTTTTGATTAGTTCCCACTTGACACATTGTGTTAGAATTTCTAATAAAGGGATAGAAAAAGAAGGAAATTAGTCTTATCTAACCTCTTCTCTAAAAGTTTATCTTCAAAACAAACAATATAGACCAGCTGATCTTACTTCACTTTTCATCTATTTTTGATAGGAATTTTAACATAAAGGATTAAGTAGGGATTAATTCAAAATTTAAAAGTCAAAGTGAGTGATTTTTAAGTTTAAAAGACAAACTAGAAATGATCCTAAAGCACAGAAGCACATGTAAGAATAATCCAAACAAAAAAATAAAAACACAAAGATATCATTGTTTGTGTTATTTTCTCTTCTTCTTCTTCTTCTTCTTCCTTGCTAGTTTTGGGATTTTTATCATCATAATTACTTTGCATCTATTCAATCCTTTCATTCCATGTCAGTGCCTTCTTTTGAAAATTTTGGGTGATTTGGTTATAAAAACCGCTATTTAATCTCATAGGACGTCCTAGAAAACTGACATATATGCCACTCAATTGTTAACTTTTAATTGAAAATTTTCAATAGCTCATTTTTTTTAGTCTGTTTAAAAAATCAATTGAAATTTGTAGTTAAAACTTAAAAATTGTAGTATATGAGAGCTTTACTTTTTACTATAATATGCGAGAATTTTATACTGTAACAAACTGAACTTTATTTTTCTAACGTGCTTCTCTCAAAGGCAGCCATATTTTAACCGTCTAACGGCTGTGATAAAATTGCACGGTACATACAAAAACTGCCTACTTTCTATAGTTTTTGAAGTAGTTTCTCCTCTTTCTACCTTTTAATTTTGCTAAAATTTCTGTAATACATTGAAAAGACGAGAACAAGAAAACAGAACGGTTCTTCAACCATATTTTACGACATCAGGTAGATAATTTTTCCATTTGTGGCAACAATGGGAATTCATCAATAAGCAATCATGTTACAAGAAACGACAGAAAATCAACATCGGCATGCTTCGTCCGACCCACAACACGCTCTTTCTCTCTCCCTCTCGGTAGAAAACACGCAATCTCTTGTTGGTTCTTGCAAAGTTGAGCTCTCTAAAGGCAAAACTAAAACGATAATGTCTTGTCTATCTAGTAGTGTCTTTTCAGCGTCATCATTCTACCATCAACTAAAGGTCTCATAAAGACAAATCTTTGGAAGCTGAGACGATCAACCACTAAACTGCTTCCTTAAGTCACTGATCTCCAGCCAACAATGCACCCCGATGATCCGTTATGCTTAAAAAAGAGATTCCTCCGTATTTGAGTGCAAAATCTTCCACTGAGAAATGACCCATTTTAAGGACATGAAAACAACTGCAGATAACAGTTGTGAAAGATGCAACATACACCTTATTGGAAAAAA